>JAOUQW010000019.1:799135-814666 GCA_028565825.1 Olivaichthys viedmensis
GGGTCAGCCATGATACAGCGCCCCTGGAGCAGGGAGGGTTAAGGGCACTTGCTCAAGGGCCCAACAGTGGCAGCTTGAACCCACGACCTTCTGATCAGTAGTCCAGTAGCCCTAACCACTGAGCCACCACTGCCCCATTAGCTAGGTAGCTGCACGAGAAGGATGGCTAAGAATGATACTTACATCCCAACATGTCTAGGAATGCAAAGATGGCGTAGATAAACTCATTACATGACCTTTCCCTAGGACTATTTTGGTTCTCTGCCTGTATGTGAGAAGTTGACTTTTTGGGGGGGGGGGATTTTGGGACCAAGATGATTTGTTGTTTGGTCATTTCAGTGTGGTGATGTTTATTAGGTTTCCCTCTTTGCTGTCCTTCAGGAACTGCCATCATGTCGGCTCACCTGCAATGGATGGTGATCAGAAACAACTCCAGCTTCCTCATCAAGAGGAACGGCCAGACCTACAGCACTGTACGTAGCCGAGCCATTTACCACACTTGATTCTACTTGTTAGTTCAGGGGAGGTGTGTGTGCACAGAGAAATCACCAAACTTTGCTGTGCTTCGGCCATGAGCTGAGCTTAGTGTCATGGCTGCCTTAAACTCCTCGTAAACGTGTCTATTACATTTGACATTTCTAGTGCTATGATGCATTTTGGAAACCCAACCAGAAAATGGTGTAAATCCAATTAAGAACTTATGCAGCGATACTTTTGTTCTTGAAACGGTGATCTCTTAGACAAGTAGGTTGAGGTATAATGCATCAGTCTATCCAAAATCCAAGGTGTGCAAGTGTTTAACTCAAAATGAACATCAAGTGCAACATCTAAAGCTTTGTTGTCCACTGGCATGGTGGATGCATGGCTTGTATGGTTAACCATTTAGCTAGCCAGTTGATGAAACTGCTGGTGCCGAGTGCAGCAAACATGCGCTTAGATCAAATCCTTAACCTACATGGATGCACTGATCCTGCGTATCCATTTCCCATACGAGAGCTCTGAGTATCAGCCGATACTGACGTCCTTTTTGTTAACCAAGCTTCTGTTGCCAATATGCGAAGCAATATAGGCGTGTATTCATGTGGAAAATCTGTGCTGTCGGATAACATGTTCAGCCCATAAAAGCCGTCGTTGGATCGGAAAACGTCAAATCGGATTCCGATCCAGTGTTTCGGGCTTGTATCGGATCAGTACTTCCCTAGTAACCTGTAGCCTGTCTTTGAACTACATCAAATCAGTAGCCTATAGAATGTCAGTGCTATAGTCATTTAACTTTTAAACTCCTATAAACTTCACCTATGTCATGCTACAGCTGAAATTATAGCGCCCAGATGAGGCAGCAAACGGTCATCGCATGAGCACTTCCACAAAAGAAATATGCTTATTGTTAATTTATTTTCAGAATTAAATACATGTTTAGTAAATACATTCCTGCTACTGTCAAATGTTTAACAATTGCAACAGTTTAACAAAGTTTGTTTGATGGTGTATCACTAATTCGGTTGTATGGTTATAGTACTGTATATTTTGCCTGTCATTCCACCTTGTAAAACTGCAAATTTGAGTTTCTGAATAAGCGTTTTTGTTTGGTTTTCAGGAGCCGAACAACCTGAAGGCCAGGAATGCGTTCCGCTTTAACGGCCTCGTTCACCGCAAGACGGTTGGTGTAGAGCAGGCAGCTGATGGCAAGGGTGTCGTCATAGTCCTAAAGAAACGTGCAGGTAATCACTGAAATTCTTTTGTCCTGTTGCCATCTAGATCAGAACCATTATGCGTAAAGTGTTTCAGGGTCTGATCTACTGTTAGTTGCCTCATGTCCCGATAACGGATTGCTTAGGAAGTGGGACAAAAACTGTTTCTAGATCAAATCATTTTGTCGCAAAATTTGATTTGTATGACCCACAAACAATTTTTAGCTGAAGGGAAATGGGTCTTAATTCTGCTGTTTATGACCATTTATGTGCCAATTGTAATTAATTGCCCCTTGATTACTGAAGGGGCGTTATGATGAGTTTACACATGAGTAAGCTAACTGAATCAGTGGTTATTTATTTCAGTCTTTTACGTTATTGGGCTTTCCTGACTGCTGTTACATTTCTTCAGTTAATTAACAAGCCCTTTAATAGTGTTCTGTTAGAGCGGTACAAAAACATGCAAGTGCCCTTCTTTAAACTGAGGCTGATGAACACTAGTTATTTTTATGTTTGCAATCTGAATCTTAATTGAAGAAGCTGGAGTTTGGTGTTCGAGAACGTCTGTGTGGTGTTTTTAATCAATTTTTTAAAACCGGTGAACTGTCTTTAGGTCAGCGCAAACCAGTGAAGGCATACGAGAAGATCACCATCAACAAGAACTCTCGCACCACGCTCAACCGCCTAAGAAACATCATCCGCAAGAACAACTACAGGAAAGACCTCCGCATGGTGAGGACATGCGCACAATGGCAGAATTAGACACCGTCTATGTACTGAATAGACTTTAACCATTGATAATACCTTAATGTTTGGCACTGAAATACTGTGAGCTTTTGTTCAAAGACAGAACCTTACCTACCTTTTTATCTTCTCTCTCAGGCTGCCCTGAGGCGTGCCAGCGCCATCCTGAAGAGTCAAAAGCCTGTGGTGGTGAAGAAGAAGCGCTCCAGAGCTGCCAAGAGCACATAAACACATGCACACACCCCACACATGCGCTCACTTAATAAAAGTGTTTCGGACAAACAATCCCGCCTCTTGCTTTGATTTTTGTCTTCATCAGTACAACCCTTGGTGAGATTTTAATTCTGTGCCCCAATACACTTAAGGCAATGTTGCAGGAAGTGTGTGATGTGTCCAAGTGGAGGCAGTCTGCATTTGAAAGCAAGGTTGCTTATTCAAGACTTTAAAAAAATAATCATTTTTTTTCTTTCTCCTCTCTCTATGGGTCAAATAGTTTCTTCTCTGAAATGGCACACATCTTCCATTTTATGACACCCATAATTGTATTGCTGTTTTTTTGCATCTTGCCATAAAACTTTAATTACTTTTAAATTGATGGGTGGTAAATAATGGACCTTGGTTAATTAAAACTCAAATCCTATGGTATATCAATTGCCCTTTATTTTGCTGCACCAATTTATGCTAATCGTGAAAAGTTTAGCAAGCAAATTTATGGTAGCCTTAGGCTTGTTGTTGTAAGTAACTTTAGGCTGGACTGAAGTGCTTAAACCAAACTCGTGGAGTTCTTTCTGGTTAAACCAAGCTATGCTCATGTGGCTAATGGTGAATAAATGCTAATATTGTTAGTTTGCTTGTTGGTTTGATGTCGCCACAATTCTGAAGAAACCCATTGACAGGCCTGCTGTATATATTGCCGAGGACAAAACCTAATTTTTTTTTTAAAACCAAAGTATCGTAATCACATATTTAATGTCAATGAATACCATGGGGCCCAAGACAACTTTCCTGGTTGTCCCCTCGTAATGGCTAAGCTGGCCATGAAGTGTCTTCCAACTCTTTCTGTTCTCTCTTGTGCGCATACACTTATAGAGAAAGATGTCTGTCTGTGGGGGGGGGAAACTAAATGAGTGGTTGGAATTAGCCCATGTCCTATTAACGAGAGCTGTAGTCACACACAGTCACACTCATGCAGTGTGATTGAATTGATTTGTGTGTGTGTTGGGGAGAAATCGAGTGTTCACGAGTCAAGTTCATGATCCTGTCCCTTATCAGATCAATAACAGGCAGGATAGCAAGTTGTGTGTGTGTGTGTGTGTGTGTGATGGCATCAGCGTTCTATTCTGAGCTTTGAGTCAGAAGCTCTACACACAAGTGAAAGGTGACGGTCACAAACCCTCCTGGCGTGGGTGTCCTGTTTGGATGCCATGTATTTGCTGCGGGCCCTGTGTTTGTGTGTGTTGGTGTTCATGGGTGTGTGTTGCCGCGCGTTTGAGCTGCAGGACACAATCCACGCTCTAATAGAGGAGAACATTCACCTCCATGATCAGCTGGAGAACCTCACGGCCGCGCTGAGAGAACTGCGACAACTCCTGCTCCATCACAGCAACGGTATCTATGCGTCCATCCATCTTTTTCAATTCAAATCCACAATCTTATACAACACATCAGGTTGGGGAAACTACTCGAATATTTTTTTTTAAACATGACTTGTTGAAAGGGTCGCTTAACCTAAATTTAATTTACTGATCTTCACTTCTGCAAAAGGTATGCTACCCAGTTTAAAAAAATCTTGCAGCATATTGCATAGGATGTGCGGGACCTGCACAAAAAGTTCTTCATTATTTATACCAGTATAACATTAACAATATAACTATACCTCTTCCAGGTTTCTTTATACCATCAAATCAATATATTGCCACTAATCATTACCAAAACCTTAAAACAGTCTACTATAAAACACACTATTCTCTTTCATTTTCTCTGAATAATCATCCTTGTACACACTTAGTAGCATTAGTATTATTAGTATTTTATGCTCTTTTGAGGCAAGTTTCAAGGTTTGTATGTTTAAAAGAGATGCGTTACGATTTCTATTTCTCAGGTCACAATCACGAACATGAAGCTGATTTGCAGCATCTTTGGCAAGAATGGTCCCAACACAGTAAGTGTGTCTCTACCAAAACAACACAATCAGACTCCTGACTATTGCTCTGTATATTTCTATGTCCTATATTTTTCTTTATGCCACCCCCCTGCCTGATCGGTTTTTTTTAACGTATATGTCCCCCCCCCCATCCCGTTTACTTGTTTGGCACATACTTATATCCAATACAACCTATTCTATTCTATTTAAGACTGATCATACAGGACAGAAAAGACATGATGTTAAAAAAGTATTTGCATTCTTTTTTTTTCATTTTGAAATGAGTAAATTCGTTAAGAAATACCTTCTTCTTTTTTGTGAGCTTGATAAGGTTAGCATGTCCTTACGGCCTTCTCTGTTTTTGGGCTCTGCACTGTCTAACTGCTCTTTATCGAGTGGTTATGTAATCATGGAGGAGTTCTGCTCATGTCTGTTCACATATAAAGCTAGAGGAGGTGAGTGAGTGAGGATTTTTAGGCTGTTTGTGATGGAGAGACAAAAGAAAGCAGCTGAACTAAGGAAGAAAACTCGATTTAAAAAAACTCAAACAGAATGATTAAATTCTCTGAAATACAGTTTAAATTTAGAATCAGATATTTAGTTAAAAAGTAAAAAGTCTTTACACCTGATTCGTAGCTACAGCTGGGGGCTGGGGGCTGTAATTGGTGTTTGACTTTCTGTCCCCTCATGGGTGAACCAGAAATTCCAGCGAACTCACACTGATCGATAATGGTATGTGGCTTTCCCAGTTCCCTACATATGGCCTTGGAAGGACTGATCGACAAACCTTACCTATTACTAGCCATGTACATTCAAGCTGTTTTACTATATTTTTATGAATCTTGTTGGGGTGTGTGTGTCTTGCAGGTATCAGTCCTGAAACTCATGTGCTATTGGAGCATGCACTGTGTGGACATGAGCTTCACGGATCCGCTGCCTCAACCACTGACCACACCTCTACGTTCCTCACACTCACCTTTATTATTCTAACACAGCTACTCCTGTAAGGAGTACACACATATGCATACATACATTATTTCACCCTCCCCTGCACACACACACACAATCACTTGGTAAATAAATATATTTCTATTCTACTTCCCTAATTTATAAACCACTATATATATATATATATATATAATAAACCATACTGTATTTATAAAGTTTATATATAATTATGTAACCGCTGAATTGCATAATATATTGAGGAAACAGTTTGGTATTTTCACAAACCATTTTCAACATGATGTTTTAAAATGCAAAGTGTAATTATTTTAATCCACTGCTTTCAACCAATATGTTACTGGTACACCTTGTCTTTTTGTAGCTACGTTCAAGTATAAACTCTCGTGTACTGAACATTATGGCACTTTTACGCTTGTTAATTGAATGTACAGTAATCCTGTAATAAAATTGCACAAGATTTTGGATAAACAAAGCACCATTGCTGTTGCATTGGGCATGTTTATGAGAGTAAGCAGAAACACTAAGCCACATCTACTAGTGTACTGATCAGAAAAGTTTGCAACATTCAACATAAAAATCCTCCTAAAAAGGACACAAAGGATTTTTAGTATCGTATCAAATCATTTAATATGACAATAAACAGAATAAAAAACAAAACAAATGTATTGTAGTGATGCAAATCAGGAAATATAAACATCAGGTTCTAGTAAATTAACACCACTGTTTTTTGTGTGTGTATGAATATCAGTAATGTGCGAGTTCACACTAGCATGTGACCAGTTGCTGATGTCGCTCCAGGTTTGACTCTTGTGGTTGTAGCCTGTCCCACTTTTTCAAAATTCCGATAAGAAATGGAAGCAGTCAAGTTGTTCTATAGTGTATCCAAAAATTCTGCACATCACCAGGTTACGTTTATTTAAAATGTATCTTAATATTGTAATAAAACCCAGGAAAAGAGTTATGAGGTTTTCTTCCATGTTGAACACTGTTTAATGGGAACTAAATGCAGGTAGGAATTGGAGTTGTGAGAGTCGAGAATTAGGGGGTCCAAAGAATTTACTGGAGCCAGTCATCTGGATTTGTTGCTTTACAGCATCACTAATTTGCATGAAAGTTAGAAAATCTCAACGTGAATGTCACTTGTTGCTGGAGTTGCAGCTCCGTGTTGCTTAGTTAGGAACAGCATGGGTGCTTGGCAGTGTGAACGCAGGGTGAGAGAGAGAGAGAGAGAGAGAGAGAGAGAGAGAGAGAGAATGTGTGAATCTATGCTGTAGTCAGTACTATAGCGACCGTCTTTATCTCAAAAGGAAAAATTCTGAATTGGCATCAGTAACTTAACACCAGGATGAGTATAATTTGTGCGTGTGTGTTTGCCTCAATCTACAACAAGAGGAAGTATGAACTTGGGTAATGTGTGAGTGATTCAGAGACCGAATGGAGCCAGCAAAACGGTAGCTGCCACCCTTATGCCAAGACGAAAAATTTGGAATCCGCTTCTGTAAATTAACAACTTGATGAATATTAATAAGTTTGTGTGTTTTTTCATCAGTCTGCTCCCTCGGTGGCGACGGACGCCACAGCATTGACATAATACGGCCCCTCCTTTAGGTACGCTTTCAGCTTCAAGTAATTTTGACTGCCGAAGATTTCTTGTGTGCTAGCCAAGCTTAACAGCGCCCCCACCAGCTCGAATTTACAGTCTTTTGCCTCCTTCCCTGTGCCAACGGCGCGCTCCACCACCCATTCGGCAAATCCTGGTGATGACATCATCATTCGCTGGCCCCATGCCTGGCACGCTACTGCCTGTGGTTCAAAACACCAAAAATCAAATCAAATCTGTTTGTAAAATGAATGTATGCAAATTTCACCAACATTGTCTGATTACATTCATTTCATTTTTGCTTATCTGTACGATCAGACTCACGTTTTCTCATGTGATGCCCTCCCAGTGGCCAAGCCAAAGAATTTAATTTATTAAACCAATTAAAAACATAATTTTTTTCTGGCTACCCACCTGAAATGAACGTTTTTCTTTTGTAAAGTCATCTATACCGGTATAGAATATGTTAATGGGGTAACTATTTCTGATTTCTTTATCATGGTATAGTGTTATGCCGCCACACCCCTAATGCCGTATATCAATCTGTTTAACAAGGTTTAGATTGGAAACACACACGCGCACACTTACAGTGAATATGCGCAGCGCACTGCAGAGTAACTCGGGGAACGGCTGGGTGCTGATGTTCCTGATCATTTCCACCGGCTCAGAGCTCAGAGAGCAGAACCACGACTCCGTTAGCAGCAACAGGTCATCCGTCTGCTGCTCCACCTGCATAACCACACACACACACACACAATCCCATCATACTGAATCATGTCTGATTTGGTCATTCTTTGGCAGATACTATTTCAGAGGATTTTGTTCTTGTATTTACAGTTGTGTCATTTGTGAGTTGTGCACTATTCTTTAAGTCTGTAATACTTATGATACTCTTTCTTCGGAAACATAACCAAAATGTAATCTTATATTGAGAGCGTTATGCAATAACTGACAGCTGACTTCTAATTGATTTTATTTCATTTGTTAGTTTGGGGTTTGCTTTCCAAAAAGGATGCACATTTTGTTGTTTGGTACTAAACTTCAACTGATGTAAAACGTGTTTGATAAAGTTACAGAATAAAAATAAATGTCTGGTCACGCATTTATTGTGTTATGCCGATCATTGCGGTCACTTGTGTCCATCCTAAGTAGAGAATAAGCCAGCAGGAGCGACAACGCGTCATCGTTTTATGCGACACTCAATGCAGAAAACATGTTTCTTCAACATGTCGCATTCAGAAAAACAAATAAAACCTACTATGGAAATCAATGATAAAAACTTCAAGCTTTGTGAACGCCCGCTCGCCGCAGCCCCACAGCCAGATGTGCAGCAGTTTTGCGACAAGTAACGGTTTACGTCACATGCCTTTGTAGTCATTCCTTACCGCGATTGAAAATCTGTCCCGGATGACCAATTGCTTCCGGTTCCTCATTTAACATGGTAAACCTCCCATCATCTGGCATGCTAAAACAATACATTTACGAGGCCTAATTTTCTGCTTACTAGCTAGTGTTGAATAGATGTGTGTGTGTTCGATAGTGTGTTTAAGTCGGATAGACGAGTACATTGTGTGTTTTGATAGCTTGTCAATCAAATAAGCCGCGTCACATGTAGTTCATGGTGATGATATGTGACTTAACTATCAACTATCAATTTTTGGGTGAAACTCTCTGGTAAAGGAAAATGACTTCTTCTAAAACTCAGACATAATCAATCAAAATAAGAGCTTCATTGACCGGCATCCCTGATATCACAACCACAGACGAGAACTGTTTAATGAGCATGTTAATCGACCAAGTAAATTTGTAAATTGGAAGCGTTTTTATTACTAAACACACAAGCTCATACACACACTCACTGGTAATGTGAGCAGCTGAACAATGGCTTCCAGACTCCTCACTCTGAGTTCAGTGGCTCCATCATGGGCTAACCGACTCATTCGTTTTAAGACCGCCTTAAACTGTTCACCTGAGAAGCAGAGAGTAATCGCACACACAGAGATCACAGATTTACGATAGAGAACATACGTCTTTCAACAGAAAAAGCAACACATATCAGCTGCACAGACTCACGCGCGCGCACCTGTCTTGTGTAGGACCTGTTTGCCCTCAACAGTGCCACCCAGCACTCCCAGTGTATCCAGGGCAACAGGGATCTGTGTAGAATCAGGGGTCATCGCCATAGCAAACACCATGTTGAGGAATGCTGGGTAATTCTCGCACACCTGCTGTGGGCTGTCCATGATCGCCAAGTTCCCGAAGAACTTCACCAGGCCTGAATAAACACACAAACACATTTACTCATGAAGAAATGCACATTATTATATGCAGATATGCATAATCACAAACACACACACATTCACACACCTGGCAGGTAGAAACTGGAGAAGGGATCGGACTTCGCGGCCACGATCATGTTGGATATTTTATTCATGATTCCTTGCTGTGCCAGGTACTGGCGGCCATGTTGGCTCTGAGCCAGACTGGTGACCATCTCTATAGCAGTCGCTCTGAATAAGTGAGAGATCTGAAGTGAGTTATCTGTAGTACACACTAAAATTATTCATAAAACATGCTCCATCATGAAAAATCAAGTGGAGTAATACAGGATATGGATAATCATATTGGATATTGGAGTAATACATACTGGTTGACTGATATGAGTTTTTTAAAGGGCCAATGACGATACAGATATTTATATAGCAGTGAGGCCAATGACAAATAAAATACAGTTAGTGGATTGTAATTAAATCTTTTAAGAAATGACAATTACACTAAAATTACAAAACTTTAGGCTATTAATCATACACTTTGCCAAATTATTTATTAACTGTAAACATAACGAACATTTGCGTTAACGTTACTGATTAATGTTACTGATTAAGCTCGAACAGTAAATTCTTTGGGGCTTTTTAAAAAATGTGTAAATAAAAAAATGATAATAATAGGAGTGGGGCAAAAAATAAAATCTGATTTATTTAGTACTTAAACTTATGGAAGTTTCATAATTTACATGTTTTTAAATCGAATCCAAAAAGCAACAATATGATTCAAATAGAATTTCTTTAGTTAGAACTGGTTTAGTTAGAAATCGGACTGGTCAGAATAATCAGTGTTATTCTATTGTGTAATTTTTTGTGTGCAGATTAGGGGTGGCGTCATTATCAAGTCAATGATTTGTCTTGCATTTTAGCCCTTTTTTTTTTTTTTTTTTGCATGACGGTGTTTAACTGTATTTTCAAATTCACAAATGAACCCGATGAACCCTGACTATGGGCCATTCATCTACCAAAATCAGTGGCAGTAACACGGTGATGGTATATTTGTGTTTTGGCTAGTTCAGGGAAGTTTGGTTACTTGTAAAGGTTCACACTTTTTGTGGTGATTGTTGCAAAGTTAAATGAATAAGTATAGTTTAGAATTTGCTTGAGTAATATCTGTGCTGTGGATTGTTAAAGTTTGTTCATGGTCTGTGTAGAGTGAGCGGCTGTGTTGGAGGATTACTGTTAGTGATAGTACATGCTAACAGTGAAATGAGATTACTGTAGAATGATATTTGCTGTAAAAGGCTAGTAAACATTTGTTGGAATATGGTGTATTATGCTTAACTGAGCAACTCTAGCTGTTGGAGAAGCATAGCTGGTAACATCTAGGTATTTTTAAGGCCTTTAACCTGTAAGGCCATCTTTAAGGGCCTACGAATTCAGTGGTGCACAGTTCCAATTCATTCAAATATCACATTGTAATCCATTTATTGTTCCATAAAGGCTATAAGGCCATAAGGCTCCCCACTACCTGTTAATAACAGCACAGAGAAGGTTTTGGTAGACACAATAAATTAATGGTGATGCTAGCAGAAAAACAACAAAATGAAAGACAAATATGCTGCAATGTTTGTTACGACGTAGCTCTGAAATTGAAACACAGGATTTGTACAGCATTGTACAGCATGACTGGGGAAAGTGTCCCAGCAGCAACAGGATGGGGAAAATGTCTATTTGCAGCGGAATTTTTTTAAATAGCATTTATCTCGGAGGGGCATAGTACTGTCCACGAGAATAAGCTCCAATAAAGTGCAGGAGTCATAATGGCAGGCAGTCATAATGTGAGCAAGCAGGTAATCCTTTGAAACTCATACACCAAACACCCAACACTGTCGATGAAACTTATCTGGCAAAGCTTTTGTTTTCCCATCATGTTATTTAGTTCCCTTTTTAATGGACATCTTTTGTTTCAAAATTTTGCATGTTTTAATGTTTTTTTAAGGTTTCAAACCTTAATCAACATAATCCTCAAAATGCAAAGAACAATTTTACACGACTTATCTGCATCGCTTATAAAAATTTATTGATCATCTGTCAAAAGTTGTTATTTATTCAGGCAGGCAGCCAATGATGTGTGCAGTCAGAGCTGAATAGGCACAGTGGGCTTTTTATTTTTATTGTTTTTAAATATTTATATTATTTTAAGCCTTTATGAATTTCTTGACGGTTTACTTGACTGTAAGAATCAACTGGAAGCAATGCATACTACGAATACAAACCGGTGTAATACATACTAATAATAAACACTACTACTAGTAATACATACTATTACTACATACTGTTTTATGTCCCACCTGAGTATTAATGAATGCACGAGTCTGTGGAGTGTGTGTTACCTGATGAGAACGTCATCTCCGGCCAGTTCCTCGAGTAGCTGAGAGATAAAGCTGCTGTTGGCGCAGTAACCCAGAGAGACAGGAGACACAGAGGAGATCTCCACCACCAGCTACAAACACAGATTATAAATGTACATGCACAAAGATTATGTGACTTGTATGCGCACAAATACACAGAGGGACATAATGGCCATATTACATACATACATACACACACACGCGCGTGAGCGCACACACGAATGTAAAAAGTCAAAGGCAAATTGGGTGTCAGTGGAACAACTGATGCACACCTCATACACTCTGTATCTGATAATGTCGCTGATGGACATCACATCTTTGAGCTTCTTCAGCAAATCGGAGCGGAACAGGGCGTCAAGCCCCGCCTTTGTGTTGCTTAGCTTGCTAAGGGCGGCTATCGCCTGACAGAAAAAAAAAAGTAAAAGTAAATGAATACAAGCAATTAAATACTATAGGACAACTGCTTCCTGACAGAAAAAAAAACAAAAAAACAAGGCTAGCAAAGCTATACTTGCTACTTCTGTCCTAGCAGATAGTTTTCCTACAATAAGACTGGTTGTGAATTGTCTCTGAACTTGCCTAACACCTGAACAAGTGGACATGCATGTAGTTCTAAACAAGCACACTTAATGTACCAGTCATTTAGAAAACAGGAGTACTCGTTACAGTTTAGCGAAATTATGGAAAAGGCAAAGCTACTCTATTGGGTTCTTAGGCTAGCTGTCCTTATTGATGTTTATTTTAGCTATTTGATAGTCGAGGCACAACACACAAGTTTGTATTTGGGCCACTTCTGTAAGTCGCTCTGGATAAGGTCGTCTACTAAATGCTGTAAATGTATTTGCTATTTATATGGGCTCTAGATAGTTTTGTTGGAATTTTTCCTAGTAAAGATTTAGAGACAGTCTCCAAATCCCTCTGTTTGTTATGACTGCATGCAATAAACAAATGTTAGAGCAACATTCTTTTCTCGTTGAAATATTTGAATACTGTATGTTTAAAAATGAAGATATTTGAAGAGCAAAAATGGTTAAAATGCCTATCCCCAGAAGATGGAGATCCTCAGGAACAAGACTGGAGCTAAACTTTTCTAGAAGGTAGATCTTCAGGAACTGGGCTGGAGCAAAACTGTGATACAAGGTAGATCTATAGAACTAGTGACACAGGAATTGTCCACCATACCTCTTTAGATACACCTATACTTTCTGCCTCCATGCACTGGATCACATCCTGTAGAATCTCAGGACTATTCAGCACCTCTGCGATACCCTCAGCATGGCCGACCACCCGCCCAATCTAAAAACAAACTGGTTAATAAACAGTTAACAGAACAGATGAAGCGAATGCAGGATGAAACATACTTCCGACCTGATTGAGAGCGAGCACTTTGACAGAATTGTCCGGATGGTTGAGTCCGCTCTGGAGCTCCACTTTGCAGTTCTGAGCCAGGTGGGCAGGGTCTAACACCGCCAAGACCCGTCCCAGAATCTCCACGCAGACTTCTATCTGCTCCCTATAAACACACAGACAGACAGAACTGTCACCCTTGAACGCAATGCCTGCTGAAGCAATGCAGACATCAGTTAACACTTGATACGGATGAATTAGATCGTAAATAATGGCGTCTCCCTATGTCGCACACTATAAATCCAATGGGAAAGATTTGGGATTTAGCTCCCTACTCCCTAAATCAGTGCACTACACATCATATGAAATAATTAAGAAAGAAAGACAGGCAGGCAGCCTTTATTGTCACATATACAAGTACAGTAGAGTGAAATTATTTTCTTTGCATATCCTAGCTTGTTAGTAAGCTGGGGTCAGCCATAATACAGCACCCCTGGAGCAAAGGAGGTTAAGGGCCTTGCTCAAGGGCACAACAGTGTGCCTATGCTTGAATTCACGGCCTTCTGATCAGAAGCCCATAGCCCTAACCACTGACCGAAGGTTAACTGTAGATTACCTTCTACACCATACATAGTGCACATCATGTCTAACAGGGCTCAATTTGGTATTCAGCTCCCAACTCCCCATTTACATTTGCTGCATATAACACAAAATAATGTATCTTACTATGTGTCCAGTAGGGAGCCTGCTACCTACTTCTGCACTAATTAGGAAATGAAATAACGGCTGCTACACCATTTGCTGTTTACTATAGTTCCAATAGGGAGCCATTTAGGATTGAGCTATCTACTCCCTATACAAGTGCACTACATTGGTTTAAAGTAATGACGTCAACACCCTATGTATCGTAAGAGCGCTGTATTCCGTACACTTGACCTTTTCACGCTAATAAAACAGTAAAATAATACTTTTGCCGGTCATGTGTTAAATATGAACGTGTATTATTGTTATTTATTCCATTTCCCTTCAAAATGGTTTAGAAAGCACGCAAAGGCTGTAATTTACCTTAAAAACAAACAAAAAAGTAGATAGTGACAGACTCCCATACATGAAATGTAAATTGGGGATTGGGAGTTGTTGAGATGCCAATGCCATGGGGGGTGAAAACATTTTGCCTTGACTGGTTATGCATTCTCGTCAGCACATGCACAGGCTCAGTGGTTAGGGCACTGGGCTACTGATCAGAAGGTCAAGGGGTCAAGCCTCAGCTCTGCCAAGCTGCCACTGTTGGGCCCTTGAGCAAGTGCCCTTAACCCTCCCTGCTCCAGGGGCCCTGTGTCATGGCTGACCTCTGACCCCAGCTTACCAACATGCTGGGATATGAAGAATCAATTTCACTGTACTGTACTTGTACATGTGACAATAAAGAAGCTTTCTATTCTATTCTATTGTATACACACATACTGATACTGATAAGACAGGGGACGTTCGTCTTTTCCCCACTTTCTTCAAAACTATTGGTCCAAATTCTACAAATCAAAATGCATTATGTTTGCCAGGAAGATTTTACACAGCCCAAACAATCCTTACAGCCCGTACCAAATCAGGTATTTCCGTAATAGCCGCTGAAAGGCGGAAAAAAGCGGAAATCGTGCACGGAACGCCGCTTGGGAAGCCAAACACTGACTCAGCAATCTCAAAACATACTTGTCGTTTGTGTTCAGCAGCGAGAAAATGGTTCCCAGCTGCGCAACGGATAAAGTTTCCCTCAAAGAGCGCACAGGAATCGCCGAAACAGCCGTCCTAAGGCTCCTGAGTCCCTCGACTGGGTCCTCCAGTTCGGCTATTTCTGTTAGCAAGCTTTCGATGGCAGCCGCCATGATGCCCAAATTGTTTGAAATGCGTCAGCGCGCGATGCGTGTCCGTGTCATCAAGTGGGCGTGCTCGTGTAGCCCCGCCCCTCTGAGAGCGTCAACAGACATGCGCGGTACGAGTCAGCAACGTTTAAAGACGCCTGCAGCAGACAGCCTACTCTCCATTCAGGAGCTGCTGTGGAGCTGCTGTGGAGCTTTTAGAACTCTTCCTATGTCTGCATTACAGGTAGAGATGGGTGAAATGCCACTAGCCCTAAGACGACAACAAAGAGTTTAAGTATCCTTGCGCGGACATGACGAGACACACGCCTAACTAACACAGACGTAGAACCATCAGAAGTATAGGATGGACAGTTAGAATAGAAAGCTCCTTTATTGTCACATACATATACCAGTACAGTGCAGTGAAATTTGATTCTTCACATATCCCAGCATGTTGGTAAGCTGGGGTCAGAGGTCAGGGTCAGTCATGATACAGCGCCCCTGGA
>JAOUQW010000019.1:832900-845742 GCA_028565825.1 Olivaichthys viedmensis
GTAGAATAAGTCTGTAATGTAATGAAACGTGGAGAAGGTGAAAGGGGTGTGCAGACTTTCTGGCTTGACTGTATGTACGTCTATTCAGGTTACGTGCATGCACCATAATGGCATTAACAAGTTTTTCAAATGCCTTGAGGTCCAAAAATCAATGCATACAAGGAATGACCCTCAGACCCCTTACTCAGTACTTTGTTGAAGCCTCTTGGCAGCAATAACAGCCTTTGTTTTGATACTACAAGCTTGGCACAAATGGATTTGGGGATCTTCTCCCATTCCACTCTGCAGAACCTCTCAAGCGCTGTCAGTGTTGCTGTATCTCTATTTTCTGGTCTCTCCAGAGATGTCCGGACTCTGGCTGGGTCACTTCTTCACACATCTTTCTCTCAATTCTGACAAGTCTCTCAGTTCCTGCATCTTCCTCATTTAGGCAAAAGAGTTAAATCTTGGTCAGACCATAGACCATATCTGATCAGACCATAGACTCTTGTTTCTCATGGACTGATAGTCCTTTAGGTGCCTTTTGGCAAATGAGCTGTCATGTACCTTTACTGAGGAGTGGCTTCCGTCTAGCCATTCTATCATAAAGGCCTGATTGGCAGAGTAGCCAGCTCTAGGAAAAGTCTCTGTAGTTTTGAACTTCTTCCATTCAAAAATGATAGATGCTACTGTGTTCTTCGCGACCTTCAAAGCTGCAGAAGTCCTGTCTACGGACAATTCCTTTGACCTCATGGCTTGTTTTTTGCTTTGACATGCGCTGTCAGCTATGGGGCTTCATATAGACAGAGGGGGCAAATAATGTCCAATCAACTAAATTTACTTTAATCAAGTTGTAGGAATTGAAACGGGATGCACCTGAGTTCAATTCCGAGTGTCATAGCAAAAGGTCAGAATACTTATGCAAATGTAGTATTTCAGTTTTTTATTTTTAATAAATTTACAAAACTTCTGTTTATGCTTGTTCATTATGGAGTTTTTTTTTTTGCAGATTGATGAGGAAAAAAATGAATTAAATCCATTTTAGAGTAATATAACAAAGTGAGGGAAAAGTGAAGAGGTCTGAATACTTTCTGAATGCACTGTATGTATGTAGCAGTGTACAAAAACTGTCAGATGTAGTCTTGCAAGCCAGAGAAAATAGTCCAAGAACCGCTTATTTTCATAGTAAGAGGTTGTTTGACATTGCAAACGGCCAACCACAGACTTTTCCCGTAGCCCGTCAGCAAACATGCAAGGGTATCTCTTTTACTTGCCACTAAGTGTTTCAAGCTAAACTCTCTAATAACGTGAAAAGAGTCACCTGCCACTGACAGTCGAAAACTTGACATCATCTTTCAGTGGAAGTGGAAGGAAATGTTTAAATGCTCAGAATCTTAAAAGAAAATCTGAGTCGAGGAGATTTATTAATTTTAAAAATTTCATATAAATGAAAAGGTCAAAATTTCACCATATGAAGGGTTTTCCTAGGCTGCCAAACTATTATAGCCAATCAATGTTTTTGTATTATTAGTTATACGGGAACAATCTATTAGTAGTTTTTATTAATTTTAACAATTTTATCAATTGTATCAGTGCTTCGAAGGCATGACCAAATTATCTCTGCTTTGAAGGCTTTTACTGATGGACATGGGGTTTTTGCTTTTCTCCTGAAAATGCTAAATTTTTTAACTTGAGGTGCTGATATGCAAAAATATTTATTCCAGTTTTATTCTTGCTACACGCAGGAGTTTTTTTGTAAAAGTTTTGCAAAGACTTTGTGCTAAATGTGAACTTATTGTAAGGGTTAAATCAAACTCAAAGCCTTTATCATTTACACAATGCCAGAACCCAGGAATAAGACCACATCTGAGAAACTTTTTTAAATTATTTTTTAAAACTGTCATATAGTCTCATCTGAAAAAACTAAAATGTGTTATGCTGCAAATTACTACATGTTTAAACTTAGCAGTAGTGGCTACATACACTTCTTGTCTGAAGTCAATATTTAAAAACTATCATTAACCTTTATTTGCTAGATAATAATTAAACAAAGACAAACATCTCTATAAGGAGTAGGCCTACATTGCGAATATATTAACATGGATTCATTATGAAGCAATAAAATGTTGTGGTCCTCTATGTGCCTGAACTGTTTTTATTTTATCTAAAACAAACATGATTTTGTCACATTATATTTCACATTAGATTTAGAAAAAAATATGTTGTTATTAATTGAGAGCAGTTGGAATGCAGAAAACTGTACTAATTGAGTCAATGTCACGTTTAGTCATTAAGACACGACAACAATTAATACTGTCAGAAACATACGTGTGTTACTATTTAAATTAAATATATGGCATCACAACAGTTTAAAGAAATAGAACAAATGGTGTGTGAACAAGATTGTCAGATAGCTTTTAATTTCCAGCTAAAAGTTATTTTCAGCTTCAAATAATGTATTATTGAATAATAAGTATCAGTAGAGAAAAAATTGCAATAGTTTTTGGTAAATGATTAAATGATTCCTGGAAGATCATGGGATGTAGTTTGTTTCTGGAAATAAGAGTTTGCTGTGATTGGCTGTAGTATTGACGGTCTTAGGGGCGTGGCCTGCTTAATGATGGCATGCATTTGTTTGATCTGGTCTGGCTGGGTTATTTGGGGAGCACGGGGATCGTTTGATTTGGAGTGTAATTAGAGCATTGAGGTCAGCAAGAGCATAATCAAAGCAGTCTGGGTGCTGAACAAAGAACGAGTACAGACACATGCACACACATATATATCAAATAAAACCCTGATTGAAACACAAGGGGAGGAAGTCAAATACAGAAATTGTATTAAAATGTGTACAAAGACCCCAAATGCCAAATAAATGTGGCATAGGTGTGTGCGTATTAAGTGTATATGGCCCCAGGGACTAGGTGTGTTTCAAGGGAATATAGGCTTTTGTGGCACACACACACACAAGAACACAGCCTCATATTCACCTCAGTTACTGATCTTGATGAAATGATCAATCTTTACCATTCGAGGTAGTCAAGTGCATGTATTAGCTAATTAATAAGGATGTATGATTGTGTGTGGTTCACTAAACTCTAGTCCACTGGAGTCTCGGTACATCAGAAGGCTTGTGGCTTTGGCCATTTAATGTGGTACTAAATTCTGGCAGAGCAAACAGCAGGGGAAAATGCAGTTCCCACGAAAAAGGAGTGGTAAACTGAACACAAACACACCGCTTCATATATGATTTTTGCATCTTTTTTTGATGATTCATTTTCTATTGTCATACTGATCAATGCTGATCAGTACTGTCAAACCTGGATGTTGGTGGTCACAAACTGTATAATTGTATTGCTTTCTCTTGAATACTTTAATATTTACATAAACAGAAAATCATGGAGACAAACATATTAGTTATTAAAGCAATAGGATATAACTTTTTGGGGGATTTGGGAACTTGAAGCCCACTCTCTGGTAGAAAAATGCTACTACAGGCAGGAACATGTGGAGGAACATTTCATAACGTGGGTTATGCTGCGCCCATCTTCACCGCACGGATTAATCTGATGATTGCAAGCGGCAAGTTGATTGCACATTCAAGGACTATTCAATGCTGCGTCCCAGACCACATATTACACACTAAATAGTATGTCTAAATACTAATGACACCATTGCTGTACTGACATACTATTTAGTACAGTAGTATGCAGTTTGGGACCCAACCCAATTATTTTAGACTCAGAGGATGTAATTATCTGCTGCCGTTATTGTTGTATCCTCAGTATTACAGAAACGTTTTGAGAATAAAAACTGTATTGTGCACATCAACCTGCCTGTCACCGTGACCGAATACTAGGTGACATTTTATCACCTTCAACAAGAACTTGTGTTTTAGCTAGCTAGCTATTGTTAGCCGTCCAGCTCACTCTGTTTGCTGCGTGCTGTGCTCTATTCCCTTAGCTCTCTGTCCGTGCAGCCACCACCCTGATCCCTGACACTTCAGTGCTGTGGGATCAAAGCACAGCATCCAGAGTCGGGGTAGCCAACTGTATCAGCCGACTAATATTAGGTAGCTAAAACACAAGCTCTTGTTGAAGGAGAAAGGGTTGCTCTGCTCTGAACCGTCAACACTCTATTCGCAGTAAGGGTGTATTCACTCTCCCCAGTGCTTAGTGCGGCTCTTAGGCTTCACAGCACACACAGACGATGGTAGCAGGATAGCCAATTGAAGCTTAGTCAGCTAGCTAAAAGACAGTGTGGAGAAGAAAACACACACCAGGTTGCTTTCAGTGTGAGTATATTTATTATACGATCAGGTGTTCTCAGTGTATTTTGTTGTCTGATCCGTGAATTTTGTTATACAATGCAATTTGTGTTCTCCAGTCTGTATTTTAGATACATAGCTAGCTCGCTACCATTGGCTCTGTATAAAGCCGGACTTCTTCCTAAGGTTGGGGAGTGATGATGTATGACGTATCTTAGATGATGTATGATGTATGCGCCCAAAACCTCCCGCCAAATTGGACCCAACAGCTCTGACTGTGAATTACAATTAAAAGCTTGCTAGGGCAACTCACAGTAGCTCAAGAATACCATATTTTAGTGTATCTTACACATTGCAGCATTAATCATACATTAATCATACTTTATTGGTTTTGCTCTCTGTATTGACCTGCACTTTGTCTAATGCTGCATTCCTCTCTCAGGTTCAGTAATGCTAAAACCCTAATTCATGTTTTCATCACCTCTCGTCAAAATTACTGCCATTCACTTTTTTTCTATCCTTGCTGTCAAAACCCTCAGTAAACTACAATACACCCAGAACTTAGCAACTTGGTTATTTACTCACACTAAGAAATCAGCACATATGAAATTGATACTTTTGCTACAGGTTTGGTTTGGTTTCACACCGCACATAATTATACGAACCAAAAAGCAAAAAACATTTGTTGATAGTCGTGTAGGAGCGATGCTCAGGTGATCTCGGACTGGTTGTTTTGGTCCGCACCCCAGTGTGTTTTCTGCGTTCACAGGGGGAAAACACGCCAGGGTTCGATTTAAACGGACTAAACGCTGCATATGTGAAACTGGCCTACCTTCTTTTCTTGACACACGACTGATCATTTAGTGCCACTGCCTCTAACCTTTGCAGAACCTAATCTCATGAAATATTTGTACGAGCGATGGCGATATAGTTGGATTTTGTTCATTTCATACTAATTAACTTTTCATTCAAACTGAGTCGTGCAAATTGTTACAAATTTGCAAGTGTGATACCATGGCTTTGGAACACTTTACCTCAACACCTACATAATTGTACTAGCCTTTCTTCTTTCAAAACCAGACTCATGATCAATTACGTGGCCTTTTTCTTAAAAGCTACCTATTCATGCAAAAATTGGTAGGAAAAGGCAAAGCATGACAATTTTCTATCTTAATTTAATTACCACTCATTGCCAGTCTGTCAGAGACCTGCACTTGCTGTTAGTTTTTTATGGCAACGTTGTGCTTGTTTGATCCAGTCCTTCTTTTTGAGTTTTCTCAAGGAACTTCAAATAAAGATATTAATAAATTAATTCTATATGTTTTGATGTGTATTTTCTGTTTTTCATGAAAGTCTCCAATTAAGTTCAGGCTTGGGCTCTGGACACAGCCATGTGTGTTTGTAAATGCATGTTTGTGTGTGCATGTTCTACCCCTATATGGTGTAAAGCCCCTATTTTAGAAAAACAGGTGCATGTGGATAAAGATGGCATGGCTTTTTTGCAGACTGGAAGTGGATGTAGTGTATTCAGACCTGAATGAGCACACGTCTGCCAGCACTAAATTCGCACTGCTTAACCTTCCGTGGAAAATCACACCGTGCTAAAGTGGCTAAAAGTACACATAATGAGCATCATCTGTAGCCTTTTGAGAGCTTTTAAAAGGTGTTTTTCTTGCACTGCGAATATTTGCAGTTGAGAGAAATAAAGCCCCCTATTCTTTTCTGATGGGAATATTTGCTCTAGTGGGTAGCATATTTCCGGCCATTTTTTTTCACCTGAATGCGGTTTTATGTTAACACACGGTAGCACTTTCTAAAAAAACACTGCATAGCCAATTAACTTACATGTGGGATTCTATCAATTACATTGTACACAGTCTTGAAATGCCTATTATATATATTTTTTAAATAGTTGTTGCTTTTGTGCTAACACCTCCAATTTAATGCTTTATCTAGCTGTTAGCAGCACCATTAACACAGTTTTGGCCACAAATGAATGCTGAAATACTCCATTTAAGAAGCAGTTACTGTACATTCTGCGTCATTGCAGTTAATGACCACAGTATTTCTGGGAGAAATTGCTTTACCCTGCTCAGTACACTAGTTAAGTGCTGATACTATTCTCTGTGAAGGGGATTTTGTATTGTAAAGGGAGGATATGTAGGCTAAGCTCTTGACTATCTAGAAAAGATGTCTATGGTTTGGACAAACCAGCAATTGAAAGAGTTCTATATGTAGGCTACACACTGTGTGGTCCATCCTGAAGTAATCATGGCTACACCCTACTCCCTGTGAAGACTATGCATTCCATAGTGAGAACTCTGAAAAGTCCAGCTCTATAGGGGTTGAAAATAACGTCCAATACTAGTGCACAATTTCTCATGCTAAAGTAAACAAGAACAAGTATCACAACTTAACAATGAACAACAACTGTTAGCACCCTCAGCGCTCCGGCTTGTCTGAGTATTAACACCTGCTGCTCATTTCTGCCTCATCAAGGACTGTTTAAAACATCCACCTCAATCATTACGTCTTTGCGCAGCATTGCACTTTCCCATGTGCTTTCGCTCTGTTGTTCTGATCTCCTAGTCCATATTCATGCTCTTATATAGAGTTACCACTAAAGCCGCTTCGCCGTATGCTATATGTCTTTTGTCCATTGATTCCTAGTCCTTGTTGTTTGTGTCTAATCGTTAAGTAATCATGATTGTCCTTTTGTTAGTTTATTCTTAGAGTTAGTTTATGTTTGGTTGTTTGCGTGTTTTATGTTTGCTTTGTTAAATAAATATACCGCTTAAGTGTCTGTTTGTCTGAGTCCGTCTTTGTTACAGAATGCTGCGTCAACTTACAAACACTGCGGGAGACGCTGCTGCTGCACAGGTGGAGGTGGTCAGCTTGGAAGTAACAACAACAGATTCAGCAACTTTACTGTGAGTGGGCTACGGCGGTGTGGGAACAACAGGGAGAGGAGACACGGCCTTATTCACTACCCTGTTCCGAGCAGTCTTCAACCATCCTTCGGAGGGAAGGGAGTCTGGAGTGGAGCTCTTCAAACTCAACCAAAGAAACAGCACGGCAACTGATGTTGCGCTCATGTTCCGCACCTTGGCCGCCCAGAGTAAATGGAACGAGCCTGCCCTGATTATGGCCTATCAACGGGGCCTCCGAAAAGAGGTGCAAACAGAATTGGCCTGTTGTGATGACTCCCTGTCCCTCACCCAGCTGATTTCACTCTCGATCAGACTGGATAACTTGTTTAGAGAGTGGCCGAGTGTCAACGCACCATAGATTTCCCAGAGCCCCTGGAAGTGGATCGTGCCTGTCTGTCCCCAGAGGAACGGGCACGAAGAATACGGGAGTGTTTATGCCTCTACTGTGAAGACTCTGTGCACATGCGTACCAGCTGCCCCAATAGACCTGATCCCCAGAGCCGGTTGGTAAGTAATATCTCGGCTCATATCATAGAAAATTCCTTCCCCATCCAAATGCCACTCTGTTGGGATGAGATTACTGTACGTGTTGCAGGCATTATCGACTCTGGGGCCGCGAACAGCTTCATAGCAGTACATCTGGGCTGAGCCCGAAAAATCCCTCCTCTCTGAGTCAGGGCCCTGGATGGTAGACCGTTGGGCTCAGGAAGAGTACTATTACAAACACATCCATTGAAATTACAGGTTGGACCTAATCGCTCTGAAACTATTTTGTCCGCTCACCCGGACATTCTGTCATCTTAGGTCTACTGTGGTTAAAACAGCATGACCCAAGTATAGTCTAGTCGAGAGGAGAAATTGTCAGTCACCTAGCTGCTCAGACGGTTGTCTCCTGTTCCAGTGCGGTTCCACCTCCATAGAGAGCCCGGTGGCCAAGGGATTGGATAGTGTGCCTCCCGAGTACCATCATCTGGAGGAGGTCTGAGGCAAACAAGGTGCCACTAAGCTTCATCCTCACTGACCTTGGGACTGTGCTGTAGACCATACTACCAGAGGCCACTCCTTCTCGATCCTGCGTTTACCCTCTCTCCATCAAGGAAAGCCAGCTGCACTGGAACAGTTGCGTGGAGCTTGAGTGTTCACCAAATTCGACCTGAGGATTGCATACAACCTCATACGCATCCGGGAGGGAGATGAGTGGAAGACTGGCTTCCCTACAGCCATAGGTCACTATGAGTATTTAGTGATGCCATATGGTTTAGCTAATGCCCCAGCTGTGTTCCAGTCGTTCGTTAACGAATTGCTCCGTGACATGCTCCACAGGTATGTAGTGGCCTATATTGATGACATCTTGGTATATTCCCGCAACCTGGAGGAGCACGTAAGTCACATGAGTACGGTGTTAAAGCAGCTGCTGGAACACAAACTATATATTATGGCAGAGAAGTGTTAATTTCACCTATCCACTGTCTCCTTCCTAGGGTATGTGTTGTCTATGGGGTATGCATGGAGGAACAAAAGGTGCAAGCAGTGCTAGAGTGGCCACGTCCAAAGATCATCTGAGACCTTCAAAGGTTTCTGGGCTTCGCCAACTACTACTGAAGGTTCATCCGGAACTTCAGCACCGTGGCCGCACCTCTCACCTCTCTCCTCAAGGGTGCTCTACGCCGACTCACCTGGTCACCTGCTGCGGAAGAGGCGTTCACCTCCCTCAAGCACTGCTTTACCACCGCACCTATTCTCCATCATCCAGACCCTTCCCAGCCATTCGTGGTAGAGGTGGAAGCCTCTGAGTTAGGAGTAGAGGCCGTGCTGTCTGCGGCAGAGAAGAACTATGATGTGGGTAACCGGTAGCTCCTTGCGAGCAAGCTGGCCCTCGAGGAGTGATGTCATTGGCTGGAAGGGGGCCCTCCACCCCTTCATCGTGTATACTGATCATCGGAACCTGGAGTACATCAGGAGGGCCCAACGCCTAACTCCTTGCGAAGCCAGGTTGACCATGTACTTCACTCGCTTCGACTTCATTCGCTATTTCCTACAGACCCGAATCCAAGAATGGGAAAGCCGATACGCTGTCCCGAGTTCACGACTAGGTTCCCGAGGATCAATCTCCATCATGCGCCTGTTCTACTGAGTGTGTGGCTGTTCTCGTTTCCAAAAAAAAGATATTTAACACTTAACCTCTAAAACTGCCTTGGTTTGCTTTTTATTTCCATGCATGTACACTCTAAAAAAGGACGATTCCACTAGGGTTTTGGGGGTTCTTATTGAAACTAGTGTTTTTTTAAGGACCGTTCATGTTTCATGGACTTTTGCAACAAGGTTCCTGGAGGCACTTTGAAAAATGTTTATGTGTGTTACGTGTGATATTTTACTCAGTGAAGTCTCGGGGTTATTGCAATGCGCTAAACAAAACAAGAACAACAATAATAAAAGCAAAAATAATAATAATAATAACCCAAAGATTTTTCAGTGAGTATAAAAAACTTTACAAAGAGGCGGCGTGTAGCGGCGCGTAACCCGATACCCTCCCGCGAGCGCTCCTCCGCACACGGTTATTAAAAAGAAAAATGGACTGTGTGTGTGTGTGTGTGTGTGTGTGTGTGTGTGTGGAGGGTGGGGGGTAAAGGAAGAGGGACGAATCGCCCGCTAGTGCCTCCAAAAGCCCATCTGGAAAGCGAGCGAGCGCGTCTTGCCAGCATAAATGCCTGGCCCAGCGCAGCGGCGGGACGACAGGAGCGAGAAGAAGCGCTCGCGGAACGGCGCCGTGGCTCGAGCCCGCCTCACGAACGGATTATTTATTGATGGTGCTTTGGCGGGGTTAGAGCGCGACCCCGGGATTCTTCCTTTTAACACCTTCGGCCGATGCACGAGAGGGTGACGACCGGTGACGGGACATTAACGGATCAGGACTTTGAACTGGCAGGACAAATGAATACAAATGAATTTAGGGACCCGAAGGAGAGACCGCGGTACCTCTCACCTCCACACAAAGTAAGTGGACCTAGGTAAACGGAGTACACATCAGTAAGCGCGCGAGACATGAGCAGCTCCGGTAGTGCAAACTCACGGGAGTTTGACAGAGGTGTGTGTGTGTGTATGTGTGTGTGTGCGCGCGTGTGTGTGTGCGCGCGCGCGTGTGTGTGCGTGTGTGCGCGCGCGCGCTTGCCGTATGAATGGGGTGTTGTGTGAAGGGCTCGAGCGGCGCAGCGCGACTTGTGTGTGGATTGGCGACAATCCGGAGCTGAAATAGCTCTCGGCCGAAAAGCTCTGTACTAGCAGCCACTAATTCCTAACCTACACTTTTAAAGAAAAAAGAAAAAAGAAAAAAAAAAGAACCATTTAAGGGTTCGCCAAGGATTCTTTTATAGTTAAGGTTCTTAACGTTCTGAAAGGGTTCCACTTGGATTGACAGGGGAAACACTCAAGTTGCAGGGTTCTACATAAACTCCTTAAAGGTTCCCCCAGAGGGACAACCCAAGAAACCCCCTCGAGGGCTCTTAGACTTAACATTTCCTTGTAAAGGGAAGACGGGATTAGAGCTCTTAAGGGAAAATTCTTGACTATACAATGCGCTAAATATGCGGTTTAAGAATTTATTTAACGTCCCGCGTCTCGCGCACATTTAGGGACTTGGGGAGCCGTTTGAGATCGAGCCCAGGTGCAGCGCTTTTTGGCTCGATGACAAGGGCTTTCAAAAAGAAAGGTCTGATTAAAGGACTATACGTTACGGAGGACTATAAATATATGAGGCTTTCCTTGCGGTTTAGGTTAGTTTTCGCTTTTGGTTCGGCTCGCGACTGCCGGTTTATTCATTCCAGAGCCGGCAGAACGATTCAGGAGAGTCTTATTCATTGGTCAAAGGACTTTCTTTATGTGTGTGTGTGTGTGTGTGTGTGTGTGTGTGTGTGTGTGTAGCTTCACAGTGTGCTGTCAAAGCGCGCACTACATCGGGTGGAGATAAACTACCCATGTTTTGGAGAACCCTACTGCGCATAGTAGGGAGTCGGGAGCCGAGTCACAAAAACATTGACTACTGAGCGTTTGGTGCAATGCACTACACCGGATCTAGATGTTATATCAAATTCCATGGACTACATTTACACGCGCCGTTATTTTGAGTTTGAAGCGTTTTAATGAACGGTTTAAATAAGCACACCGCCGAAGCGAACGTCGCTTTTAAGGCAGGTGTCAGTGAATAAAAGAACTGAAATGATTGAAACCTAATGGAAAGCCTGACGATGTCTCTCAACCGATTTCAAAATGTAAGACCTTGGACTGAATGCCGCGCGGCTGTATATTCGTAACTGTTCACTGCAAAATGAGAAATAAACAAATAAGGCGATATAAAATGGAAACGCATTTCATTCGAATTCCTAGAACAGGTCTTCATTATGACAAAAATATATTTGTTAAAATCGTTTTATTTTTCTGATCGTCGCGGTGGATTGTGGCCTGCTATGGCCGATTGTGTCCGGTAGAGGGCGGATGGAAGTGCGCTCGTTATAAAACAGCACCACAGGTGCTTACTATCTGAACGCGCTTTATTATGGGGCTCAAATGTGTGGTCTGAAGGGTGTCATTTGTGGAGGTAATTTTCAGGTTCCCTTTCCGGCTCAAGCTCAGTGGTCAGTGTGTGGAATCCATTAGGCGTCACGCACACACACACACACACACACACACACACACTCACTCACTCACTCACTCACTCACTCACTCACTCACTCACTCACTCACTCACACACACACACACTCACTCACTCACTCACTCACTCACTCACTCACTCACTCACTCACACACACTCACTCACACACACACACTCACTCACTCACACACACTCACACTCACTCACACACTCACACACACTCACACACACTCTCACTCACTCACACTCACGCGCGCACACACACACAATTCACCATTACATCCCCTGCTGAAAAATCCAGCTTGGTCTGACCAGCTACCAGCTACCAAAACGCAGGCCGAGCTGGTCAAACTGGTGGATGGAAACAGTTTATTAATTATTAATGTAACATTGTAGACACATTGTTTACAGAAAATAACACAACAGTGAGGCAATTAGAAAATCTCAAACATTTACTCATCAATTTAGTCCAGTTATAAGGAAGCTGAAAAATAAATTCCTAGATGGCTAAGATGGTCTACCAGTTTGACCAGCTTGGCCTGTGTTTTGGCAGCTGGTAGCTGGTCAGACCAAGCTGGATTTTTCCGTAGGGTCCTTTAATTACCCTACACACAGACAGAACAGTTCATTCTCTTATTTAGATATATTATACTTAATCCATTACTGATTCATTCAGCTGTTATTTTTCATTT
This sequence comes from Olivaichthys viedmensis, assembly GCA_028565825.1. NCBI lineage: Eukaryota > Metazoa > Chordata > Actinopteri > Siluriformes > Diplomystidae > Olivaichthys > Olivaichthys viedmensis. Next base: position 845,412 of record JAOUQW010000019.1, read on the forward strand.
ATTATTTATAAAGCTGTCATTTATCATCTTCAAGGTCAATGGGGGAAAATAGTGCAACACTGGGACATTAAATTCAGTTTGAATAAGTGCGTGCGTGCGTGAGAGAGCGCTAGTGTTTTTCTTTTTTAAATAATCTGTTTATTTGCAGATTGTAGGATTTACATGCAATTGGTACAATTTAAGGATATATAAATGTAAATCATATATATATATATATATATATACCGAGCACTTTATTAGGAACATGTGCACCTTCATTCATGCAATTATCTAATCAGCCAATCGTGTGGCAGCAGCACAATGTATAAAATCATGCAGATACGAGCAGCAG
>JAOUQW010000019.1:863494-890100 GCA_028565825.1 Olivaichthys viedmensis
GTAGAATAAGTCTGTAATGTAATGAAACGTGGAGAAGGTGAAAGGGGTGTGCAGACTTTCCGGCTTGACTGTACATACACACACACACACACACACACAAACGCTTACTCTTGATTGACAGGCTCATCAGGGTGAACACAGGGGTGTGCGCGTGTCCTTTTTGGCTGGTCCTCAAGTTTTTGTTGTATAAAATAAATATATTAATGGTAAAAATAAGTGCTGATGATTTGTGTGCATGTGTGTGTGTGTGTGTGTGTGTGTGCTTAAAACCATCAATATGTTCGTCCATTTACAGTTTTAAATGGCCCCATTTTTTCAGCTTGAGGCACACACATTGAAACTTACACATCCACCACACACACAGGCACAGAGGTATGGGTGCAAATGATGGAAAAGCACAGAGACCATAATTTATCAATACACACACACACACACACACACAGTGTGTTATATAACGCCATGTTTCCTGGGTCTCTGTAGTTACTGATATTTACACTAACATTGAACAACAAGAAAAATACACATGCACACATAGTATATATGGGTAGTAATTCTGTTTGTGTTTATTTGTGTGTGTATATGTTTCATTTGTAGTGCTTTCTGGTTCTTTTGCAGGGGCCTCCTGGAGACTTTGGGTGGAAGGGTCTTCGTGGACCTAAAGGGCCCCCTGGCCGCACGGTGAGACTAAATATGCACATACCGTACATACACATGCACACACATGTAGAGAGTCTTCTGGGGGAGTTTCCATTGACTTGTGTCTTACTGTAACTAAATAATGCTATGCCTACTGTTAACCCTAAACAAAACCTCAGTAACCAAAAGGAAATCGTTAGTCTCTTTTAGCTTTTTAAAACAATCACATTTTCATATTAGCTTTAATTCTCTGTCGTTGATAGTTTTGGCTTCAGGCACATGCACAAACATATACACACCACACATGCAAGCATAGAGCTATGAGTGCAAATTATAGACTATTATATCAAGCCATACACACATTGTGGTCTTTAGAATTACTCATTTGAAAAGCACACAGCAATTCTAAATTATTCAGGACAACATTGATCAAGAGTAATATTTTTCATGAATCCAGATTAACTTGTGTTTATTAGTAGTGCAAGATATAAATTATTATTTTTTTCTTTGTTTTTTTTCTCTCTCCCATTTTCCTTAGGGTAAAGGGGGAGTGCATGGTCCTGTCGGTATAATCGGTCCTGTTGGCAGTCCTGTGAGTGATATCGATATTTATAATATTTAACAGAATACAAACATCAACCATACATGAGTTTACATGTTACAAACAATGCCCATGTCAAAATATAATACATTAAAAAAGTAGGAGAACAAAAGCTAAAAACACATTGCTAAGAACTGTCCTAATTTCTTTAGTTATCAAAAACAATTTTACTCAGTTGATACTTATTATTCAAGGATACACTATTTAAAACAAAGATACAAATCCATTTTTAGCTGTTTGAGAAACAGAGCTGAAATCTATCTAAATATTTACCCACCACTTGCTTCATTTTATATAATTGTGTCGCCATTTCATTCATTTGTTAACATGTAGATGCTCCTAACAGCGTTAATTGTTAATTAATCTTTTAATGACTAACACTTAATATTGACAAGAACACTTGATATTGACTCAAGACAGTCCTTTGCGCGTTATGTTAATTGATTCTTATTGGTGAAAATGAATGGAATTTTAGTAAAAACTATATTTCCGCAGCTAAAAGACACATGTAACCCCTATTCCACACCTGCAGCAAGCGAGTGAAAGAAATCCGACATCGTGCTGTAAACGATCCCAACCTGTTCTGTTTTTTAATCGCAAATTGGCAGTCAGCTCCACAAGCCAATCACAACTTCAACATTTTTTTGCAATTTTTTTCTCTTGCTTCTGAATGAAAATGAGTGTCTTTGCTAAACTTATTGTTTATGATATGTTTATTATAATTCTGATGTTTACCTGCTATTTTGTGGATATTGACATGAATAAGTTCATAACTGACGCGTCATGTCGCTGAAAGTGATGATACCTATTGATCTCACCTGCAGAAGGCTATACAGTTGAGGGAAGAGTCACTGAAGAATCAGTACCTTTCTTCATCAGTATGAATACATTTTGGAGATGTTTTTTGTCATTAGCACTTCATCACACATGACTTTGATTACTGACCAACCAATGGCGAGGCACTTTGGAGGCATAGACGGGGGAAAAGTCACTGAAATAGAGATAGCGCGACGTTGTGCTGTTCGTTGTGGCAGCCAACAAGTGGGAATAACGCGATGGTGCATCATGTCCTCTATTTATCTTGTCATGTCGGTCAGTCTTTCGCATCGCGATATGTGTGAAAAACGTTTATGTTCAAGTTTTGTTATGAAGTATAAAGGGGAAGAAGTGATAGCTAACAGGGAGATTGAAAGATCAGAAAACATGGAGACGTATGAGAATAAAGCTTTACATAATAGTGCAGTTTTCAGTAACAGTATTTTCAAACTGAAACAGATGGTAGGCCCACAGTCAGCTGATTTGGAGGTAGGCAGGAAAAGGGCAAACACTGGAAGTAGACAGCAGACTGACATCATAGTTGTCTTGTTTTTTGAGTAAATATATGCCTATATGGTAAGATATAATATATAATGTATAACTTAATACTAATTTTGCTAAAGCAATATGTAATTGCTGCTCCTGACCATGATATCTGTCACAAATGATCCAAGAAAACACAGGTAGGATCCAAGCGCAGTTTATTCAAAAACAGAGGAGAGTTCAAGTTCGTGGTCAAATTCCTTGCCGTATAACCGAATGCCGGGAAATCAGTCAGCGTAGCAATATATTCCAAAGGATGAGACGAATATCGTAAACCAGTAAACGTACAGGGGTCAAAGCCAGAAAACCAAACAAGAAAACGCTCAGAATTGCCAACCATGGGTGGAGAAACAAGATTTCGCAATGAGTGTGTGTTTGTCCGGGGTTATAAAGCCGTGTGGTGATTGCGGAAGTGATTATTGTCAGGTGCGTCAAAATTCGGGAGATGGGGACCTCTGGTGATGTGGTGCGGAAGTGTCAGGGTTGGCCGTGACAATATCTGTGCTTTGCAATGTGTGTCAGCTGGGCTAATAGACATTACATTAAATAAACAAGAAAATCTCATTCGTGTCAGACAGAGTTCACTGAAACATGCTCCTGCATTAGATAGGATCCCTGTACAATCAGCGTGGAGAATCACCCCCCGTATAATAGACCTTATACAGTATAAGGTCACTGTATAATTCGCATTCTAACACCAATACTGACTTTTTGACACTTGACTTTCTTAATCTTTGTCTAGGGTCATAGAGGAGATACTGGTAGCAGAGGAGAAATGGTAAAACTTGAATGTACACACACAGAGTTCTTGTGTTTTTCTGTACAGTTTGTTGGGAATAATTTGAAAAGGTTTCTACTCTAAATGTGGTGTTTTCTACTTTTTTGTCATACAGGGTGCCCAAGGGCCGAGGGTGAGGCTTTCTACACACAGTCACACACACACACACACACACACACACACACACACACACACACCCCTTCATACTTACGTATGTTATGCTGACTCTTTTTAGGGTGCTCCAGGACACCGGGGACCCCCCGGACCTCCGGTAAGGCACGGTTTTTATCCATACACACATATTTCTTCATGTCCCACATGCACATAGAAACATGCACACCAATTAAGCCCTAATTGGTTGCATTTTTCTTTTTTAACCTAGGGCCGTCCTAGTATGCCAAAATCCTTTGTAAGTATTTAAATAGTTTCTTTTTTTTACTGATCTGCCCATCTGGCCAAATGAACATCCCAAATGATGGATTGATTTTGTATGTGTCTGTGTGTGTTCACTTTAAAGCAACAGGACGATAGCGGTGTAACTCTGTCCGAGTTTGTTGGCTCACACTCCGCATTCAAAACCAAGGTGTGTATATAAATGTATAAATTTACAAATATCCAATACACATAACCACACTATCACACATGCCAATGACTAGACAATAACAACAAAACAGCACCTTCTGTGTGCATTGTTTCTGCAAGGCTGGAAATTCTTGTTTGGGACGACTGTGTGACGAATCAGTGCCAATGGCTTTTGGCAGCAGCCGTCTTACATCTGTCTCACCACGAGCCAGATTCTCCAGGCTCGCTGTAGTTTACGACTGATGGTGTGCGTAATTGAACCGATCATCGGGGGTAAATGATCTGGTGATCTGAGAGGGTAAACGAGTCAAACTTAAGCCTTCTGATTCAGCTCCAGAATGATCAGAGGCCTTCTGAGTCTTGTAGTGTGAGATGGACAGCGATGTAATTAGAAGACCAATACAGGCAATAGCCAAAGACAGAGGTAGCTGTCTAGCTTAAGTCGGTGACCAGTTACAGCTGCCTCTAGTGAGGCACAATGGTTCGAGTGGATTAGGAGCATCGTAAGTGTTTTGAGAATCCGCCCGCTGTATATCATCTGTCACAAATCACAAATCTTAAAATAAGGCCCAGTGAGTGCCAATGCGACTTGCTGTGTGGGTGGAACCTGCAAAATGTGAGGAGGTTACAGTAGAAAGCTCAAAGAGGGCCCTTAAATTGGCTAATCTACTTCATTTGATGGCTATTGGAGCATTTATTACAGGGACCAGAGACTCAAATGCCCCGTTTACACCTGGCCATTTCATGCATCTTGTTTCTGGATTGTATTCTAAGATTTTAACCACGTGCATTTACACTTGTAGTCAAATGCATTTCTGTTAGCCAGATTCATATGTCTTGGGTGCATTTACACTTGTTTTTTTATGTATATATTCCTTATTCAGATATAATCCTGATACTCAAGACGCATGACAGAACCAAGTGTAAGCTGGGTCCACTCCGCTTCGTGTAATGTACTTTGCCTCTGTCTTGTCTGTTATTTTCTGATATTGGTACATTTTCCTTATCTCTTACATAGTTAACCGTAGAATACGTGCGTGAAATGGTTTCCTACCTTAGAATTTTTTTTCTGAGCATCTTTCATTCATGATAGCAGTGGCCACCAAAACTGGTGATTGGGTGGGTGACAGATGGGGAGCGACAGACTCAACATCTTTTCCTCTCGATTTCACACAACATGTAATTCCTTTTAACCACGCCCATCACTACTAGCTATTTGTATCATTTGTAACCGACAGATGACAGATTTCTTACTGTCCAAGTGTGTTCTACTCTGATTTGGTTTCACAAATTTTTCTATAACATCTGCAAATATGATCTCTGGGATGATTTTGGGATGATCATGAAAGTTTTTTAAGCCCTTCTTTTTGTCCTCTCCCCACCTCTCCTCGCCCTTATCTCTTTTCTCCCTTTATCTTTTCTTCTTCTCCACTCTTTGTCCTCTCATATTTATTTTCTTTTCTCTCATCTGTCTTACTTTCTTATTTTTTCCCTCTCTATTCTTTTTTGTTCCTCTTTCTCTCCTCTCTTCTTCTCTCTTCTTTCTTTCCTCCCATCTCCTCTTTACCTCTCTCTCTCTCTCTCTCTCTCTCTCTCTCTCTCTCTCTCTCTCAGATTGCAGATGTGATGGATTTTCCCATAATGCACCAGGCTCCAGAGCTCTTGCAGACACTGCACTATCTGAGTTTGCTAGTGCTCAGTCTGAAGAATCCACTGGGAACGCGGGATCATCCGGCTCACCTCTGCCGGGACCTCATTACCTGCCAACACAAACTCAACGATGGTGTGTATGTGTGTTTTAATGTAGCATTTTAATGTAGCATGTGTACATGCTTTGGTCTATTTTGTATACTGACTTCAAAAAGTTCTAAATGTCCTTGTAAATACAGCATCGTGTATCAAAATGTGAAAACTCCCTTTTGCAACTTGTATAAACGTATTTTAAATTTTCAACAAAAAAAAAGTGATTAGGGTGCTACTGCCAAATGAAATGCAGTAATTGCAGCCCTTTCATTAACATTAATACATTCATTTTAGCATTCTTTTTGTGTGTATGTGTGCGTGTGTTCTTTTTTTAGGCACTTACTGGATTGACCCAAACCTGGGTTGTCCCTCTGACTCTTTAGAAGTGACATGCAATATCACAGGAGGTGGGCTCACCTGCCTTAGACCAATCACAGTATCCAAGGTATCAAGCTTAACCAATCAGAAATTAATCTGTAATCAGAAATGAATAATGAATCAATCAGAATAATGTAATATACTTAAATAATATTAGCCTATTGTAACCACTGCATGTTATTAACCTAATATAATTATTCAACTAATTTAATTATTAACATATAGTGTCCTAATATAATGGCATATAAATATAATATAAAGTACATTCAAATATTTTAACCAAATTAACCTACTGCTGGGTTGCCAACTTCTAGGAATTATTCAAAGTGAGATTTGCGAGGGCCTCGGCTCCTAGTCTGCCTAATTTAATTTCTAACCTGCAGGATGTTAACCTAATGTAATGGCTAAACTATGTTAGCCCAACTTACCAGTTAAACTGTGTTGGTTTAATTTAATTTCTAGCCTACTGAATGTTAGCCCAATGTAATGACTAAAGTAATTTATAGTAATCCACTGTAAACTACTTTTGCTCGGCCCTAACTGCAGTTTGTCCTTGTATTAGTTTATTTGACATATAAATAATTGCAATTCATAATTTATTTGACCTTTTTTTCTATGTCTATTCTATGTCACTTTTAATTGTGGGATGTCATTAAGAATTTTCCACATTGAAGCACCTTATAAAATGGCTAAATCCCCAGTACATGCACAAGTGGTCGATTTAAACCCCAATGATTAACCTCTCACTCTGGTACACATAGATTCATTTTAAAAACCTTTACAAACCTAAGTGGTTTAAGGTTGTTAATAATGGCACTTCTATTTTTAAAAGCTAATATGTGAGTCCTTTGATTGGTTTGGCTATTAAAGTTTTTTCTGCCCTATGATGATTTCTTTAGCTGGAGTTCAGCGTCAGGCACGTCCAAATGAACTTCCTGCATCTGCTGAGTTCAGAGGCGGAGCAACGCATCAGCATCCATTGCCTTAACATCTCCATCTGGAGCTCCACCCCCGCTCAGGCCCCTTCCCGAAATGCCGTGAGGTTTATGGCATGGAATGGAATGACGCTGGAACCAGAAGTTTTGGAGGACACATGCTGGGTGAGAAAGTCACAACACACACACAGTGATTCTGATTAGCTGTTTCTGGTTAGCTTTCACTTTCTGATTGGTCGATTTTGCAGAAAGTCCTGTTCTATTCACTACTTAGCAATGGATGTCTCATTGACCCAGGCCATCTCTTTTGATTATATAGCAATATTATTGTAACATTTATTTAAAAAATATCTAATATTGTTTAAAACCACCTCAGTTATTATCAATAGAATATTTATGAAAATAAGGATCCTCCTGATGTCAGTTGTGTGTATATGAGATGGAAGTGTTTCTGGTAGAGTAATTGCTGGCGTGTCTCTCTGGTCATATGTTATCTATTGCTCTTGTTGTTGATAATTGAACTACACTCAAATTAAAAGTAAGAATGAAGTGGAATATTAGACAGTTGACAGTTCTGGATCACTACTCGCTGTTTATTGCTGCTGCTCAAGTCACTGGAACAATAAACTGGAAAACTACACGACATCTTTTTGAAGCCACCACTCCATTTCTTACTGGCCTAACATGAGTCCTCACTGCCTCCATTTGAATTAAATTCAGTTTTATTTGAATAGTGCTTTTAACAACAAGACATAGTAAATGCTTGTTGTTATGATTAAATTATAACGGTACTCAGGCCATATAGAGGAAAGACAGGCAGTACTTTGTTAATGTTAGTTATGAGAACATTGTGAGTGAGAGTTTTGATATTAGCATACAATAAGACAGCTTAAGGTGTTATGCGACAGCTTATAATCACAGCAGCAGTTCTTGGAAAGTGCAAGTCCAGGAAGATAACAAACCTGAGCAATTGCATGGGAGAGGTGGGGCGACAGCCCCAACATCCCAGTTTACCATGAATCTCTCTGTTAATGAACCCTCAGATCTTCAATTTTAAGACAAACTGTTAGCAAAAAACTGCGAAAAGACCCAAATCCCAAAATGAACTTCAATATATCTAAAACTAGTAAGCTTGACTGGTTACATATTACATAACAGAAATTTACACACATTACTTCTGATCCTTATTACACTGGTCTCTATAACTGTTCATATTCATCATCACATACAAAGCACTGAATGGTCTTGCTACTTCCTACTTCTCTAAACTCATTCATCCCTACACACCACCCTGTTTAATTAGAGCCTCTGGCACTGGTCTGATTTCCATTCCTTACCTGTATACAATGGGAGGATGATCATTTAGTGCCACTACCTCCAAACTTTAGAACACTCTTCTTCAAAATTTCAGTGATTGCACAAGTCGCTCTTATTTTATGACTAAACTTAGGACATTTCTTTTCACTCAGCAATAGTGCACACTGTTCCAGTTCTCCTACATATACCAAATTCAAAACATTCTCTTCCTATATTTTAAATCTTGCGATGTGTTATTTATGTAATGTTGTTTATTGCTTGTTCCTGTGTTGTATTTTGTAAGGTTCTGGCTTCATTTCTGTAAAGCAACCTAAAACTGAGAAAGGCGCTGTAGAAACAAATGTATATACTTTAAACTCTACAATATATCATTTTTGAAAAATTATTTTTCAAATTTTTTAGAATAGGTGAGTCAAGTTTCATGTTGGAAAAAAATGTTAGTATTGTTCCACTTTTAGTAAAATTTTTAAATGGATAATTTAGATTTAAATAGAACATAAGGGTTAACTTTTTTACCTTTTTGTGTACAGCAACGCGATAGCCATTGGAGGAATGCCGTCTTCTTGTTCAGAGTGACAGACGCCTCACTGCTTCCCATCAAAAACATCGCCAATTTGCCGAAAACCACATCCATGTCACGCTATCACCTGGAGGTCGGACCTGTGTGTTTCCTGTAGTGTGTGTACATGCGAGGGCGTGTCAATTGGTGTGTATGTGTGTGTCCACTTCCTCACACACTATATCCGGCTGAAGCTGCCTACGTCCCAGCCGTTTCAGTACTCAGCCACTGATTGGACTGCAGAAACAGGAAGAAGGTGATGTGGGTGGGGCTTCTTAGGGATTTAGCACTAAAAGACTGTGGAGGAGAAATCCGCCCTTTAGGCCTCAGATGTCAAATGAGAGAAGACTCTAAAAAATTATGACCCAGTCTACATAGGTACAGGACATCCAGGCCAGGTTGTGAGAAACTGCCATGTTCTATCTTTGTTGAATATTATAATAAGTTATTATAATGCTTGTACTAAGGAACTTTGCTCTTGTAGAGAAGATTTAAGATAATTGGGAAAAACTATATATGTAATTATGTATGAGCTTTTATACAGTAACACTATCAGTAATGCTGAAAGTGCAATACAAAAGGAAATTGTTTATTAGATATTAACAAAATATCAAGTGGGTTAACTTTATGGAAGGTATTTCAGGGTTACTGTCAACCATCAAAAGTGTGTAATTTAACACAGTATCAGACATGGAAGTATAAGTGTGTGCGTTTGCTTGTGTGAGTGTGTGTGCATTTTAATGTGACTGGCCAGGGAGATTATTCTTTAGCGTAGTTTGTGTGCATGTGTGTGTGTGTCTGTGATAACAAATAGTTCTCTTGACATTGCACACTCCACAAGTTACATACATCGGACACACCTCCTCACAAAAGGGACGTGGCCACGACGGTCCAGTGGCATTTCTCAGGCAAAATGTGAGGAGGACTACTACCCAGAGTAGGCGTGTCTTATGGTCAAAGGAGTGTGTTTTATGGGCAGAGGGTCATGTCTACCTCTCACCATAGTGACAGGGTGCTATTTGAAATGTGTGTTCAAGAACGGTGCTAAATTTGAAAAGGGATTTTGAACTTCAAAAACCAAGTAGCAGTTCAACAAAATGGAGCAAAAAACACTAAGCGTGTTAACGATGCAAACAACTCGCACACAAATTCTGCCATTCATATGTAGCAGCAGTGTCAGGAAAATACTTGTACTTACTTTGGTGTTTCCCAAATGCGCTACTTCGCCTGCAGCATCTGCAATTAAACTCATCATTGACCATTTAAAAAAAAATAAATGATGGGCCGATTTTAAGAAAAAAAAATTTGTGGTAAAGTGTGCTTCAAATATTTCAAAGATTCAGCTGTTTGAAATACAGCTTCTTGGTGTTAGTGGTACACCAATGTCTTGGGTCAAAACTGGCACAGGGTGGACATTTTTTGTTAATATCGTAAGATGACTTACATATCGTAAGTTATGTAACTGACACTTCTTCCTGTATTTCAGAGCAACAACTGTCAGGTGCTTTAATCCCGATGGCAATGGCAATATGAAAGTATGCAAAAGTTTAAATCCAAGATGGAAATTGCTTGGGTCTTCCTGAGAGTCCAGTATGGCTATTGATTTCGAAATATCAAGGTTTCTGATTAGGGTTAAAACCCAACACTCGCAGGGCCACTGCAGATGCCATAGGCTGCATAACAACTATGCTGTGCCGATAAATTCAGCATAGCATTCTGTAATCCAGTTATTGACATTTGTGCCCAGTAAGTCCAGTTACTTTAGGACTAGCAAATGGGAAATAAGAACGGTTTCAGAATCTAAAAGTGTAATCTCCCTTGCTGACAGTGAAAGATCATGTTTGCCAGTGGAAATAGTCACTTTACTAAATACGGTCAAGTAACCTAAATAAAAGACAAAAAAATAGACAAGAAGAACAAACAGGATGACACCAGGTCAAAAGGGCATTTGAATGCAAAAAAAATTTAAAATTGTGTGAGTCCTGATTAACTTGATGAATGCCATACTATGTGAGAGACATAAGCACTGAATTAGTCAAAATTGATAAAACAGTGCCACAGCCAGCACGTAATACTGAAACTTTTATGAACAACATCAGCACACTAGATTCTGAAACATAGAAAAAAATGTTTCTGCATAATGTCTTTGTGAATGGCTTTGCCTTCCTAAACTGGTCCAAATCCCGAATGCCGTTCTACATCCAAATACCAGAAACACTATCCAGGTGAGCTCTAAGACATTATTTTAAAGGAGGATAATGCTGTGAGTGGTTAAGAGGGGCTTTGGCTAAAATATTTCTGCTTCAGACCTAAAAAATCTTATCTGTGCAGCGAGAAATGCTATATTAGAAAGTTTTCAGATTCTTCTCTCCTTGTATACATGTCTATAATTACTCAAGCTTCGATATATACAGGTGCATTCCTTTTTATCCAATTTAATCTTATTTAAATATTGTACAAATGCTTGGGAACCAAAGAAGGCTGCGTTTTTGTCTGAGCAGAAAATGTTTCCAGATGACCTATCATGACAGCATCCTAATTAGTTGACAAATTTATTTTTTAATCTGTAAATTTAGGACTTTAAAGAAGGATATATATATATATATATATATATTATTGTTAAAACAATATAACAATGTTTTTCTGTTGCCTTTTTATTTTATTTTATTTTGTTATAGGTTAGTTTTTGTCTTATAATCAACTCCATGCTTTATGTCAGTGATTCTCAACTCCAGTCATGGGGACTCACTGCCGTAGAGAGTGAGTTTTCCCTACTGTAAACACACATGTTGGATCAGGTGTGTTGGGAGCAGTGAAAACTTCACACTGTGCCAGGCAGCGAGTCCCCCATAACTGCAGCTGGGAACCCTTGCTGTTTTAGACACTTGATTCATATTATCTTTTCAAAGAGGCAGTGTGTTAAGTTTTGCAGGCGACGTTTGTGAAATTCAATTACCTCACTCTTCCTGACATTCATTGCCTCCCATCTGTGCTAATAATGATCATTTACATGTAAATATGTCTAAAATGTTCCTCTTCTCCCAGCTTACCCAAACATTGCCTTTTCATACTATGTATTTAACATGATTCTTAGACATATTTGCCACAGTTTTTTTTCTCCCATTGCAGTATTCCATGCTTGGTTAAATTAAAAAGGAACTAAGAACTAACTATTTTACATACCCAATAAAGATGTTGTTACATGCTTCACTGTGTCCTGTAAATCTTAGTGGTCAAAAGTAAATATTTTTACATGGTCAGCCAAAAACATTGCCAGGAATACTAACACTGTATATGAAAGGTTTCTGAAAGAGCAAGCATTTGCCCAGTAGTCGTGAAGAATATGGTTGATCCAGACTCGAGCCTAGTCTAATCATATGGTATGAATTTGATATGTTTTCGAAAATGAATTGAAGCATACATTTCAGGGTGCATCTAAATTGGCAGCCTAATTCAGGTAACTTGTTTTTGTGTGCAAGTCATTTTGTGTAAGGCCATCCCCTTGCCCATCAATACTTTTTACATCCACTAGAAAGAGTACATTAAAACTAAAGCATAAACTGCTTAGCAAGCAAAGCTCTGTACTCATTCTTGACAAATTGACCAAAGACCAATGAACAAATTTAATACTTCTGCTTTCATTCATAAAGCACATAGAGTAACTTCATAGTGCAAGCAGAACTCCATACTGCAAGCAAATTATTAGCCTTTCTATGGTAAAATTCAGTGAAATGTCTCTCAAATTTGCTCAGTGAGAGAACTTGTTGCTTCCTGGTATGGGCCATCCCTGCAAAGGTTACAAAGGGAGTCAAATCCAAACCAGGTCTTAAGGAAAACTGTGCAAAAGGCCAGACCAAGATTAAGACCACATGGGGCCCTGGGGCTATGGCGCCTCCAAGGGCCCCATCCATAGTGTCACCAAATATTTTCATATTCATCTTGGTACCATAATGTTAATTATCATACTCGTATTTACAAAGCTACACACACGCGTGCATGGGCTGTATACATACACTGAGCTGCATTTCGTAACCATAGGCTACAGGGTACACACATACACACTTGCTGTCAACTGAAGTAAAACAACGTATACCCCATGACATCTAAACTATGCAAGCCAAGAACAATTTATTGCAAATAACTGGATGAGATTATGTAAATAAGAATGGACAGAAAGGACCAATATTTTACACTCAATAATACTATGATATGCATACCTGTCTGTAATTAGTCTCAAATGAGAGTGAATATTCTAGGCTACAACGCCTAGAATAAGTGTAGAGTAAGTACAACAACAGTGCATTAAGCACAAATATGAGCTCATAGTAAACAGACTTACTGGCACAGCAGCAACACTTACATAGGCTATGTTTTAAAGAATGCTGAGAGTGTCTCACCATTAGATGGTCTTCTCCCTGGCCTTACTAGAGAAGAAATCTTTGATGATGTCATTAAAATCCACGGCTTTAACAATGTCACATTTCAAGGGCATGCGTGTCAAGTGGCTTAGTCTCTCCTGTCTCATAGTTGATCACAAGTATTTTTTATTCGCTCTCCGACGAATTGGTAAAATGCAAGGTGAGGTAAACTCGCAGGACTATACCCACATTTGGAAAGACATTTTGTTGGTTGCTTAACCGTATTAGTTACAGTAATTCCCCACCCGCAATGTTCATGTCATGTAGGTGGGTCTGTCACTAGATGAAAATTATTTTACTGGTTTATTAGCGGGGAAAGGTTAAGTGTACAGAATACTGCGCTCTTACGATAGCTGTTATTGATACCTAACCGACGTTAAGTTACTCAGTTTTGTGTCTGATTAAACTTGAATACAGGTCCGCTAGCAAGTAAGTTAAATGAGTCCACAAAATGCCAAAATGGCTTTGTCAGATTTATTAAAAATGCTTCCAACAAAATTTTTAAGGATGCTAGATAAAAAATTGATAATGCACAGATAATAGAGAAGAAAAATAAATTAATGAATGAAAAAATAATAACGGTTCCCAAATAAATAATCATTTATGGCTCTCTTTATGGAAAAATACATGAACCTTTTGCTGTGCTCAGCCTCAAGGCCAAAACCTGAGCAGCTCTCTTGCTTTCTCGGCTAGTGATGGTTGATCGTTCTTCTCAGCCGGTACCATTCCTACGCTCTCTAGCATCCCAAATTGACCCAATTCATAATCCTGGGACTGACTTATCTTTATTTTGCTGATGCATGTACTGTCTGCCATATCGGACATAAGCCCCAGTGTTGCCTCAGCTTTTTTCCAGATATGATATACAATTTATGACTGACAGCTGTGCATAGATCTTCCCTAGACCATAAGATGCAACTAAATTCTACAAAAAATAGACAAAATCTCCTCTACACATGATTATCAATTAATTATTTGGTACTTAAGAATGAGGTACTTTAGAATTGTTATTTATTGGCCAAGTACACTTGTGTATACAAGGAATTTGACTCAGTTGTTGAGCTCTCACTGTACTTGTAGACATAACAACAAAATAACAAGGACACAAACAACATTGGTAATATAACATTTGCTATCTATAGAAGTGGATACTTTATACAATTATTGCACTGTAAAAAAGAAGGATATTGCACAGGGAAGACTATTGCACATAAAAAGTTATTGCACAAAAACTGACAGTGACAGTCATCATGTTTGCGGAGAAATTAAGTGTTCATGAGTCTGATCACATGTGGAAAGAAGCTATTCTGGAGCCTGGTGGTTTTGACGCACATTGATCTTAAGCACCTGATAGAAGGAAGGAGTTCAAATATGTGGTGGCCTGGGTGCGAGGGGTTGGCAAAGATTTTTCCTGCTCACTTCCTGGTTCTGGAGGAGAATAGGTCCTTGAGGGAGAGTTGCAGTTTCTTCAGCTCATTACTGGTTGCAGAGCCAAACCAGACAGTTATTGAGGTGGTGAGGACAGACTCAATGGTGCCTGTGTAGAACTGTAGGCTACAGTGTTCATTGGGAGGTTTCTGACCAAAAGTAGCCTAAATAAATAAAAAACCTTTAATCATTTACAATAGAAAATGTTTACGCTGCCTCGGTGCCTTGTCTATAAAATGATAATATAATATCAACCAACCTTCCAGGTGGGGGGGCCCGGGCCCGTGGGGCTACAGTCCAGGTGGCGGCATGGCCTCCTGCCCTGCGCTGCGTACAGTTAAGGACTGATGGAAGGCAGAGGGAAGGAGTATTAAATCCTGGAGAGAGTTCATGGCCATCTTCCTTAGATCCTTATTGTCAGAGGATTACAATGCGGAAGCAGAAAGACTGTTAAGGGACTGTAGAAAAGGGATTTATGAAAGTAGAGATTTTGCTTATCAGTATCGTGCATTGTGTCTCAGATGGAGAAAAGAAATTCTGGAAAAGGACAGGTTCAACTCAAATCAAGACTCTTACATTACCTCTTTATATCTGCACTATTTATTTTATGTGATGAGCAAACAAGATCTGGGCTTCCTGTGGTTGGGGGGGGGGGGGGTTGGATTTCCTTTGTGCATCCGGCTTCTGTCTTGACTTCCAGAAGGACAGCTACAGTATTTCTGGAGGCAGCGCTATACCATTTCATCCTGATGCCAACCTCCCCCCTGACTGTTTTGCAGATTCTGTGTGCCTTATCGCAAGCTTAATGCTAAGGTTCCTCTGGATGGGTGTTTCATGCCCCAGGTACAATAAATACTGTCACTGCACAGTGCAACAGTCTTTAGCGGATATTGGTTAGTAGGTCTGGAGTCTGATTGCATCCCTAAGACTGCTTTTGCCACGTCAGAGGCTATTTGAGTTCATAGTTCTGCCATTCGGGATCAAGAATGCTGCAGCTTCTTTCCAGCAGTTAAGGGAAACTGTCCTAGCTGACCTAAAAGGTAAGTCATGTTTTATATATATTGATGATAGTGTGATCTTCTCACACACAGTGGAGCAGCACCTACACCACCTCCAAGGAGTATTCAGGTGTCTCCACAAAGCTAAACCTCAAGAAGCGCAATTTGTTGCAGAGATCTTTTGGCTTCTAGGGCCATGTGGTCTCTGGGAAAGGCAGGCTGGTACCATCATTTAATTCCCCACTTTTCAAAAAGTACTGCAGTCCTCAATGCTCTGAAGAAAAAGAACGCCACATGGGTGTGGATGGAGCAGTGCTGAAATGCCTTCAATGATATTAAATGAGCTTCAACAACTGCACCAGTTTTGATTTCCCCCGACTTTTCTAAGGGCGCGTTCACATATGCAGTGTTTAGTCTGTTTGAATCGAACCCTGGTGCGTTTTCCCCCTTGGTGTGGTTCATTTAGGCAGGTGAGAACACCGCAAATGCACTCGGGTGCGGACAAAAGTAATCGGTCCGAGACCACCTGGGCGAGGTGGTCTGGGATTGGTTCCAATCGAACTCCAGCACGGTTCGATTGCAGTGAGAAAGTGATTCGACTCTGAATCAACCCAACTGCTGGAAGTGAACCAAACATGCCATGTCTTATGAGTTGCGAGCAGCATTTTCTTTAAAAAAAAAAGTAAGCTGTTAAACTAACCTGTGAGGCACAAACTCAGCCAAATGACAGAGCTGAAGTGCTGCAGAACTACAATGCTTTCTGGATATCTGGACGGAAGAACAACAACAACAAAAAAAGTAGTTATTTATATAATTATCTAATAATTTATTTAGCACCTCACAATGAGTCATCCACATCTAAGGCCAACCCCCAACTTTTTTTTTCTAGACTGGAACATTACTTTTGTTTAAAGTCAGAAAATAAGAGATAATATAGCTTAAATCATGTTTTTGTTACATTTTTCATGAAATGAAAATTTCTCTTTAAGTTGCTCTTTAAGGACATCTTTACAAGATGGTGAACATCGACTTACTTGTCATTATATACATGAACACAATACAACTAGTTTTGTTTGATTGTTTTAAGTACATGCAGGTTTCAAATCTAACCTCTGGTGACCAGCTTGATTATACTGTGACGTCGGCGAAGAAGAGGCGCATCGCCTCAATACAATACGTTATATGCACTCCTCAACTCAAACTGCAGTCATTACTGTAATGTTACACTTGTATCTCTTGTATATGGTGTTTTTTAATGTCTTAGTGTTTTTCCCCTATTGTCTTATCTCTGACCGTACTGTTTTTTGTTGACTTGCACAAACACACAAAGCTGTACCAAATACAAATAGCACCACTGAGTGCGTTTACAGGCCCACAGATAATACCATCGTTATCTGATTTTGGTTATCAATTTATTCAAGTGGTCAGGTAAAAGCTGTTACGGGATTTTTAAAAATCAGATAAAGGCAGTTGGGTTTTAGCCTAAGAATTGGGTTATTTAGCGCATGTATAATGTTATTTGTTATCTTTCGTTTTTCTACATCTGCCTATTTACACAAAAAAAAACAAAAAAAAAAAAACTCATCTCTGTCTTCGGATCAAACTAGAAACAGGTTGAAGAAGCAGAGTATTATGTGCAATTTGCAACCATAAAAACTCCCGAATAAATTAATTTACAATAAAGCAGATAACCAAATCCAAAGCACAATCTAATGTTCCAAAAGTTTGAAAAACAGTCCAAAGTTTTCCAGACATTTTATTAAAAGAAACATTCAAATCTTCACTCGGTAGATCTTAAACATCCTCACTGTGGAATAGAGGGTCTAGTTTACTTTTTTCAGATCCAAAATGATATGATAATGTTGGAACTGCATGACTTTGGCCTATTCATAAGAATAATGTTGAACTTCACAAAGTAACCAGTGTATTTAAGGCTGGGTCAGTTGTGGCCACAGTTGTGTACCTGTAACACAGCACGACAAGTGAGTACAGATCCATTTGCAGAAGAATTTACAATAAAACAGGTAAACAATCCCAAAACACAATACAACGTTCCAAATGTTCGATAAACGTTCCAAAGTTTTTCAAACGTTTCAGACAGAAGCAGAGGGGTAATTTAAAGCAAAAAAATACAAACAAGGGAAACAATCCAGGATCAATAAACAAAAGTTTTTGGTTTATGATTACAGATTGTGCTATCATTGTCTTGATTGCCAGTACCAATGTCAATTACTGGATTAGCCCAAAAGACATTCTGCATATGCATTGCTTTGTTACTTCATACAATAGACCAGAAGGTCAGTGTAAATGTCAACATCGCTTCTCCCCTTCAGTAGTGTCATGGTTAATCTAATGATCCACAATCTGAGATCTTCTGGGTTCTTCTTTGGGATTCTGGTATTATAAGGTAAAGAGTAGGTATGTGGCTCACTGGTTAAAAACCTTGCCATCTGGATATGGAGGTTCTTGGGTCAAATCCCCAGCATATATTTAGGAATGGAGTTGCAAAAGGTCTGAAAATGACACCAGCACACATGGAGGGTGTGGTGCAAAAAAAACAGGCTGTATTATTTTTGACTTGAAATGCACTTTTACAACTGTATTACATGAGGTAATACAGTGAAGGTCAAAATAAGAAATTGACAGAAAAAACCCACACCTTATGATATATCCTGCACCAGAAGAAGCAATGAAAGCATTTTATATTTACATTTTATTGAATTAACAGTGATCATTTAACAGGCACATCATCCCAGCCTACATTTCAGATCTTCCTGAGCTGGATACAAAATTTAAGTCTAAAGTCTGTTTCAGCAATATACAATAAAGTATTTACCTCAAAATTGTAAAAATTACATCGGCAATGCTGTGTAAAAAACAAAAAATACCAAAAAAATTAATAAATTGTATAGGTTGGTCTTAAAGTTCTTTATAGTAACACAGTACTTTTATTTAAAAAATGTTTTTTTCGGTACATAGTTTACAACATGTGAATCAAATGTTCAAAAAACATTCTAAAGTATGTAATTTCATTGACAGGAACAAAAGTGTCATAATGGGCGAGTTTATATTTACACACAGCTACAAATTTTTGTACATGACTACAAAAATACATTGGAGCATAACTACAAAGGTGTACTATTAAAATAATTAACTTTTTTAAAAAAATACCAAAACTAAACTTTATTTGGGTAATATTGAAAAGGGTTTGTGGAACTGGGTGTATAGAAAGACATTTAAACAGATACATTTTCTGTAATGTTAGGTTTCATGTAGGCAATAGGTTTCTTAAGTGTGTCTAAACTGTATGTTTTTAATATATTAAAGTTACATATAAATCTAAATAAAAAACATGGTATACACATTTTATAAATAGGTTGCAGGTAAATAAAACAACTAGACTATTGCTTTAAAAAACTGTACAACCATTTATTCCAGTATAAAATAGATAGTATGAATTTGATTACTGAATTTGATTACTGTTTAGAGGAATTTTAGAAAATGTATTTTACCAGCATAGTGCAGGATAGTGAGTGGGGTTGGGGAGACGATTTTGTATATTTGGGCAATGTATATTTATTTATACATGTGTGTTTCCTCACTGGAGTAACTGTTAGAATAATGTATTTGAGTGTGATAAATGTGGACTTGTGGTCAGTGGTTTTAGTTTTAGTTGTACCATTAAACACTATCCATACTTGTGTTTAATGATCTATACCATTTATCAGCATATTGTAATGGACCTTAAAATTAGCAGTTGTGTTACTGGTAATGAATCTAATGCTCAGTCACTGTTAAAAATGTTTTATATTAAACTAACCAAACATTCTACCACTTCAAATGATTTCATTTTCATTTTGATGACAGTTTTCCAGTTTGCAATTTACATGTTAATTGCTATTTTTGATTGTATATTTATGTACAATCCTGGCATGTAAAGCAGGTATCCCCAAGTCCCAGCCCTGCAGTCCCTTTTGCACTGCACAGTTTAGTGGTTTTCCCACTCACACACCTGATTTAACTTAGGAAGAGCTGGATAATTCGTTGCAAAGTTAAATGTGTGTGAAAGGATGGCAAACGCTAAACTGGTGCAGTTCAGGCAAACTCCAGAGGTGTTATTTAGAAAGTTAAAGAATGGCTTATCAAAGGGAAATAACATTCAACAGCTGAACTAAACACAATAAAGGGTTGTTCATGTGGTTCAGGTAATTTGGACGAGTAATCTGATACATGCTTGCTCTCCCAGTGGAGTCCCATTGAGGTAGAAACACTTGGATGTTGTCAAAAAAAGGATTATAAAAGTCAACATTTTAAAATAATATTCTCTCTTTCATACATAACCCGTGAAAGCACGTTATTTCACACACATTTACACAACTATTCCATGCCTTCAGTTTTTCTCTGTCACAAACAGTTAACATGCGCATTCTAGTCCCTGAGGGTGTGCTCATTAAAGCAGCTGATTTTGTGAAAGAGGCTCAAGAATGGGTAGCATTTAATAACATGTCAGTATCACAGCACTGCATGTTTAATGTTTTTCCTGTATCACACAACAAAATACATTAGCTAATCCTTGAATTTGAATCTGATCTGGTAGAGGAAGGAAAAAGTGTGCAGTGCTGTGGTTCTCCAGAACTGACACCTGAGCACTCTGATCTAGGGAAAATGGTACGTTCATTAGCACATTTGTTAGCATGTCCATTTCCATTTCCATTTCCATTTCCCTTTGGGTGTTAGGCATGTGAAATATCTTTATCGCAGGTATTTTAAAATAACATTTCTACCTGTGTTCCCTTCATGAGGACTGTTAATCTTTTTTTTTGCGTGTTACCATTCATTCCCCTGCTTGTTTGTCTGTTAGGCATGTGCCTATAATCAGTTATATGATATATCTCAATATCGAATGTGTGCAATATCATTATTCAAAATACCATTTTTGTCCTGCTTTCATTCGGCAGCACATTTGTTAGCTTGTTCATTGCCTTGCTCGTTTGTGCATTAGGCATGTGCTGATATAATTGGTTATACATACCTCGATATTCAATGTGCACTACTTCCATTTAGGAGGAATGCTAATTGGCCTTTTGTTAGCGCGTTCATACACTTATTAGTGTGCCATGACTTCAATATTTGGGGTAAAGAACCCTCTTAATCTTGTAGTCACCTCGGTTTTTGTCCAGCCACTTGCCACATGGGAAGACTGTGGTCACCCCATTGGCTGTGTTGGTGATCTGGACCCGGCTCAGTAGCCAACCAGGACTGATGCCCGAGTTATCGTGCTCAATGCAGGCTCGCAGCACCTCGCCCATGTCCAGCAGCTCCATGCTGAAGCGGTCGGTGCGGCCGCGCTCAAACAAGTTGCGGAACTTCTGCTTCAGCTGGCGGCGGCCTGAGTCACCGCTGGTGCCGAAGACAGTGAGGAAGACGTTGGCGTCCGTGCCTGCACCCTTCTCGTCGCCTGTGATTACAATGAGCTCGTATGTGACAGGCACCAAATTCCGCGCCTTGCTGGCAAAGCTCTCAATAAACTTGGTGCACTCAAAGGTCTGGAAGTCATCGCGCTTGGAGGAGAGAGGGATGAGGGCATTGCAGCGGAAGATGTACCTGAGGATGAGAGACAGGGAAGGGAGGGGAGGATAAAGAGGATTATATCATTAGATTTATGGTGTATCACCTACATACTTGTACTCACGTGTCAGGAATATCATCTACAATATGATATACCAACCATAATATTCAACATACACAACATTGTTCTAGTGGACACTTCAGAATACCATCACTTAACCCTGTGTTCTCTTCGCAGCATATACACACTCCAATGTAGTCTATCTCATTCAAAAGCATAAGGTCAGCTGTCTTCTAAGCTTCCTTATTTTGGCTGTAGGCAACGCCACATGTGTGCTTCTCAGTGCGGATTGAGATCCATAATTCTGTTCACTATGTGGGGGTGCATGAAAATGTGAACAAATGATGAACAGAACTGTAACTCTGACTACTTCAAGCAAGGAATATCTTTACAAATTTAAGTTTCCTGATTAACAGTGATGTTTGTGCTCACAGATTGTCAGCTAGCCAATGTAATGCGAACTGACAGGCTATGTTAGTCAACTTTTTTTTATAGTAGAAAAACCAAACTTTTTTTTTTTTAAAGCCTAGTTTTTTTTCAAATGAGAAATGAGTGGCAATTGCAAGTTAACAAATCGTGACCTTAGTATTAGAAGGTTCTATCTGGGTGAAGAGTCGTTTTGAAATATGAGGCTTCAAAGTTGACATTCTAGCTCGCATAAATCTAAAGTACTGTAATCTACATTTACAGCCCAACAAGGCCTACACTTTAAGGTTATTTCAAATTTACATGATCAAAATTCTGAGACAATTATGAAGTGGATTTTTGAACAGTGGCCACACACAGATAGAACCTTATTATTCTGTTAGCTCAAATACTGTTTGGTTTTATAAGGTTCCATCTGGCTGTTTCTCATTAATCAATCCTTCAATCTTAATAAATTACAGATAAATGGTATAACGTAACATTTTTAAGCTGAAGACTTTCTAATGTGCCACAACGTTTACACATCGTAAGACCAGCAAATATGATAGACCAAGACCAATTCTGTTTTGTACACTTGCGCTGCAAAAAATCTGCAGCTGAAAGTTTCTTTCTCTTCTGACTTGCTATACTGAGGTTTTGAGCCTTCTCTTTTTTGTCAGTGTGTAAATAGAACCTGTATATTTATTGACCCCAGCTCCCTGTGTTGCGTATTCATCCTGGATGCTGATTGGCTAGCAGATAGAACCTTATAAAACCAAGTTTATCTGTAAGTTTCAAGATAGAACTTTTTATTTTTTCAAATATTACACCAAAACCTTTCCAAAATTAAGAAATAACAACACAGGAGAATAAAGTATCCCTCAGTGATGAAGTTTATGTGGTTAACTTATTTTGTCAGATAGAACCTTATAATACTGAAGTCACGAAATGTCACATGCATGGTGGCTAACTGGAACATGAACATTTAATATTACAACATGCCTAGTGTGTTTGACCCTCCCTCACATAAATTCTGTGTATGTGAAGAACAGATATTAGTGAAAGTTTGAGAGAGGAAAAGCATTTCCACCACACACTGCATGATTTTAAGTTTAGTATTATTTTAGATATTAATGCATTATTAATGTCCCAACGCTTTGGTCAGAGATCACTAACCTGTTGCCAAGGTTTTTCTCTGTGACAACAACCTCTTCAACTCTCCAGGAGGCTTCTGCTTTGCTCTTCTTGCCGTCTTTGGGGATGTGGCCCAGGCAGACGCTGACAATGTGGCCCAGAATCTTACAGGAGAACTCAAACCGGTCCATGGCACCACTACACACACACACACACACACACACACACACACACACACCACAGGTGTAATTATACTGTGTAACCATGTAATTATAAAGTCATTTCTGGTCCACTCACTCCTCATCATATTCTGTATATTAGATGGACATGATCATTTAATGTATTATTGATTAAAGAACAAATAGCAGTATTGGCTCTTTGTCTCTTTGAACAAAACTGGTATGACTTGGACTTCTTGTCCAAGGAAGAAAACGATGTTTCAGCATTATTCTTTTTACCGTAAGAAACGTTTCTTCTTGGTAGAGTTCTCCATCGTGAGTTCTTTGGATCTTCCCAACCTCCCCTCCAGAATGATCCAGGCGTTCTCTTTCGTCTCAGCATCGTCCGTGTCTGCTGTCATTGTGACTATCTCATACTCTGACAGAGAAGTGGCAGGGTTTAGAGTTAACAACAGTAATGACAGAAAATGCATGTTGAACATGGATGTTGAAACTCATCCCTGAGTCACATCTATACCACCTGGGAAAACTTCATGTGGAGTGTGGAAAACCTGGTCTTGACTGGGTTGTAGTGGGTGGTATACCAGTATAAATGAGCAAAACTACAGAGGAAATTTATGTATTTACCTGAAAACGTTACTCGTTACAAAACTGCTGAAACAAAATATATACAGCCATGGGGTTCTTGAGAGCGTGTGTTTTGACAGCTCTCAAGAACGACGACAGTCTCTGTTAGCAAAAAATAGTCGCAAAAATGTTAACGCTTATGACTGCTGACCAACAGGTGCATGGTGCAGGCACAACAATCATGATTAAGCAATTTTTTTATTGTACATTTATTCTCTGGTTTGTTATCGCAGACCTTATATAAAAGATTACAGTAAATTGTTTATGGAAATAACATTTCCATAAAATTCTGTATACCTAAATTTTTTAGAACAGTTCTAGATGTAGACCTTTTATAGTAAGAGACTTTCAAACAAAAAGAATAGAAGATTTTGACTGTGGCAACAATAAATTATTTCCTAATTTCCTGGGTGAGCGACAAGGGCAACTGTTGAATTGGCATAATCTTATATAAGAATGTATCCCTATGAATTTTTTTACATGTATGTTGCACTTGTCAAAAGACTCATTCTATCAAACATGGTCGTCTTACCTTGAATATACCAATAACACTGGCTCAGAGCTTTTGCAGGAGACGTGGTTTTGGAGGGGGAGGTTATGTCACGCGCACGCCACCTCGCTGAGGTTCGCCACGTGCGATCCCCGGACTTTGTTATGTTGTCTTTCTGAGTCCCGCCCTGTCTAGTTAGGTCATGTGCATACACCTGTTTCGTGTTAGTCCCCCTCGTTAATGAGAGCATTTAGATCCCGTGTGTTTCAGTGTCCGGTGTCAGTCGATGTTTCATGTCATGTGTGAATGTTCTTTGTGTATCTGTAGTTGAATGTTTAGTCTAAATAAAGTATGTTGTCCTGCGGCTCTGCGTTTGTGTCCAACCCTTGACGAAAGTGTGACAACAAGACGTAGGCAAAAAAACAGCCTTTGATATATGAAGGGAAAAAATCCTTTTAAATGCAGCAAACATTAATACGATTGAGAGATTATATATAGATTGTTCCTAAAATAATGCTTTTATGTAATAATAAAAAACTTTATTTAGTTTTTTATTCTATTTATACCAGTTTGGTTTAATTATGAAAGTATAAAAATTCTCT
Source organism: Olivaichthys viedmensis (assembly GCA_028565825.1). Lineage (NCBI taxonomy): Eukaryota > Metazoa > Chordata > Actinopteri > Siluriformes > Diplomystidae > Olivaichthys > Olivaichthys viedmensis. Next base: position 888,293 of record JAOUQW010000019.1, read on the forward strand.
TAAAAGCCAGAATTGACAGGCAAATGCCCTACAGTAAGCGACTCTTTTAGAATCCTGGTTGCAGTTATATTTATTATAAATATGCTTTAAGTCATATATCATACTGGCTTCATTTAACTTGATATTACTTTGCAAGCAAGAATTGTGTAGGCTTATATTTATTTCTCATTAGTTGCACGGTTGCTTTCTCTGATATTTGTATAAGCCCACCACACATGTATATCCTCAACTTTAGTGGCCATGCTGTTAATGCTTTTGTACCCCCCTTGCCCAACCATGAAAAAAAATCCTAGAAAGCCCCTGTTAGCTAGTGAAGCAGCTAGCAAATTTTTTAATTATTAAACAGCCCACCCACAAATATGTACCCCGGTTGTACTGTAGTTCTTCAAAATCTACTTCCACCTCCAAGATGCGTCATAACTGAGCGAAAAACTGTTTAAAACATTCTCATTATATTGAGATGCTGGGACATATTTTTTGCTGGGACAAATAAGTTTTATTTTGTCTTTGTGGAAACGGGTTTACGCTAATTTTAATACCTGCCCTTCCCTCGTATTAATTTGCGCACACAACTGCTGTTCCCGAAGTGACCTTCAGGCTTAGTAAATCACATTGCTGGTGCTAAATTAAGACATTTGCATAGACACCGCCCTATATATTGCACTTTTAAGTAGAAACTCCCCAAATTGCATATGCATTAAGGCAAACACGCAAAATGGACAAGACCTGGTATTTCGCGCACTTGAAAGACGAAATCTTCCGTAGATCCTGTTAGTAAATCAGCTTGCCCCTTGTGTTGGTGCTATCAAGTTTGCACATGTTTTTACACACACAAACCTTTAGTAATCAAGTCCAGAGACAAGTACAGGTAAACATCCAGTGATTTAAAAATAATAATAATATTGTGATAATATGGATGAGAACATGTGCGTATTGGTGTGTGTCTGTGTGCATCTTACTGGTTTTCTCGTCAAAGTCCAGCACGTCATTGTTAGCGCAGGCCAACTCTCTCATGATCTGCCCATCATCCTCCTTCTTGGCGAGCCAGCGGTCACAGCGAAAACGAAACTTCTTCCCCATGGTTTCATCATGAATATCCACAGACTCCAGATTCCATCCCGGAGCGAGACCTGTCACGGGACACACCCACATGTATAGCCAGACACCATAGACCAGGACTGTCAGACCAAATTTCATTGTCTGAATACTTCTTTTGTTTTTTGTCATACATATAATTGTCATAATAGTTACACATTTAAAAGCAAAAAATGAATTGAAATGCTTAAGATCACATGTTCCACTTTTAGTTTCCTAACCTAAGTCTAGCAACCGTGCGTTTTCTAAACTTTTTGGCCAAATTAGCCTTGTTTTACTTTATTTTCACATCCTTTTAAAATTATGTATCAAGATCCTAATTACATATAAAAAAGTATGTGTCTTAAAAGAGATACTACATTTAAGTAGTTAACAATTTCCAACAGGCACTTATTGGATTCACTCTTTTTCTGTGGCTAAATCTCAAATAGTGTTTTATTGAGCATAAAGTGCACTGCGTAGATACTATGGCGCTATTATGTTATACACCCTATAAATGGTGACCATATATTAATGAATAGGAAGCCATTTGGAGTTGTCTACCTGTGTGGTAAATTTGGCATAAATTAAAAAAAGGGCTTCGTTGAAAATGGCACACTTGTATGCTGTGTAGTGCACTAGTATAGAATAGAATAAAATAGAATGCTCTTTTATTGTCACATATACAAGTACAGTACAGTGAAATTGATTCTTCGCATATCCCAGCATGTTGG
>JAOUQW010000019.1:905671-917778 GCA_028565825.1 Olivaichthys viedmensis
CTGGGGTCAGAGCGCAGGGTCAGCCATGATACAGCGCCCCTGGAGCAGGGAGGGTTAAGGGCCTTGCTCAAGGGCCCTTAATTTGTGTTTGCATTTGTGTACCTAAATTGCCAGAAGTTCCATGGTTAAAATTAACTAGCTAATGTAACACAACCTCACAGCCTATGTAGCTAGTTTATATGGCTAACTTGCTAGTTAGTCTTAGCTAGCTAGCTATGTACAGTTAACTCCAGAATAACTGGCATCCTTCAAGAGAATGGGTAAAAAATATTGTATAAAATAAACATAACATTACAAAAGGATTCAAATGTACTACTCAAACAACTGAATAAACTACATACCTTTCCTCATAAGAAAAATCAATTCTTATAAGAATTAATTTTCCTTCAAAATCAGTGGCAATTTTTTTTGCCACCCCTAAAGAATATTTAAATTAATTGCAAACAAATTGTCACCCCTGAAATTTAAAACAAGGAATTCTCTAGGAATTCTGTTGTTGCCTTTGCCCATGTCCTGTTTCCCTGAGGCTTAGATATGAAGTTGCACTCATGTAAAATCCATCAAGTGATGGTGAATAACCAAAATGTCACATGTGTAGTGCCTTAAAAGTTATGACGTATGATGACAGCGAGGGGGAATCCCAAATGTGATGCCTGCCAAGGTTCCTTTTTGGTTAAAAAGATGCCCAATGAGAAAGGCTGCGGTTACTAAGCCAGTTGCCTCCAGAATAGAACACAGCTAAAGAGAGAAAGAGAGAGAATGAGAGCTCTACTGGAATTTCAATCATACAAGTTTAACAAGTTTAACTTTGTGCGTACAGAGTTTACAAAGCTTAATGTAGTTACATTCATTCCCATTAATCTTTTGTGACAGACAGAGAGGGGAAAATCATGTTTATTGGGAAATTCTTATGAGGATAATGTTCCTCTAAAGCAACACATTTTAAGACAGAGAGAATTTAATAGAATATGAGTGGGAAGGTCAGAACCTGAGACAGAGAGTGACAGAGAGGAAGTGGGAAACAGAGACAGCAAAAGAAAGCAAAAGCAGGTTAGAAAACAGTATAAAAAAAAGAAAAAGAAAAAAAGACATCTACAATCTACAGGACAGCAGATGAAATTAGAGTATGTAACTCATATTAATAATGTGCATATTTTCACAGCTTAAAGTTTCTGTCGTGATTTTCCACATTTATAACTGACTAATGAATATAAGATTAGAGGCAGTAATCACGTTGCCCTTCTCGAACTTGTTGACATTTGTTTTGCTCAAAAACAGGAACCTCTCTCCCGTGTCTCCCAGGTCTCCAATCAAGCTCATATACACACTGGCGTCTGTTCCACTGCCAGTCACATTTCCTGTGCAGATGGTCACTCGATACTTCACCACTGAATGACAAAATAATAACACAATAACACAATATGTCAGAATAACCCAACATAAAACCTTTTGCATCTCACGCTTCAATCCCAAATAGAAGAAGAAAAACGCTTAATCAACCCTTATGTTATGTTTGGATCAAAAGAATAAGTATTGAACTTATTTTACCATTAAGCTACCATTAAGTTTAGTGAGGATTAATGTTTTTTTTGTTTGTTTGTTTTTAATTTTTGTTTTTTATGTCATCGGTTAATAAAAACATAATAACACAAAAATGTATTCAGTTGATGTGTATTATTCCAAAATACATTATTTAGAACTGAGACAAATACTTATTGTTAGTTGTTTGAGAACTCGTCGTATAAAATTGATTTAGCATTTAGTAGCCAGTCAGCATTTTTACAAGCCAAAACATTGACAGTCTATATGATGTGTTTTTACCTTATCATTTCCATAACACAGACAGTCTTGGGAAAATTGCTTGTTAGCTGGGTCATCATGCCCAAGTAACCTGTGACACCTGTCCACCACCTTTATTTGAGGCACCTGTCCTGTTTTTTCTCATCATTTTCCCCTTTGCATTCTTTACGATTCATACGGGTTGTCTGTTTTGTCACTATTTGACCACTATTTGTCTTTTCACATCAGCTATATATTGCCACATTTGGCCGAGCTAAGCTTCTGCGAGATGAGAGTAGGTAAACCGTATAGAAATCATAATTTCCATATGTAGGTATGAGTGATTAAAATGCACATGCGCAAGGAGACATACAACAAGTGATGGAGCATGGCAGGAGTTACAAAGCCAAATTGTACATGCATTTGGAGGGTGGGAAAGTGTTTAAAAATCTGTATATATTGTGTGTAATTTAGCAAAACTGTATTAGCTTTTAATAACTGATGAAATAAAAATTGTTTTTGCTAGTGTACCCTTTTGTATGTGGTATAGTGGCTATTCTGGCAGTGAGTTTCTGGGATAAGTAATCGGTTGCGTTTTGTAGTTCTCTTACGTGGCAGTGGCTCTGGAATGTGGACTCCTGTAGCTGGCAGTTCTCTGATGATCTCCTGGTCGTCCTCATTGATGTCCAGCCAACGATTGCAGGCAAAGTTATATTTCTCTTTGGCCAAGGTCTTCATTAAAGTAACCTGCATGAACACACACACACTAAGGTCAGCACAGGTACAATAATGAACAAATAGGTAAATGATGGATAGATGGATGGATAGTTATTCTCACTCTGCCCAGATGCCAGCCAGAGAATGGGTGTCTCTTCTCATGCCAAATTCTCAACTTTCTTATCTTCCCAATATCAGGCATCTCAATCTACCGTGGCCCACCAGGGACAAAATACAGTTAAAAAAAAAAACTATTTGTAAATGCACACTTAAATTACAGATGTGGATAATAATACTGGAACAGACCAGATATAGAGGTAATTTTCAGTACCATGAACTTGTCACATTGTCCCTGCTCAAAGCTGTCTGATTTGCTCTCCAGCTTTATCTCGTCACTCTTGCCCTTCTCGCCATAGATCTGTATAAATATTTGCGCATCTGTACCTGCTCCTTTCGTCTCAGATGTGAAGATCCACAGAGACCATGGGTACTCTAAATATCACACGGAAAGAGTGTTTGTTTGTATGTGTGCTTCAAAATGTTGGTAGTGAAAACTACGTTCTTCAGGAAAGCAAAGGCCTTCTTTGGGTCTTGTGAGTCAGGATCAACAATAATTGATCAAATATTTCAAGTTCTTCTGTTGGGCCACTAAAACATAACAACTGAAGTGGTTGAAAACACAATGATTTACACTTTCTTTTGCAGACTTTTCAGAAAATTGCTAAAAAAAAAATGCATTACATTCGGAAGCATAGCTAGTAACTGTTGGGAAGTTTCTAGAATGCTCCTCCAAATTTATACTGGTTCATTTGAAAGTTCTTTTTCAGGAACCGTCTAAAGCCGACTGCCAACATTAGAATTTTGTTGGGATTTGTTGGTTCAGTACTTGGGCAAGGGCATATAATTTGAAAAGAAACTGTGGATATACAGACAACTGGAGAGAGAAGCACATGGCAGTATAGAGGGATGAAGATCTCACTCTTATGTTTGCTTTGGCGCAGTGAGACCATTTCATATAGCTCCACCTCAACCAAACCATCTCCATCATCTTCATCCAACCAGCGGCGGCAAGGGAAAACCTGCTCAATCCCCGTAAAAGGACAATACACTGTCACCTGAAAGAGAAAGGCAGACAGAGAGTGATAGAAATAGAGAAGCTACACATAATATTAGATTTCATATTCTGTTCAATGTTTTGTCTCATTGACGCAGGCTATCTCTACACAATACAATTGTAAAAAAAAAAAATATATATATATATATATACTAATAAATCTCAATCATCTCAATGGGCAATATAAACAATAATTATAGTAAAAAAACTTACAATGCTATGGGGATTCCCATAATGGCAGGTGTGTGCACAGGTGGGAGTGTAAATGAAAGATGTAGGGTATGTGACAGCGACTGAAATCACCTTTTTGATTCAGATTTACAAACACCAGTCATATAACCAAGCACATAAAATTTCATGTTGGAAAAATCTTTTTACGTCTTGTTTCACTTTCTAAATTTTTTTAAAATCTTTATTTTGGAGTACTGATTTTTAAGTGGCAATATGTATCACACTTTCTTTTATGCATGTGCACAAAGACCCTTCAAGCACACACACACACCTTTTCGCAATACCAGCCGCAGCTGATTCCAGCATTGTCGTGGCCGATTGTGACTCTGCTGAGTGGACTGATTAGATCCATAATCTCCACATTAAAGATGTCGATCTGAGCACGCTCAAATGTGCCGCCTTCCAAAAACATCTTCCCGCTGTTTTTGATGCCCTTCTGACCGTGCATCACCAGATGGATCTTTGAATTGGTGCCAGCACCTCGAATATCTCCTGTCATCACCTGGACGTTATACACAATCGCTACACACAAACATACACAAACACACGTACATAAATACTATAATGTCATGGCGTTCCTCAGTGTTCTACACTTGGGACAGCACACACACACTCTTGCACCTTACCCGTCGGCTGGGTGGCTCCAATAACCACATCTCTCTGTATTTTTCCATCACCCTCAGAGATGTCAAACCAAGCATCAACAGGAAACTGATAGACCTCCCTATTACCCAAATCATCTATTACCACCTGTAACACACACACACACACACACACACATATGCAATAAAGGCCACATAAAAATGGTTCTATCTACACAGAGTCAGTGTAGACTCAAGCTCTTATTGCAGTGAGACAAATGATTCAACTAGTTACAGTTGATTTACTGCCAGAGGTGCATAGAAACTAGTTACATTTAAATACACTTACTAGTTAATTTAATTTTACCTAATTTGCACAGTTTTGCACACATTCTATCAATAATACTTAAACTCAAGTTTATTTGTAACAAAAGATACGTTTTACTCAATTTTACATATTATCCAGTTACTCAAATGGAATTACTGGTTTATTTATTTAAACATAATTTCCTCATGTTATGAAACCGCCAGCACCCAAACTGCTCAACTGCTGCTCACACCTCTCTTTTTTAAGCGTATCCACTTGTATTTTATACTATAAATAAATAAATAATAAAAAATAAATACTATTTTTTATATCTGTCAATAGCCTTGTTTCCATCCAAATATCAAATGACGTTGTTTTTAACTACACAGTGAAAATATATATACCCCACACATATCACAATTAGATTTATTACAAAAGTATGTGCATAGAAACACACTTTTTTTTTTTAAATGAGCAAAACAATACTTTGAGGATAGTTTTAGGTTATGGCATAGAGAAAGGCACATTATTATTAATTTATGTAACAATAAATGCGATGGAATGAGTTATTGACAATACAAAATAAATGCTTGAAGTTTAAATGTAAAAAATAAATGATAGAAAATACATCTTGCTATAAGAAAAGAGTGAGGAAACAAGAATGAGGAAACAAGATACACAAACACTACAGTATGCGATGATCTATCCATTCTATTTTCTTCCCCAGTATATGACCTCTAGATGGAAAGGTCATTAAGGAGAATACATTACTGCAAGGTATGATCTTTAGATTATGTTTCCATGACCTGTGTAGTCAAATCTTAATCAACTAATTGAAGGTAATCTAGAACAGAATACAATTTAATAGTGATGTAAAAGATGATTGCATATGTGTGTGTGTGTGTGTGTGTGTGTGTGTGTGTGTGTAAGGGAGCTTCTGTCCGTGACCAACATATCATGTTATAGTCTCTCGTGTAGACTCTTAAGAAAGAGTCGCACTAATCTAATCAAAACTGCATGAATTAAAAATCACGCAGTATGAATTACATACAGACAAAAGCTCTGGACAAATTAATAATGTATTAAGTGTCTGAGTGTGTGTGTGTAGGTGTGTATGTGTATGCATGTATTGTAGCATCCAAAAGTCTATGTTCTCTACTAAGAACTGTTTTTATTTCATCAGGTATATTGTACAAATTGAGTCAGTATCAGCTGCTAGTTGTTAAGATACATAACAACTAACAATGTGCTTGAGGGGCATGTGAAATATGTGGTGTTACAATATTAAGAAATGAAGTAAATAGCATATTAAGGTTTTAGAAAAGGATTTCTCTAGGACTTCCAGTTGTGGTGGATGGCTGAGAGGTTTTTACTCTCTCTGACCAAATATACTTTTATAAATGTGACTAAACTAACCTGTTGGTGAATAGACAATGCCCAATGACAACGTGACTCATTTATAGGTAGTACAAGTCTGTAACCGATAACCAGACGTAAAGCTAATTTGACCAAAATGGAAACCCCATTAGCATCCTACAACAATGACCCCATTTATGTACCTGGTCGTTTCTTGCGTCTTGCATCTGGATTGTATCCTGGTTAAACCCTTTTAGTCAAATGCATCACTGGTTAATGTATTAAAATCTGATTGCTGTATTATGCGCAATTTGCAGATAAGTTCATTACACTTGACAATCAACTTCTTGTGTGGTTCCTTGTATGCAGTTTTTTTATGTAAAAGATGTGTTCCACATCAAAATCCGTGATGGCTTTCAAATTTTCCCTTTAAACTTTAAAGGAAGGCGCCAAATTTGATGATTATGATGATGATTTTATCCTGGCTTAAATTACACCCACCACCCGAAAGTCAAAGGTTAAGGAGAGTTAAATAATTATAATTAATAAGAAAAATGACAGCAAAATTGCATTTCAAGAACATAATCTTTGTACAAAAATATTGTATTGTAACACCGAAATCATTAAATATCTCTTAACGATTGCCAATATGTTTGCTGTTATGTGTTGTTTAAAATTTTATAAATGAATACATAAATAAATAGTTGGTCTTTGAATAAACTGAATAGTTTTTGAAGAGTCATGTGTAACAGTTTGTATTTCTGACTGATTTAAAAGTGCATACATGGTACAGTAGTGCATAGTTAGTATTTCTAAACGTACATAACTTTTTTAAATTCTTTTTTTTGCCTCAGGGAGGATTTCTCATTTTATGATCAACAGACAAATATGGAAATTAGCATCAGCTAATTAGATGAAATCTGAGGGACAGTTAGGGTTAAGTTTACAATAATTTTTGTCTTTACTGTTAATGTTCAGCAATTGTCTTCATTGAGTTTCTCCAATATAAAACACAAATAATGACTGAAAATGCCAATAGAAATGTTTGTGAGTAAAATGTTATTATGAGCAGGAATAATTCAGTAATATTTCAGTTTTATATAATTATATAAAATATAAATGAACTTGTCTCGGTTTTAAGTATGTTTTCTGGAATAATAAGCAGAACTTGTATTAGTTTTTGACAGTTGATAAAATAAAACCTGTTGTTGGTAGTGGACTCAGAGTTAAGGATGCACACACTGGGTTACTGCATCTGTTTGTGTGTGTAGTGTGTGTGTATGTGTATGTGTATCTGGGTACAGCATGTGAGAATGCATGAATGTGTTTGTGTGTGTGTGTGTGTGTGTGTGTGTGTGTGTGTGCGTGTACCTTATCACAGCCCCAGCCGGCCGAGGACCCCCTGTTGTTGTGCCCGATGGTGATTTTTGTCAGTCTGCCCAGGTTTGGAGCTTCAATGGTAAATTTATCCTCATTCCCCCTCTCAAAAGTATCTTTCCCCTCACTTATAAGCTTCCTCTCCCCTATACACACACACCATAAAGAGAAAGTCACTTTATAACAAAAACTCTGGCAGCACACTTGCAAATAACAGCACAAACACATGCATTATGTAGCTACCCATATCCTACATCCCAATAAATAATTGCACAGCACATCTCTCACTCACTCACTCACTCACTCACCAGTATCTCCATGCTCTCCAAAGATGGTCAGGTATACATCTGCATCCGTTCCGCTGCCTTTGACATCCAATGTGAACACACCGACAATGTACTTATTCTCTACAAGTCAGGAACACACACACACACACACACACACACAAACAAACAATGCTGATGGGTGCTGTGTATTGGAGCTGGTTCAGGTGAGATCTGCAAGTACAGTTATTACTTTTTTTACTGGGTCAATACAGAATAATCAGCATTTCGGTAATAATCAGAATAATCAGGTAAATGCTAATGAGGGTAAAATTGTTTTAAATGAGGTATATAACCTTCTTTTATACTTAGCTGACCATGTGGGTCCACTAAAAGATTGTTCAAACAAATAAGTATGATCGGTAGCACGCGCACATGCGCACATGCGCACACACACACACACACACACACACACACACACACACACAGCTAACTTCCCCTGGCCCCTGTTCCAGCCTCAGTTATCATGTCAGGGTGTTTTTTCCCCCTCTGTATGTAGGTTACATACAAATGTGTGATGCCAACATGTGTGAATTAAGTGTTAGAGTTCCCCAAAACGTCTCAGTTTAAACCATCAAAAATTATCTACAAGTAATAATAAATTGTTTAATATGTTTTTATGGCCAAGAAACTACTAAAATGCCCTATGAAAGATGTGAAATCTATACATATTTATTCTTATAAAGAATGCAAGGATCTAACATACTTCCATAATAACTTTCATCATCGCTAACAGGGTTTTAGCTGAATGGGAATCTTAGGTACTTGTACTAGCATGAGGACATGATGGGGACTACAAAGCACTTCTGTAAGTTGCTCTGGATAAGGAATGCTGTAAGTGGATGTAAATGTATGATATGCAAATTGGGGTTAAGTAGATCTTTATCTGTTAACTTTCTAGCTTCTCCCAATTCATTTCCATATCCAATTTTCATTTACTCCCTGTCTCTGTCTCTGTCTGCCTGTGTGTGTGAGAGAGGTGTAAGATTAGTAGGCTATTGTGTCTAGGGGTGATGACTGGTACAGTGATCCTATAACTGTAACTTTATTCTACAGTGACTATATTTCACAATTTGCATGAAACCAAATCATATGGAAAGATATAAATTGTTAAGGTTAAGATCAGAGATTTTCGTACGACAAAATTATCCAAATGACACTTTATTATTCATACAAATTCTGAATTAGATCAGGTTAATACCAAATGCCCTGGATGTTTATTTGTATAATACCACATATATCTTATCATGTACATTAAATAATCACTGGTGTATAATGAATAAATATAGAGAAACAGTACAGTAGGGTTCAGTAAGGTACAGTAGGGTTCAAAACTCCTCTGAAATGTTAATATGCTGTTTCCTTAATTTTTCTAATAGGAGTTAGGAGTGTAGCAGTGTTAAATAATTCTCTTAATGATATTGACTCAATAAATGTGCTTTTCTATGCATCATGCAATATCATCCCTACTGCTTTCAGTCAATAAGAACGCCTTTTTTTTCACTTGTGAAGAATGATGGTGTAATGGATCTGTCCCCGGCACCCAACGCTCCGCCTCCCCCGATTACTGACACGGTCAGCTTAAAACATACTGTATCTTACACCTTCAGGAAACAGCAACTTTAGAGCCTGGAACAGCAACTACCCATCTGCCGTGAGTAACATCAACCAACAGCTGATCGCTCTCAAGTCTCCAGATCTGCCCGCCCTAGGGGAGGTGAACATGAACCTGCCTGTTGTTCTCCATGATTCCCGTATAGTAAAACCAGAGAAATATGACAGTAATTCTGTGTCATGTCAGGGCTTTCTATTACAATGTTCTCATCACCTATAATCCACCCAGTTTTCTGAATGATGCCACTAAAAGGGCCTTTTAAGTGCCACTGTTTACAGGTCATGAAGAGAATGGGCCACAACTATCCTATGAGCATTTCACCAACCTCATTCAGGCCATGTTTAATTACTCCACGGAGGGCAGGGAGTCAGACAAGCAGTTCCTCTGGCTCAGCCAAGGAAAGGATACAGCTTAGGCAGGGGTTCATCCAGCCTTCGACTTCTCGTGCATCTGCAAGATTCTTCTTTGTGGAAAAGTAAGAAGGAGGACTTTGTTCCTGTTTTGATTACCGTGGACTCAACAAAATCCCAGTTAAATGGATAAAAACCCTTTACCCAGTGCCAGTCGCATTGGAGCAATTGGGTGGAGCAGTATTACACCAAACTCTACTTGAGAAGCGCATACAACGTCATTTGCATCCTTTGTCATCTATACCCCAAGATACTGTTTGTGGTCAAGGTGGACGCCTCTGAGGTAGAAGTCATGCTAGCACAGCGACAAGGATAACCACCCAAACTCCACCTGGTTCCTTTCATCTTTAAGAGGCTTTTTAGTTTTAACTGAGAGAAAATGTGAACTAGGAACTCCCTGCCATCAAGCTGGCCCTGGAAGAGAGGAGACACAAGTTTCCAATTCCCTTATACCTGTCATCCATGATATAAATATACAAGGCCGATTCTCTCTTCTATCTATAACCCTGAGCCCAAGGATCCCAAGACAGACACGATCCTCCTGCTTGGTTGCTTCCATCCTCTGGGTAACACCACAATACTGGTGGTGGTCTTGTCCCTCTCCTAGGTTTTCCCACTGCATACAAGACTGCGGAGGCCATGTTCAACTTTTCCTGAGAATATTGCCTGAGGTACACAATTCACCTCACAGGTGTGGAGGGTGTTTATGGAGTGTCTGGGAGTAAAGTCTCACCTTCGACCACCATTCCGAGTTAAATGGCCAGATGGAGAGACTGAGCCAAGTCGGTATTTGTAAATCATGGTCAGGGACTGCTGAATACACCCAGAACTCCTTACTTCACTTGTCCAGCAGACTAATGCCCCTCCAATGAATCTTTGGTAACCAGCCTTTATTCTGGTGAATCCCCAGCGCAGAAAAAGTACCGGGGTTAGATCGTCCTTGTGCCTTAGAAGAAATGCATAGAGGGGAAGCTTCTGTCATGGATATTTCCCCGGCACCATGCATTCAGTGCTCCACCTCCTCCGATTACTGACATCTGCGTCTCATTATTAGCTGCAATCAAGGACTCTTTAAAAAGCTCAGACAAACATTTAACCTTCGACTGTGCCTGTTTGTGTGTCGTTGGTTACAGGTGGCGGTGGGAGAACTTAATTTGCATACAAAGAAACAAATTTCCCACAGCATTTATCCAGGTCTTGATCTAATTCTTACCAAGATTTAGTTCTTGTTGGATAAATATAATTTGTAGAAAAAACATATTAGTTTATGATATAAATAAAATTAAAGAAGTTCTTGGTAGTGCCCACAGACTTTTGGACCAGATTTTAAAGTGTTTTTAAAATGTACTGTACTGTTAAAGATATCATACGTTTAGGGATGTTCATAGGATTAAGGCTGCCGAGCAGGTATCTCACTGTCAGGCCATCCCCCACTTCCCGGGCCAGCCAACGGTTGCAGGCAAAGAAGAGGCGAAGGTGTGGCCTGTTCATGTCCAGCAATGTGACTCGATCCAGATACCACCTGGCATTCATTCTTGTGTTATCATGCTCGATCCTAAAAGGCAGAAAACGTATCACAGGAAACATAATGCACTATACAAGGCTTGCTAGCTATTGGATTGCTATTGATTTGTGTGTGTGTCTGGGTGCTAGTGTGTGTACCTCAGTTTCTTTATCGGTCCAACATTGTGAGTTTTAACCCGGAACACATCAGTTTTGTTCTTATCAAAAGCCGCCCGGCTCCTGTAAAAATCGAGTAATGAATGAAAATTGAGGGATGAATGAGAGAGAAAAAGAGAGAGACCACTTTATGGTGTCTTGCGCTGGTTCTTTCAAAAGCGTCTCTCTATGCATGAATGAAAATTCTGAATTACACATATATCCAAGCTCTGACCAAATTAATGAAATACTACAATGTTTTTCAAAATAATTTTTATCTACCGTATCTGTAGCATATGGGCGATTATCATAGACAAGAAAAATAGTTGACACAAAATTCACTTATAATGGAGGTCTAAGGGCAACTGTTGAATTCCTTAAACATACATTAAACATTAAAAATACCCAACTATATAATGCGAATTCAAAACTACAACTACTTTTTACACTCTAACAATACAGCTATTATGATGAGACAGACATGGGAAAATGTCTTACCAAAGCTATTCTTATGGAGTTTTATCCAACTTTCCAAAACCTACAGTGCAATACAGTGAAAAGTAATTCTGGTTCCTTTCCTATGGGTTTGTGCTATTTATATGCAATCAGGTGGAACCTGACTATGTTGGTAACACATA
>JAOUQW010000019.1:951860-969831 GCA_028565825.1 Olivaichthys viedmensis
TCCAGTGTATGAGAGAGAGAGAGAGAGAGAGAGAGGGAGAGAGGGAGAGAGAGAGAGAGAGGGAGAGAGAGAGAGAGAGAGAGAGAGAGAGAGAGAGAGAGAGAGAGAGAGAAATAGAGAGAGATGAGGAGAGAGAGAGAGAGAGAGATGAGGAGAGAGAGAGAGATAGAGAGAGAGATGAGGAGAGAGAGAGAGATGAGGAGAGAGAGAGAGATATATGAGGAGAGAGAGAGAGAGAGAGAGATGAGGAGAGAGAGAGAGAGAGAGATGAAGAGAGAGAGAGAGATGAGGAGAGAGAGAGAGAGAGATGAGGAGAGAGAGAGAGAGAGAGAGAGATGAGGAGAGAGAGAGAGAGAGAGAGAGAGAGAGAGAGATATGAGGATTGACTGTATTGTGTACGTCAGGAAAAAAAGAAGGAAAAAAAGGCCGAAATGTGCTGCAATACACTTTGATTTTACAGTTGAACAGTTGTTACCGTGGTAGATATCCTGGAGCGAGCCTCCTCCACAGTATTCCATACAGATCCATAATTTATCTCTCCTGAAACAGACAGACAGACAGTCAACACGCAATCTAGCCAAACACAACTCAGCCAATCAGAACGCAGCGTAACACTGCATCATCCAATTAACACACAAGCCTCGATTCAACAAAACACACATCTAAAAACAACAACACATTTTTGCGCTTCTCCTCAGGCCATAATGACTAAAACGATTCTCCTGGTTATTTTATTAAATATTAAAATCACAAGTTCTATTGCACCGGTTTTATTGATTTATTTTTTATTATTACAGCAAAAGAAAATGCAAAGATCTGTCACAACACATCACGTGTTCATCACGAAGATTTTTATAAAAATAGGGTGACGCCGGGGTCGTGAAGATATTTTGAAGGGTCCACAATAACATTGTCAATTATATCAATTATATCAAAATATATCAATTATATCAAAATATATCAATTATATCAATTATATCAAAATATAGCAATTATATCAAATATAGCAATTATATCAAATATATCAATTATATCAAATATATCAATTATATCAATTATATCAAATATATCAAATATATCACTGATTAATGGCACAGTAACCAGATTATTCATGAACTCGCAGCTCCAGGCGGTTATCATCGCTAAAAATACTGAACATAACATTTCACTCAACGTTTCTCATTTTCAGTCGGAGCCAAAACATAGCTGCTGAATAAATCTCTCCTGGCGTGTGTGTGTGTGTGTGTGTGTGTGTGTCAGCTCCAGAATTATTGGCACCCTTGGTAAAGATGGGTGGAAAAAGGTTATGAGTAAATGTCTTTGTGGTTAATTAGCTCAATCTCACACTGAAAACATGAGAAATCTAAGCTTTAGAATAAAAAGAAAAGAAAAAACACGTGTCATAATTATTGGCACCCCTTGAAATGTTCACATTTCTATTTCCCCCCTGAGTTTTTAGGAACTCCTTACCAAGGGTGCCAATAATTCTGAAGCTGACTGTATGTGTTTTTTCATGGCCGAGTTTTTTTTTGTTGTTAAATAAATCACGTTGTCACTGTTGTGGAGTAATTCTCGCGGCCACGGTCGAGTCGAGCGTCACGTTCGTTGATCTCGAGTCGAACGACGAAAGCGGACGAACGTTTTAAATCATGTGTTATTGTTGATAATCTGAGAAATAGTCTGAGATTTAAAATCGGTCTGCGAGTGTACGAGGGGAAGGTGTTGGAGATCAGTGTCCGCAGTGCGTTACCTCAGATAACTGCCGAAGTAGGCGACGATGTTCGAGTGTTTACAATCTTTCATCATGACGATCTCCTGCTGAACCACCGCAAAGTCTTCACCTGAAACACAGCAGCTCATTTACACTCACACACTTCATCAGCTCAGATTCCTCCATTAATAACTCTCTAAAGACAACCAGCGAGCCGTCTCACTCTCAACCTACTCACACACACACACACACACTCACACACACACGCACACACTCACACACACACACACACACACTCACACTCACTCACACACACCATTCATCAGCTCAGATTCCTCCATTAATAACTCTCTAAAGACAACCAGCGAGCCGTCTCACTCTCTCAACCTACTCACACACACACTCACACACTCTCACACTCAACCACACACTCACACTCACACACTCACACTCACACACTCAACCACACACACTCACACACGCACTCAACCACACACACACACACACACACTCACCATTCATCAGCTCAGATTCCTCCATTAATAACCCTCACACACACACCTCACACACACAACCTACTGACCCTCACACACACCTTACACACACACCTCACACACACAACCTACTGACCCTCACACACACACACACACCTTCACACCTCACACACACACACACCTCACACACACAACCTACTGACCCTCACACACACCTCACACACACACAACCTACTGACCCTCACACACACCTCACACACACACCCTCACACACACCTCTTACACACACACACACCTCACACACACAACCTACTGACCCTCACACACACACACACCCTCATACACACACACACACAACCTACTGTCCCTCTCTATTTCTCTCTCTCTTTCACACACACACACACACACACACACACACACACACACACAAAGCTGCACACATGGACAGACTTGTGTAGAAAAATGCTAGACATATCTAGCTGTTCTATAGCTTCGCTAAAATTTGGTTTGCTTTTCATGTTCTTTTCTTTTCCTTTTTTAAATAACGTGAAGAGACAAATGAAACCATATCAGACTTTCACTATTTATTGATGTGTAGTCCTTCAGGTCTCATACATATAACAAAGTGTTACTAAATGTCCTAACTTCATCTCGTGGTTTTGTTTAAGGCGCCAACATTTATTTAATGCACAGCTACGCCCCGCACTCTAGTCGACAGTAATAACTGTAGTGATTTTAAAAAAAGAAAAAAGGAAAAAAAAGAAAGGACAGCTTATTACGGAAAACACGCGCACGCGCACAAGCGCGCGCAGCGCAACAGCGCAATTGCAAGGTTATTGCAAACACAGGATCACGACTCACTCACATCCCTATTATAGACTAAATGACACTGGACTGTCGAAACACACACACACACACACACACACACACAAAACACACTCACACCACATGCCATGGTGCGACCTATTCCGAGCAAAATGACTCCGAGCTGACAAGACGCGCTCTCGCTCACGCACGCTCACGCATCCCCCGATGCCCACTCGGAACAAAATGCCACGGAGCTCTCAAGACGCACACCGCGCGGTACATATAATTCGGCGTTAATGCTTATAATCATATTAAAATGACGATAACGGCTGTTTGAAACGCATTATAGCCAGATCCGCGCGCCTCGTTCCCGCATCACGAGCGCCGTCTCGCCTCAAAATGGAGGAAATCTGGCAAGCGCGCCGCTTCTCTGACGCTGCCGCAAGGTGCATCTTCTCCAAATTTGTCCCATTTTCCGGTAGCACCGGGAATCCTGCGGTGCTCCCATCTGCTTTTGGCTGCGCGCGTCACGACTGAGGAAATACTGCCATTTATGTACTCGGGCACGAGCTCCGTTCATCGTGAGCTTTGCGCCGAGTTTGCGCCGTTTCTACACGGAGGCATGAGAAATAATGCGCAATCATGTTCATATTCACACTGAGACCCTTTTTTCTTTTTTAACGCAAATGAAGCGTGCACTGTCTGATCACACACTAGTCGGTTACACCTTACAGACTGCATATAGAGGCTACTGTATGTATAGAACTAGGACTTATGTATAGGCACATTGATTATTTACATAAATGCGCATATATATTTATGCACTATCATTTCAAACAGAAACGCACCCACACAGAGAGAGAGAGAGTTGTCATCTCGATTCATTTATAGTCAACATTCTATAATATTAACACACACACACACACACACACACACACTATATATAGGCCACGGTTATTATTATAAAGGTGACATTATTAATACGGTTCTCTGACAGTGTGTATTTATAGACTATAAGCTACGCAATGATACAAAGTCATGCACCCAACTATAAAACTACTGGCTATAATTGCCACGTATTTAAAAAAAGAAAAGGAAAAAAAAGAGGGACGACATGTTCTTTAAAACAAACTGTAGTGATATTTATGCACAATCCTTCCGGCAGCTATGTTCCTCATTTATGTGTTGTATAACAACGCTAACCTTGCAGAAATAACATCAGTCCGCTTAAATGAATCCAGACCGGCTCTGTAATTCAATATTTCAATTCATCTACAAAAAAAAAAAAAAAAAAAAAAGCCCTCCCCAAAAAAAAAAAGAAGATAGCTAGGAGTGCCAGTTCCCGTCTCGCCACATCCAGTACAATAGGAGCTAAATCGGAGATCCGAGAAGGAGGGGGCTATATGTGTGTGTGTGTGTGTGTGTGTGTGAGAGAGAGATGGTTATTTTAAATTCCGGAAGCGTTTCCTCACATGGCCCGGTGGGCCGCCTTGTGCGCGTGACGATGCCGCGTCCCCCAATGAGCGCGCGAGAACAGCTCGGTTTCCAACACGGTATTCCCTCTCGTGCAGATCCTGGGCGGGCCCGGGGAAGCTCGGTCACGCAGCGTGGGTGGTGTGTGTCTGCCGCGCCGGTATAAAAGCGCGCCGGCAGCAGCAGAGAGATGCAGTCAATAGTAGTTGAGCTACACCGAGCCGGCGCGAGCTTCGGCAGTAACGGCATCAGAAGCACCAGCAGCATCAGCACCAATAGCCGATCATCATGGTTCTCATCTGGACGCAGTTTGGCGTGAAGCATAAGAACGTCAAGTGCAAGGTGCGAGTGATCCACGGCGAGGAGACCTGGTCCTCTGAGGTAAGTGTTCCCAAAATTGTGTTTGCCATTAGATTCTTGCTCTTTTTATTCATCCGTTTATTCAGGTCTCTTTCTGTGTCACTGTACAACATGTCATCAAAGTACATCGATATTGTAATTTGGGAAGTCGTCGGAACTGGTGTTTGCTGTGTCTTTATTTACTGAATGTTCTAGGCTCTTTAGAAAAAAAAAGTGCTAAACTGAGGGTTTTAAGGTACAAACACTTGTCACTGGGGTGATACCCACAAGGGTACAAAATGTACCTGTGCAATATATTTTTTTTTCTAGCCGTGTAGAGTGCCGTTTAGCCGATAGAAGCTCTATAGACTGCTTTATGGGCTGGTGTTTTTTTTCACCAGTTAGTTTGTATTTAAAATGCCAACATATTCTGCTATTTTATACACTTATACACATTGTGTCTAACCTGGATGGAGACATCTGTTTAACTGATCATACACCTGAATTTAACAGGTATCTCCATCAATGGGTGAATTAAGGACAACCAAGCAGAGAGAAACTCTAACAGTTAGTTTCTTGTTCTTTCTCGCTGTCTCCCCGAACAGGAGGTGCACGAGGACCCTGAGACGCCCAGTCCTCCATCTTCGCCGGTGTGTGTGGACCACTACGCGGTGTTGGGGGTGTCGAGCGACTCAAATGAAGAGGAGATCAGACGTGCGTACAAGCGCCTGGCACTGCGCTACCATCCTGACAAAAATTCGGATGTGGATGCAGAGGAAAAGTTCAAGCAGATCGCACAAGCCTATGAAGTCCTCACAGACACGCAGAAACGAAGTCTTTATGACCAGCAAGGTGAGAACCTAACATTTTCTGATGCCAAATTAGGATAGAGTTGTAGACTCAGGCATACATACACAGCAGGGGTGCTCAACTCCAGTCCTGGAGGGCTAGAGTTAATCAGTTTGGTGGTTCCCTTCTTAAAGACACATATTAAACTTGTTCTTTAACTAGTGAGTTGGATCAGGTGTCCTTGAGCAGGGAAATCAACAAACTGTGCTGGACTCCCCTCAGCACATTTACCTAGAAATTTCATCTGAACAGAAATATTCACTAGGCCCAAATCTTCCCAGTAAAAACACACACCTCTCTCTCTCTCTTTCAGGTTTGCCTAAAGGAGGGGTGTCTTCTGCCAAATCAGACCCCACCCACAGTGGCCCTAAGGCCGATGCCCACGCCTGGCGCATCTTCTTTAACTTTGAGTTCGACTCAGACGAGGACCTCTTCAACCCATTCCTGAAGAACCCCCAGCCCCACCTGGGCCGTAACAAGGCAGGGCCCCACCCTGGGGGTGTAGCCGAAGTTCACGACCTCCACGTGTCGCTGGAGGACATTCTGACAGGTGTGACCAAGCGTGTGAAGGTCACTCGGCTCCGGTCCATGGACAAGAATGTGCTTCAGCCGGAAGACCGAGTGATCGACGTGGAGGTGAAAAAAGGATGGAAGGAAGGGACAAAGATCACCTTTCCGGGAGAGGGGCATCGGGTGTCAGGCCACGGCCCTAATGATCTCACGTTTGTGGTCAGAGAGAAGAAGCATGCCCACTTCCGACGGGAAGGGTCCAACATCGTCTACACAACCACAATAACACTAAGAGAGGTGAGGGTTTGTCTGTGTGTGTGTGTGTGTGTGTGTGTGTGCATGTGCTAGTAGTACAGTCTGTCCTTTTCTCCTCCCACGCAGTCTCTGCTACACGATAAGCCTCTGCAGAGTGCTGTGGCTAAATTTAGAAATTCTCCCCCTCTCCTGCAGGCTCGCAAACACACACACATACTCACACACTCCTCTGCCTCTTGCCTCTCATCATCTCCAACCTGCAGCTCTTAGCATCTTCACACACACATATACACACTCATTCACAGTCACTCTGACATTTTCTCTCTCTCTCCTTTCTGTCATTCTCTTAGTCTCTCCTTCATCTGTTCTCTAATTATGAATCCTAGTCCCTTCTCTCCATGTCTTTTAACATGTCCCTCAGTCTCCATCTCTATTCAGTCTTCCCTTCTTCTCAGATACACAACTCTATCTCCCTTTTTTCTCATCACAATAATCTCTTGTTCTTATTTCATTCTACTATATCACACCATCTCCCTCTCCTGAAGTCACCCCAGCATTCATCTGTCTCTTTCTCCTGATCCTCATCTGTCTGTCTCACACTCTCTCGCTTCATCCTCACCTCTTCTCTCTTCTCCCTCCTCCCATCCCTCAGTCTCTCCCAGACTGTCTCGCACCATCACACTCATCTCCTCCTCCTAACTCCTCTCTCCTGCTGTTTCTCACGTACACCCCTTCCATCCCTCGCTCTCTGTCACGCCTCACCCTCATCTCTCACCCTCCCTCACTCGTCTCTCTCCCACGCACTTTCTCCTTCCTCCCGTCTCCCACTCAGACGAGAACAAGAGAACAGGAACACATTAGCAACACTCATCTCTTATCGGCATCTTGCATAACACAAGAGGTTAATTCACTCTGGCCCACATTCTCCTCTGTAAAACACTACAATCTCGACATTATGCAATACGAAAACCCAGTTATAGTTATTCTCCAGTGGTTTGGAAACATTAAAGCATATGCTAGCTCAGAAACACTTTGCTCCAGAGGCTTTGTCCTGCTCCAAAAAGGTAGCATCTCATGGAGCTGTCTCACAGCTATTCTGTATATACTTAAGCTATAAGTATTTGAAATAAATCTGATTCTCGACCAGTGTTCTCATCTTTTAGATACGTGAGAGTAATATCAGTTGCACATGATGTAGGACTTGAAACAGATTTTAAAACATGTCCATGTAAAATTCCATTCTGATAGCGTGATTATTCATGACTAGCATATAAGATATAATAGCAAATGGTAATAACATTTTCCCTCTCTTTCTCTCTCTCTCTCTCTGTAGGCATTATGTGGATGTACCATTAGTGTCCCCACCCTTGATGGACAGACAAAGCCTGTCCCCTGCAGTGATGTCATCAAGCCTGGCTCAGTGAGAAGACTAATAGGGGAGGGGCTTCCCAGGGCTAAGAACCCAGCCCAGCGTGGTGACTTAATGGTTGAGTTCCAGGTGGTGTTTCCTGAGCGTATCCCACCGTCCAGCAAAGAGATCATCAAACACAGCCTGGGACAATGTTAACATACACACACAGATCTCTGTGATGGATGAACATCAACTTTTTGTCTCTGTGAGGCATTCTGTGTGCCGGACTGTAAACACATGCACACAAAATATCAGTCATAGATAGGACGTAGGTATACACATTATCTTCAGACAAATACACACATCACAGTCAGATGAGTACAAATAGTCATAAGACATAGACGTACACACAAATACAAACACTGATACACATAGAGGTGCTACTCTTGAAGTATCAAGGCTTCCTGTATACTGCAGGAAGTGACATGCTTTTCGGGAGAGAGCTCGATGGACTCCTGTAGGAAATTGTTGTTCCTATGACTACCATCTTAACTCGCTCTAAACCATGACAAATTTGTACTTGTGTACAGAATCGTCAATGAATTAGTCTCTATGAGAGAACCTGTGTCATGTTTCAATGAATTATTTATAAAGGCTAATTATATAAAGATTTCAATGTGTTGTATAACCTGGCATGTAGGCTAAGATTGTATGAAAAGCATGTTTTTTAAGTACAAATAAAAGATTTTATTAAATAAAATACTTTTGTTTGTCAGTGTATTCCTTGATAGTATTCCCTAAAGAGTTTCTCTAAATCTAATGCTTCAGCCCTGCAGTTTAGTGTTCTCCCTGCTCTCACACATGATTCTACTTGACGATCAGCTCACAAGTTCAATCAACTGTGTCGGAATAAGGAAAATGTAAAATCGTGCCATGCTATTGGCCCTGAAGTTAGAGAACCATGTCTTATAGCACCTTACAGCAGTGGGAAGAAAAGTGTTGATAAAATGCTAACCTTTATCAACAGTTTTTATCCCATATTCAAAAACTGTTAACAATAGGAGAGCATAACTGCCCACTTTGTGAAGAAATAATACTGTGGCGTTGGAGGCGCTTGTGTGTGTGAGTGGCTACCCATGAGCCTTCGCACGGCAGCCATCTTAGGAGGCAGCGGCCATTTTAGTAGTATTTTTCTTTAATCATTTTTGTTAATAAAGTGTTTTGTTTTGTTTTAAAATGCTTCCTTCTTACTTGTCTTCTTTGCTGCCATTACATTGGTGTCAGAAGTGGGATAGTCAGCTGGAAGAAATAGACCTTTATCACAGCAGAATCGGCTACCGGAAGTGCTCCTCAAAACAG
This sequence comes from Olivaichthys viedmensis, assembly GCA_028565825.1. NCBI lineage: Eukaryota > Metazoa > Chordata > Actinopteri > Siluriformes > Diplomystidae > Olivaichthys > Olivaichthys viedmensis. Next base: position 961,009 of record JAOUQW010000019.1, read on the forward strand.
TGTATCGCCTCTTCCGGTTTTCGTTGGCGGCGTATTCAACATGGAATCGGAATATCACTTCTCAAGTTCACTTTCGACTTTGCCTAAACTTGGCCAAGACGATGTGGTCCGATTAGTGGAGGAGCATTCACAAGTCAATGGTTCCAAGTTGGACAAAGGCTACAAGTTGTTCTTCGAGCAATTTATATTTAATTATAGAGGTAAGTGAATTGCAAACATAAGCCTTGTTGCTAGCTAGTCAGCAACAAACCTGCTCGCTAACGCTAATTTTAGCCAGTAACTGTGGATTATTTATCTAACGTTAATGTAGCCAACATAAATGCAATATATTAGCAAACTAGTGTTGAGTTTTAAACGCTCAAATAGCCTGCCGATTTGTAGCATTTAGTTAAATAAGTTAGGAAGTTAATATTATGTCTGTAACAAGCCTTGCAGCTTCTACTATCCATGTGTGCAACTTTAGAAGTTAAGTAAGCTAAGTTGTCTGTAAATTGTACATTATCAGCTGTCAGTAAGTTAAGCTAACCTTTCTCCCCTTTTTTATGCAGTGTCAGGTTTAGTGAATGAGGAAGTGGTAGTTCAGGAAAGCTGTTACAGGTCAATGAGAAAGAAACTCAAACTACAGGTTGCATATAATGTTCAGGAAGTCTTTTCAAGTCCGAAATGGTGTCCTTCTCCCGATTCATTTCAAACATCAACTCACTGGGGGTGCTGTGTTAGTTAACTCACTGACTAAAACTAACACAAGCTAAAGTAATTACAAAAAGGCTCCACTGAATTATATGAAATATTGTTTTCTATAACTATAATTTAGATGTTCCTTAGCATGTACTTACCAGATGGAAGGCGACACGTGTTGTTGTGGTCTGCTGTGGGTTGTAACATTACCTCGTCTGCTTCTTCCACAGTCGAAACTTCATTAGTCTGCTTAGCAGCAAAGCCTTCACGTATGTTGACTCCGAGGCGAGCACGAGCTCGGTCAAAAGCTGACTCTCGGGAGATCTGATCTTCACCCCAGTTGTTCCAGGAAAAACGGCAAGGTACATCACCGGTCTTCAAATGTTTACTACCACTTTTTGACACGTAAACATTAGCACTATCAAAGTGATGGCTACATAAGAAAGTGCTCTTGCGAACTACATTAAAATGAGGACCTTCGTCCCTCCTTATTAACCTCATCCAGATGCTCCTCAATTCCTCGCTTTTAGGGAAATCATGAAAATTGAGGTAAGGATGTCTTTGTTTTGTTAGAGCAACCAGGTATGCTGCAGTAACACCGACGAGAGGATTCGGGTATTGCTAATCACTAAACCAGAAGTGCAGATACACTGCTTCACTGAATCCCCGCCTCCCGGAAACAGTCATAAAGGTGTCATAAAGGCCTATTGGAAAAATTCTGGAACCAGCGATTGGTGCGCGGGTGAAGGAGAAGCGAAGCCGGTGAGATGCAGAACATGGCAGCAAGGCCCCATGGGACCTGTGTACTGAGTGCTACGCCGGCCCAGTACTTCCCGATGCGGCTAGTCAGCCACGTCAGCAGCTGAACACAGAAACGGTTTGCGACGCCACGGCACCCATGCTGGCACGGAGATTGGCGACGAACCAGGATCAGCGCCGCAGAGGCTTGGAGAAAGCGGACAAAGAGCGATATCACCAACACATCAGCCGCCGACAGCTTTGATCATACGCCTGCCACTGTTACAACGGCGAAGGCTCTGGGACTGGTCAGCGGAGGTGACCTCAATGCAGCTGGGTCTGGCGTTAGAGGGAAGAGTGATGCAGGTACTGCTCCATTTCCCCACAGCAGATCGTGTCAAACTGGCGGCGCTCATGGCAGCTCTATGACACAGCTACACCCAAACACCAGCCCCCAAAACGCAACGCAAGCTACTGCTAAGCCAATGCAGGGAGAAAGGGGAGAATCTGGGGATGTTGGCTGCTGAGTTGCGCAGTCTGGTGTGGCAGGCATGCCCCCACTTCCTCGAAAAGGTACAGCATGACCTAGCCTGCGAGGCGTTTCTCAACGCGCTGCTGCTGGAGAACCTGCAGCGCCATGTTAGCATCTTAACACCAGCATCACTCGAAGCAGGCATCGCAAAGGGGATTCTGTGTAATGCTGTTGCACAGGCAGCTGCCATGCCATGTTGTAGAGGACGGCGGCGAAACAGGTGAAGTAGAAGCACAAGGAGCCTGTCACATGCGCGGCTGTGCGCGTGACCTAGCATGGTGATCGCCATGGCGACGGCCACCACGTGCATAACCACGCGCTTTTGTGTGTATGGAGGAGGCGAACTTCACTGAGATATGCCAGGATAGCGAGGAACGGCAGGCTTGTCACCCCCTTGCCACCCTCATGGTGTCGCTTGCGCTCAACAGTACCAAGTCGCGCCTCCGAGACAGCCACGGAAGCCGCTCTGCACTGAGCTCTGCACCAGCCTCCCAGGAGTGGAGGAGAAAATCCCCCAAGAGATTTTTGGAGGGGTGCTGACGCCTCAGAAGGCATGGCCGAATTCCCTGACATCGCAGGAGGCGTGGTTGAGTTCACTGACGCCGCAGGAGGAGTGGCCAAGTTCCCTGATGCCGCTGGAGGCATGGCCAAGTTCCCTGACACCACGGGAGGCATGGCCGAATTCCCTGACGTCGCAGGTGGCGTGGCAGAGATTCCTGACGCCGCGGGAGACGTGGCCGAATTTCCTGACGCCGTTGGAGGCGTAGCCGAGTTCCCTGACGCCGCGGGAGATGTGGCCGAATTCCCTGATGCCGCTGGAGGCGTGGCCGAGTTTCCTGACACTGCAGAGGGGGCGGCTCCCGGGTGTCCGACTCCACTCTGGACCAGCTTGCGGAACTCCTCCAGAAGCTCACCATCTTGGTGGGAGCCAGGGGCCACTGCTCCTGACACGGCGGAGGACATCATCGCTCCGCTAACCGTGACAGAGCCGAACCCGACCAGCAAACCGCAACGAGGCTGGGTTGTTGGCGGTGCCAAAAGAGAGGCCACAAAGCGTGCTTTTGCTGTGCGCCTAAGCCCGCACCGGCAGGAAACATGGAAGGGGCTCTGCGGATGCTGTGCATCATGAGGCTAGATTTCCTCACACTTTCTGAGCTTTACTGAGCCTGAGTGAGCACGCTTCATAAAAGCCGAACAAAGATTCAGCTCATTCATGGGAAGACGCAGCAGCACGTGAGGTGCAAAGCAAACACAGCGGAAGCGACCGATGAGGCGGAGCGGATGAGATTACTCTGTGGGGAAACCTCCCCACCCTACTGAAGATGCAGCACCGGGGAAGTGAAGGGCTGGGTAAAAGAGTAGTAGTCAGCGGCTGTGGGAGCTGCTTGAGTCCTTTTCGCAGTGCACAAGAAAGACTGCACGCTCACTGACTTCGTCCAGCACCGCATTGACACAGGCCTCCGCCCCATCGGCTCCCATTAGTGACGCTGCAGGTAGCGGAGCAAGGAAATGGCGGCCACCTGAGACATTGAAGCGCCTGAGGCAGAAGTTTTACTGGCCGGTGTGCCGTACGGATGTGGAGACGTTCGTGCACTGCTGCAACTTCTGTACAGCTAAGAAAGGACCAGTTAAGCGTTCCCATGCACCTCTTCAGTCATTACAGTCCGGTTTCCTCATGGAGAGGGTGGCGGTCGATGTCCTGGGTCCTTTCCCCGCTACTGACGGCAGGAACTGCCACGTCCTTGTGGTCGGGTGTGATTGTTTAACCCGCAGCAGTGTAAAGAACGCTGCTCTAAATTGGAGAGTAATTGGGAGGGCCCCTGTGTGGAGGTGCCGTACCAGGTACAGGGGCGGTCTTTGCACTAGGTAAAGGTAGGCAGCCGCTTAGGGCCCCCATGAGCCAAGGGCCCCATGAAAATACAAATGAGATATATGTATTGATTTTAAGTAACCTATTATGAAATATATATACATATACAAAAGGCTGTTATAAGGCTGTTGCTATTGTAGCTATTATTTTCAGTAATGCCAATGCAGCCCCACACTCCCAGTCATGGTTGTAATGGACAATTCCATATTGTTATATGATGATGCAACTGCGCAAAGGCAGACAGCTACAAGCAAAGCAATCAAGCGATATGTTACAGTGTGGAGAGGAGGCTCTTCTGTGTGATTTTCTGGGCGTTGAAGGGGAAAAAATGAAAAGAAAGTTTTCCGAGTGGAGGAGAAAAATGCAAAAAGAGGGAGGAAACCAAAAGGTTTGCCGCTACGCTCCAAAAGCTGACTTTGTTTTTTCAGTCGGAACAGAGTGCTGCCTGGGCTCAGCAGACCATACATAGTGCTAGCGCTACTGTTAATATATATACACTAGCGTTCAATAGTTTACTTTACTTTTATGAGCCGTCATTATTATATTCACTTCTCTTATACAATGTGGTAGATCTAATATACTGTATATCTAATATAAACCAGACACCAAAAGGTATTTTTAGAGGTTTTGTTTGGTATTTAAATTATTTTGGGAAAAAGTTATTTAAAAGTCATTAAAAAAGTTAAATGATACAAATGTAATGATAAAGGAGAAATTACTATACCTAGATATTTCCAGTATATTATTTAAGTATCTACTTGAAGATTTGATCACCGCTTTCCAAAAATAGAGGCATTCTGGATATTAATGTTTATATTAACATCACTCTTGATGCTATAAAACTTTCATAGTAATTTTGGAGTCATCATTCTGGACACATAATGTTTTACAGCTTTCTACAAATGATTTGAAACCTAAATCATATTACTATCATTTCATAGATGTATCTGAAACAAAATGGAGTTTATATTACTCAAAACATTGATTCCAAATTTTTGAGCACTAGTGTATGCTAGTGTGTCACTTGACTCAGGTATTATGTCAAGTTGACATCAAAATTGACAAAAGCAGTCTTTATGTGAAAGCTGACACATATTGGAATAGCCTTAATAAATGTTTATGTAGGTTCATATCGGTTGTCAGAAAGGGCTCATGTAGGTGTCATGGTGTAGCTTTATGAACACTGCCTGTTAATAAAGTGTTACCGTAACTTGAATTGTGGAGTATTGGGAAGTATAAACCAAAGAAAATTACCCTTTTAGAAATCTTAATTCAAAATTGATGCATGGGTTTGAGACTATTGGTAACAGCAATGCTCAATGGTTATGCTTTTAAACTGAACATCACTATCAGTCATTTTGATGGGAAAATGCTTAAAAAATTTGCCAGGTGATCAACAACCCAGGGTTTTGTGAAGCACTACGGAACAATGTGGTACCACAATCCCATCTCACATCAAACTTGTAGAATTCTAATTACAACAATTGTAGAATTCTAATTACAACAAGTGAGATTTTGTTGGAAACTATAACTGCTAATCCTGCCCCTTGACCGTAACCATTCGAAACTCCTATGAATTTGCAAACACAACACCATGTTAGATATCAGGAAACAACATGGTCTCATGAAGGCAAATTTGGAAGAATGAAAATCTTATTAAATCCAGTGAAATCACTAGATTCCAATGGATTTTGTGCGAGATTGGCTTGCCAAAAGTTATATTATTCTGGAATATAACAAGTAAGAGATTTTACTAGATTTCATGCAAATTACTATAAAAGCTCAAATATGAACTATTTCCTGCAACAAATTCCTACAAATGTGTGAGCACGAGATCCTGTTCAGACAAGACATAATGGAAACAGAGGACTGAATGGTGGTCGTGAGATAGTGTCCATATCATTCACTCTGAATCACGCAGCGCAATAACAACATGCTACTGAGCATCATTTAACCTTTACAGGGCCCATATTGATCCACCCAAGGCTTATCAGGTGGAAATCAGCACTCAGAGCCAGCCTCTGGTGAGCGTCTCTGGATGTTAGGATTCACTGCACCTTTCCAACAAGACAAAGCAATCCCTCAGCACTCATTAGTTAGCATTTCTCGAATAGTCACAAACTTTTATGTTCTTATCTGCTTGTTTGGTTATTTCATACGTTGTCCCAAAGATGTCTCTTTCTTTTGAAAAGACAATGAAATGCAGCAGTCGAAGGTGTTAAAGGTAAAGATAAAAGCTATGCCAGTGCAAACTGTGCATTTATGGTTTCATGTTTTTGCCATGCTGGCATGAGTGGTCTAAGGATTGCAAATTAACATGCACCATAGCTTTTGATTCAGCAAATAAAGGCCTGGGTATTTACCTACTTTTGAGATTAAGGAAGATTTTGTCTAATATCAGGTTATGCACAGGATGAAGTTGATAGAAAAATGTCACTGATGGAAACATTGGTGATCATGAAAACCATTTGTGAAGGAAAACGCTCTCACGATTGCAAATTCAGAAGAATTTGCATTCGCCAACTCATATAAAAAGTCACAAAGTTAGGAGGAAGGGCAAGGTTAGCAGTCATAGCTTTTCTAACAACTTCATTTAAAATCAAACAAAATTAATCTCTCTTGTTAGAATTCCTACAACGTCGGAGTGGAACAGAAAACAGAAAGTGTGTTCAGAAGATCATGCCGGTACATCATGGATAAGAGGTGCTCAGGAGAGAAGTTCTCAAATTTCCTCCTACATGCTCATAATAGATATGTTTAGCATCAGGGGAGTTGGCACTTTAATAGACTTTTTAACTTGTGATCTTGGTGCAAAATTAAACATACAGTATAATTGAATCTGTGGAACAGATTGCAGAAGTCCTATTGTAAATCATTCTCTCACACTCACCCACATTCCTCTCATGCTCTTCGAGAATGATCAGTTTTTCTAAATTAATGGCTGACTGCCAGCCGTCATTGTGCCTCATGAATATTTTGATTTTGCCATTAGATCAAAATACTGTGAATTCCTAAACCCAAGTTCAGATGATCATAGAAAAATAACTTTTTCAAAGAAGAACTACATTGAATTCCTGGCAAATCTGCTGATATGAATTAATTAGAGGAAGATGTATATGTGTATGTTTTTATATTTTTGTGCCACTTTCCGAATATACCTTGTTTTATGAAATAATGTATTTTATTATTATGTTAAAGAGACAAGATTACACAACAGAGAATGTAGAATGAAAGTCTTATTCCAAAAGCTAATTAAAGATACTACAGTGGTCCTTTAAGTACTTTATTATGTACCTTAACTAATTTTTTAAAATACACTATATTCACATTTCCAGGTGAAAGATACATACTAAAGGTACAAAGTATCTTTTTTTCTAAGAGTGCATGTATGCTACCTAAGCGAGAGTGCCTGAATGCTAATGCAAAAGTGGGAACTTTCTGAATCGATTGGCAACATGAAGAGAGACGCCTCCTTATCCTGATTGGTTGGAAGTTGGTGGTCAACATCATTTGTTTTTTTCTCCCGTTTACAGTCTGAGGTGCCACAGATAAAGTTTTTGCTCTGAACAGATATTTTATTGAAGCTGCCAGAATGTGTGGAGAAATTCACCAAATATTACAAAAAATAAAATAAATAAAATTCCTGACTCCACCTTTAACACCTTGCTCCAGATTCCAACAGTGGCAGTGCGGCAGCTCCAGTCCTGTCACTAGCACAAAAACCTTAATTTCTCACCCTTATTTTTGACAAGCACTCCATCCATCCCTACACCTGATCATCCTGAGTGGAGCTGCTACAGTTCCGCAGTATGCTTAATGTTTATTTTGCATGCACATGTGTTTAGTTTTTCTTTGCAAGGTGGCAGGAGTTTGTAGAGAGGCCAGCATCTGCAGAGTCTCTCCTGGGACTGGGCCGCCGAAGACAAGCTGCTCATTAGCCAGAGTGGAAAAGCAACCCTCACAGATGGCTGTCAACGTTCAAACACACCGTTGGCTTCAGCAGACAATTCAATCCTGTTTCCTTCTGCTCTTCTGTTATGACATCGCAATATTCGAGCGCTATTTGTTTATAGCCTTCCTGCTAAAAATATGGAAGAGAAAGAATTGGAAAAGAAAAGAGTGGGCACATGCTGACACCTGAAAACCTGTTTCTAATGAGTGTGCTGAAAATCGAACAGGAGTTGCCCACTTGTCATTCATCAGCCTAAATGACTGGCTCTGCTTTTTGATGCACTTTTGGCGCCGCAGATGATGCCATCGTCTGTTCCACAAGCAGACACTGAAATCAATTAGCTGGTTTACCTTTTGCAGTTCAAAAACAAGGGCTCTAAAACCTTGTCATCTCCATCTCCTGACATCTGCCACTTCATAAATAAATGGACATCCATCCAGGTGTAAGGCAATAAGATTCCACGAGCCCTGCCTGATCTTATCAATCTCACGGGGACTAATTGCTGGGACACCTGCTGTGGCTTTAGGCTCCTGGAACTGTAGCGCATAGCAAAGAGACAGGAATATAAAAAAGCTCGCTGCGTGAGCATGATTCGGCAGGGAAGTTGATGTATTGCTTTTTATCTCTACATTATGGTTTGATAATTGATAGTCTGCTGTTGCAGATTTATACATAGGAAAACTGTATATCCAGAGCATATGCTATAACGCAGTGGCACGCAGTAGTCTTAGATCAGTTGCAACACTGCAGTTACAAATGAACAAGAGCTATAGTACAGTAAATGCAATAACCGTTTACTATAATGGCATTTATGTGCATAATAATATTGTATTAAAGAAATCACCAGAGCCTATTGTTGGTACTACTTTCATATTCAGTTTAAATACTTAATTAATCTTTATTATTTATTAGATAAAACTGCAATATGTTTTAAATGGTTACACATGTATGCTTCTAGGACAGTGTTCATTTTTGTTATCTGTTAACAATTAACAACTATTATTGACTTAACAAATATCACTCTCTATGGGTTATACTGGACCATCCCTACTG
>JAOUQW010000019.1:969931-985003 GCA_028565825.1 Olivaichthys viedmensis
TTGTACAAACTAGCATTTGCCTCATGTCCTCCAGGTTATGAATCCTTGCAGATTCACTGGGTGCTTGGCATCGCTGCATCTTCAACTGTTTGCACGATTTGTAAGTCGCTCTGGATAAGAGCGTCTGCTAAATGACTAAATGTAATGTAAATGTAAATAAGTAAATATGAAAATTCAAACAGTGACAATTGTTCTAACAGCACTAGTCAGCTTTGATGGGAGCTGATTTCTCTTCGTTGCTATCATTAGACTGCTGTGGAGAAAACTTGCTCTGGTACAGACATGGCAGGCAGGCATAAATATCGCCTCATTATATGATAGTCTCGTGTAGTGCAAAGTTGTATTTTGGCTGTATTTGAATGTCCTCTGAAAGTTTGCACTCAACCTTCTCTACTTGTTTTACTAAGATTAAAGAATGTACACATTTGGCTTCATTCATTGGGATTATCTGGGAATATATTAACAATAAGTGAAAAGGTTTTTGAAGATATTAACCAAATTTACCCATTGAAGTATACTTAATTTATACAAACCTGACAAAGCTATTAAACAAATATTGGCTTAACACTAAGGTCTATCAAGGAATAGACAGGTGTTGATTTAGGGAGACTAAATTAAATTCTAAACTTAAAAATAAAATCTAATCTAAACATTATTACTGATCTTATTTCATGGTTCATCAATAAAGCCCACCTAAATCAATACATTTGCTCCTTGTTCCAAAGTAGTTGACAGTATGGCAAAAATAATTATGACTACATCACAAAGGTCCATGTAGGAAAAAGCAACAAATGGTGTATTATTTTATGTGTGTTTCTCAGATTAATTACCTGAGAATTACCAGAGGGTTTGACATAAAGGATGTGGCAGCTGTTAAGGCAAGCCATCTCTAACGGTCATGGACTGGAGAAGAGTCAATGGAGAAACATCACTTGCATCCTTAAGATTAAAGGAGGTGGGCTTTGGTTAATATTTTTATAGAAATGATAGTTACACATAGTTTATCAGGTACACCTATCCAGTATCTACTGAAGTGGCAACTCAGTGCATTTTGTAAAATATAAAATATATTGCAGTGTAATTAATGCTAGTCTAAATTTGATCCTATTGCAAGACTACTATAACTTATAACTTTGTTCTCTTTTCAGCTGCAGTTCAGCATTGGAGAGTGGAGTCATTTATGAAAAGATGTCTCCAGCTTGCCACTGACCAGGAAGGAGGAAGAAGATGCCAAAACAGACCAAAGCTGGGATGCAGGTGATCCTGACCTGCTCTCTGGGAAGACCTACAGCACACACTGACATAGCAGCATTAAAGAAATACTCCAGCATTTTTCAGCATCTTCTGCAGCTGTAGTGTGATTACCATGGACATTAATTTCGACATGTTTCCCTGTACTGGGAAAAGAACAGAAAACTTAACTCTAAGCTCACTTACAATGGAAGCCTAAAAGAGGTTCTTGAACTGTGCCAATAATCATTTATGCGAAACACTTTTGTATTTTTTTGTAGAACGTTTCATGCATTTTCCAGTCAAATGTGTTTGTAAATGAAATTCAAAATCTGTATAATTGTCCCTTCCAGTGTAACAGTCATAGTTTTGAATTTGCATTGTATAATTGCATATTTTAAACATTTATTGACAGAATTCAACAATTGCCTCAGACTCCCATTATAAGTGAGTTTGGAGTAAACAGGTTTTCTGTTCTTTTCATAGTATAGGGAAACGTGTCAAAATTCTTGTCTGGGGTAATCCTACATACGTATGCTACAGATGCAGTGGATAACGATTAGGTTGAAAAAAAAGCTGTAATATTCTTGAAAAAATGTTTAAGTACGACTGGTATTTTTTATCAACCTGGTATAATGCTGATGTCTAACTGGTCCCAGCAGAAAATCAATGATTGCTTTAATTTGGCTTGGCCGTACTGGCATTTAGATTAGGAGCCAAAAAACAAAAAAGCCCCCAAAAAACTCAAAAACAGGAAACTTAAACTATAAACCCTCATAAACCATGCTTTGTAATAGGTTTTATTAACTTTATTTTGCACTTCTGCTCATTCATTCATGTTGCTACTGCAGCATGCATGACTATAGACTAGCGTTAGCTGGATCAACTTCTGGTGTCAAACTAAAAGCGAAGCGATAGTTTTAAAAGATAGATTTTAATAAAACAATCTCTCACAATCTACTTTAAAAAAAAGTATAATTGTATTTGAGCTATTAGCGTACACAAACTAAGTCGACCCCGCTTTTTGTCTACAGTCGTGCACACTGCAGCAGATGAGAATGGGTGTTCCCTTCTTACAATCACATCTTAAATGTATTCCGATATTAGATATTCAGTATTCATATTGAGGATGAACTAAACCAATATGATTACCTTTTCCTTATAAGTAATAATGTGTTGTTTATTTGCTATTTTGCTACAGAATGTTACAGAAATTTGCTTAAAAATCACCTTGAAACATTTATTCATGTGTTTGTTTTTTATTTTGAAATTAACATTGAGAGCCCTGACTGGGAATTTAAAGAAAGAAAAAGTTTTCTTTTGCCAATCATGAGTGTTACATTTTAGAAGTGATCATTTTAAAATGTCTAGGTCAGATCTGTGGTCCTCAGCCCAAATCTGGTGCGCTTAATGCGTACAGACTTAATTTACAATGTGCAAGCCAGATCTGGCCCAGTCCCTCACAAACTGTTTGGTGTGCAGTGTGTGGGTCAGATCTGGGTCGCACATTGTAAATTGTGGTGTGCGCACCAGTTTTGGGTTGAGGACCCAGCCCTATACTGGGCTAGAAGAAAAGTCAAAAAGTCGGCCAGACAAAGGCCAGAGTAATTTTACTATTCATACCCGCAGTTAATGTTCAAAGATAAAATCTGCTTGAGCTTCATGTTTTGGGAGATAACACCTGAAACATGGCTAATACTCACCCTACTGTGTTTTTTTCTTCAATTACTTTTTTCCACTTACGTTTCTTTATCTTCTGATATGGACTTTGGTGCCATCATGTGGCCCGACATCTGGACTACATGATCAAACTTTTTCACTGAGCATCAAGGTCACAACACTACATACATTTATAAACAGGAGATGGACGCCAAATTATAGAAACAATAACAAAACATGCAAGAAAAGTACTGAAAAGAGCAGATACAATCAGGGATACAGATTTTTAAAAATGATGATATGTACGCATTTGACCTTATTTCATCCATGGGCTCATAACTGAAAGGATCACAGAGAAACACATTAAAGGAATTTAATGTCTGGATTTGTTCCACTTACAAGCATGAGTATGATATATTTACTCATAAAAATGACCAAATTCCCAACTAAACAAAAGATTATTGTATTTTTAGAGATACCCAATTGTACACATCTACTCACAACGGACTTGTTCGAACGCACTGTGAGAATAAATATGATCTTATTTCTATAAAATACAGGAGTCGAATACAAAATGTTGTACACTTTTGTAATGAGTCTCTTTAACCCTAGGAAAAATGGGTATATTTTCAAACTAATCAAATCTGAAAATATACTTTCTATTAATAGCAACAACCCATAATGTAGAACTGTGTGGCCTTAAAGTGCGGATAAATATCATTTTACAGAAACAGAGCCTTCTTTGTGGAAATCTGACAAAGTTTTTAGAAAGTTCATAAATCCCACAAAGGCATGAATTCAAGGCCACCATCATCATCATAATCATCATTTTGAAAATGACAGAAAAACATAAGACAGACTCCAAACATAAAGAAACGTGACACTAAAAGCGTCGTGCAGTTGCTGTGAAAAAAATAAAAAAATAAAAAAATAATAATAATTTCCGAAATAAAAGAGCAAGTTGTCTTGTAAACACAATGAAACCTTCAGGGAAAAGTTCGTTTTAAAATAAACATACTAAAATATCCATAATGCGTCTACATCAGTTCTAATAATCTGACATTTGTTAGCCGTAAACCAATAATATAGCAGTCAATGCTAACACTTTGGTTAGCTAACCGACCGTTGATTTTTAAACCAGGCGCGCGAGGTTTACCTCAAGCTCACGGGCTGCTGTTACACGAGTGATTATCGCTTTTGAAGGGGGTTAAAAAAAATAAAAATAAAAATAAATAAATAAATAAATATCTAACTTAACGTTTGGATCATCCATTTAAAGTGAGACGGTTCAAGCGAGTGCAATGTGGTAATCTACACGGACGCACATATGGGGTAAGTCTCTGAGCTGTTTCGAAACGTTTGTTTTTGAGAAGCCCCGTTTAAAGTCACATTAGCCTGCAGTTAGCTACTCTAACGCTCGTACAGTCACCACGAACAGCACAGCAGAATCGCTCCAGTGCCGCTTGTCGGAATTAACCGCTGCAAACACAACCGTTTATTTAAACGGTCGACTGTATCGTCGTCGTCGTCGTTGTTGTTTTTTAAATTCGTTACATATTGCCAGCACCGTTCTTAATTCCAAGTCACTTTGTGATGCAATGTCTCAGTTGGTAACTGCTGCGCCTTCGCCAGAGCTGCGCGAGAACCTGCAGGTGTCCAGTCTGACGCTGCTGGTCCTCGTGCTCATTCCTTGTGTAGTTCTGCTGCTGCTTCTAAACTGCCTGTTGCTGGGATACAAACTGCTTCTGTTCGCGAGGAGAAGGAGCGCGCGCTACGCTTCTGAGAGAACGCTCTTGCGTTCGTCATCGACGCTGTCCACGCGCCAGAGAATCGCGCGTTTTACCGACAGTAAGTCGTTCGTACCGGCCCGGAAGACGAAATATGCGTCCGTTTCTGAACCGATGCTATTGCCGCCTATCACGTCGTCCTTCACCTCGTCTGCGGAGCGGAGGGCCGCGTGCGGGCTACGCGGCAGGTCGGAGGCGTTCGCGCGACCGGACGGCGCTACGTACGCGGGCTCAGGCTCGCTCCGCGTGCAGAGCACGGTTCTGCGCGACCTACGCGCTTGGCGGAGAAGCGCCCCGATGCTCCTACAGTCCAGCGACTCTGAAGCGGAGCGCGAGAACGTCGCGCCGCCGAACTCTCCAGCGCAGCTCGTGACTCTGAACCGGGTAAGAGGCCTGACCGGTACCGCTCCAAAAACAAGCTCCGACCTACGTCTAGACTCTTTAAGACCCTGCTGCTATTGACTGCTGCGCGATACGACGATATAAAAGCGATATCGTGGGTATCGTCGGATCTTTTATATAACACGGACCGACTCCATCGTTACTCAGAGTAACACACGACTGATTCGGCTGATTGTGTCATTTTTCCTCATTTTAAATAATCTATTTTGTAGACGTTAAATAAAAATGTTACCATTTTTGAAACCTTTTTTTTGTATTTTTTTTTTTTTTTCAATATTTATGTCTTATTGTTGTTGTTGTTGTTGTTTATTTTTATTTAAGAAGAAACATTAGGAACAATGAAACAACCGGTAAGGTGGGCGCACACGTGCTGCTTAAAAACGCTGCCTGTCTGCCTTTTAATAGTGTAATTTATGTGTGTGTGTGTGTGTGTGTGTGTGTGTGTGCAGCAGGGTTCCATACGTGTGATGATGCGCAGGAGTAGCACTATAGAGCTGGAGCTCGTCTCTCTCGATAAGGTCCACATGGAGGGCGAACTTGTCAGCAGCATCCCACAGGAGACCTCCTGCTTCATTGCATCTACAAGCTCCTCAGCTGCCGGGCCTGGCCTGGACAGCGACTTCGGTGCCAGCGCAGGTGGGTTTAAAACTCATTACGAGATTTTTTTCGTGAGGCTTTGAATACAGTAGAGCTTAGAAGTCAGCTTAGAATCTTATTAGAAATAGCCTTTAGCTTGGTCACACACGGTTACTGACCATTGTCAAGGCAAGTGTTGGATAGTTTGACATAATAGCTTGACCTCGTGGAGATGGCATGTGTAGGTCAGTCAGTACGAAAGGGGAATTCCAGCCAACATTTATGTTTTTTATGTTCATCATTAGAAAAGTGTTGAATATGTCATGAATATGTCAGAATTCTTCATTGCAAGCCAGTATAATTATTTTTCTGGCACCCCTGACACTGCCTCACTGTAAAAACAAAAACAAAACACAAATACTCAAAAGGCATTGCAAAGTTTTGCATTTTGGGGCATAATAACATGGAGAGAAAAAAGCAGTAACCAAAACAACAGGATTCCCATAAAAATTGTCTGTTTAAACAGGTAATAAAGTTTAAGAATCATGTAGAGCTACCACTACACCCCAATAGTTTTATCTATAGAATAATCACACAAAGTTATCGTATAAACTTTTTGGATGGATTGATGTATGCCTATGCCTTTGGGAGCAAAGATTTTGACTGGAATTATTTAGCTTAACTACTAGATGTTGGCTGTCGATATTTCTCGATACCCACGCAATTTTTTGTTTTACTTGTTTAAATGATAATAAAAAAAGCAAAACTCTTCTAATGCACCAATGAACACATTCTAGTCAAGTGTGATTACAACTGAGAAACAGTATTGGCCTAAACATTTGTTGTCCATGTCTTATAATAGTCATGCCTCTTATAACAGTACCTTAATTTTGTCTGTAGTGAATGCACTACCATAGAGACAGCAAAATAAAGGCCTAAGTAATAATGTGATTGAATACAGCTTAGTTAATTTACGGCATGTTTAACTGTCTCCTTATTATGCCATCACGCAGTTAGTTGGTTGCATGAGTGACAAAATCGCTTTGCACCATTTTCTTAGAGAGAGAGAGAGAGAGAGAGAGAGAGAAAGAGAGAGAGAGAGAGAGAAAGAGAAAGAGAGAGAGAGAGAGAAAGAGAGAAAGAAAGAACGGTCCTGCTTTGGATTTTACACCTTGCAGCTATAATTTAAAGTTGAATCAAACTCAAATTTGACTTTGCCTATTTTTCAATCCTCAACAACTGGGACAAATGAAATGTGGCAAGAAGTGGCTCAGTTTGTACAGCCATGGAGGAAAAATTCACAGCACCGAATCATTTAGTTAAATACTGCACAGCCAGGGGATAGCAGTGAGATACATAGCCATGATATGTTGACGAGGGTGGTCCTTAAAAGAAAATGCGTTTTTGCAAAACAGCATCTGGAAAAACATCCGCTTAAATAGCTTTCGGACTTACAGCAAATTTAAACCGTACCCAAGTACAGTAATTAAGTTATACTTTGTTACATTTCACCTCTAGTTATGGGTCTGCAGTACATGCAGCAAAGATTTGCTGATCGCAGTAAGCATCACTCAAGGGGATATGATGGTGTTTTACTTTTTTTGGTGGAATTCCCCTTTTAGCAAGTCCTCCCATATATTTGTATTGAATTGTCTCTGCATTTCAGGTGTGTGTAAAACTGTACGCATAATTATCCAGGTGTGTCTTTGCGCATCCTGTCGGCGGACAGTGACGGTTTTCCAGGGGTGACCTGGGCGTCTGGTCTCGAATGGGATTATTACGACCCGAGTTACGTCACGCAGAACCACGTTCCAAAACACAGACACCACGCACCGCCCATCACAGCCAAACAGTACTGGGTCTAACATGCATAGTGCTCCAGGATTTGACTCCACTGAAGTTCTAGAATGGCTGAAGAATTCTAGACTATAGTTTTAAGCTCTTTTACTTATACACATGTTTAAGGGGAAAAGAAACCTTGTTTACTTGCACAGGTCACCTTTCCTGCACTACAGTTGTTTTTTTCCCCCACACAATTCTTTAATACGCACTTGTCTGTCACTGCATGCACTTATGTTTTATCTTATTGATTTACATGTGTGATTCTCTACACCAAGCTACTGTAGTTGTCAGGGCTCAAAAGCACCGTTAACACAAGCACACAACTTTTTTTGTTTGTTTTTTTTGCATCGACTTAACACTGTATACATCACCACTAAACTATTCTATTGTCTGAATAATAAAGTGTGTTTTAAATAGATGTTTTACACAGTTCAATTAATAGTTTTTAAAAAAAAAAGTACATTTCAGGCACAAAACCTGACAGAACAGAGCCAAGTCAGATATTTCCATTAAAATGGAGATGAAATTACCTCAACTCATATTTTCTTTAATGGGTCAGCCATACAACAGCTTGAGAAAGTAGCTCAGATAGGAGCCCTGACACCTCAATTATTTTAATTATGGACTAGTATTTACAAATATACTACATTTTACATATGTGCCATTGTGCACTACTGTTGCTGTATGCATTGACACTGCAGAACATTGATCATGACTCAGGACAGGCTGCTCTAAAGGCTTCTGTAGACAAGAGGATGGAGATTGTAGAGCAGACTGAAACCTACTGAGAAACCATAAATACCATATCGGAATCATTTTGCTACTGAACAGTCATGAGTCAGGTTCTATACTAATGGTAATAAGACCAAATCAAAAGGCCCCATTAGAGAATAACCCCATTTCTCCGACCATGAGCACTGAGACAAGCGTCTTGTATTCCATCAATCCAAGATAATTATTCATAAAGTAAATTTATTTTAGTGGTCAAGTGAGTGACTGGTTGTGGTAGAGTAGGTTGTTTGTTTTAACTGGAAAGTGCCTCACACCTCTTAAATCAGAAATACTGTCCTTCAAGTCCATGTTGGTCAATATCAAGATCAGACAGGAAATAGAGTGTGGAACACTTTATTCTGTTAGAATTCTGTACATTGACAATTAAGTGCCACCCAAACTTTACCGTTCATATAAACTTACTGGAGCACTATATGCAAACATTGACAGACATGAGCAAAATGGGGATGGGAGGCATTACTCAAAGCTAGACAAGAAGTTAAGAACGACTTGCTTCAGCTTGACATCCGATGCCTCGGAGATCTTGCTCTCGGTCCTATAACAGAACAGAGTTAAAGTTGAAATCTTCACACACACAGAGTGCAAAACATGATTTATTTCATTTTATTTTTAAGAATATTTAGTGCAATATAGAACTTTGACCAAAAGTCTGAACTTGAAATTCATTAGAGTGTAAATCCTTAAGTATTCTACAAACAGATCCAAATTTAGTTCTTTCCTATACAGGTGACCTTCATACCTGTTAAAATGGGTTACTGTTCTGGGACCAGTCAATCCTACTAAAAGTTCAAACTATTGGTTACCTAATTGTTGCAAGCAGGTCTTGGTGCTGGCTGAGAACGTGTTGCAGGAAAGCCTTCTCAAACTTTGTAATCTTGCTGGGCTCCATCTTGTCCAAGTAGCCCCTCACACCAGCGTAGATGACTGTAACCTGCTCCTCAATGGCCATGGGAGCTGGGGGGGAAACCAAAGAAAAACAAATCAAAAAAAGGTTTAAAAAAAACAATTTTAGTGGCTATCCAGGCTCTGCAACAACCACTTGTTTAGCTATGGCATTGGGTTTGCAAATGTGATCATAGGACTTAATATACAGCAGTATCTATTAAGAATCCTTCCCTCAAAGATACAAAATGAAAATTGATGAATGGAAAAATCTGTACCGAATGCCATTTCAATGGGCTGAATTTGTTAATTCAATTTAAAATGTACTCAACATTCTTAAAGAAAATTGTATAGGAAAAATCCCAAAGTTAAAAGCCCTAAAATCATATTTTAAACCCCTTTTCATTTGACTCATACTGAAGGAACCCCTATCCTGGAGTCAAGACTGCTGTTCATGAGGAGAGGGCAGCAAATACACTGCATTGTTTAACTGATCAAATTAATAAGTGCAGGGAAACCAGTGCTGTGGCTCTGTAAACTGTAGAACACTTGTTCTTGGCAACAAGAAGTTCTATTCCTCCAGTGCCTTGGGGCGTCAAGCTAACTCACCGTACTGGCCCTGTTTCAGCAGCTCCGTAAGCCGCACACCCCTGTTGAGCAGCTGCTGGGTGGCTGCGTCCAGATCAGAGCCAAACTGGGCAAATGCAGCGACCTCACGGTACTGAGCCAGCTCCAGCTTCATTGTACCAGCCACCTAGACACACATTCATCCAGGTGTTTAAGAGGTCAAAACAAGATGGACTTCATAATTAATTTGATGGATAATTGATGCTAGCTCTACCCAGTTCAAAGAAATTGTAGCCAACCAACCATTCTTTGGACTGATAGTTCATGGAAACAAGCTCACCTGCTTCATAGCCTTGGTCTGGGCCGCGGAACCCACACGGGACACAGACAGACCCACGTTAATGGCAGGGCGGATACCCTTGTAGAACAACTCCGTCTCCAAGAAGATCTGTGCATTAAGGACAGCAGCATGAATTAACAAATTAAAAAATTAAAAAGTTTAAGCATTATGCCATGGCTTTCATTACGTACGCATAACTTAAATACACAAAGATGCCATCTCACTTCATGAGTCAATTTGTTTCTCCAAAGTAACGCAAAGATGGTAAAAATGAGGCACATCGCACGTAACCAATACAGAGCGGCAAGCTAACATTTACACCCACCTGTCCATCAGTGATGGAGATGACATTGGTGGGAATGTAAGCAGACACATCTCCGGCCTGTGTCTCAATCACAGGCAAGGCGGTAAGTGAGCCGCCACCGAAGTTGTCGTTCATCTTCGCAGCTCTTTCAAGCAAGCGAGAGTGCAGGTAGAAGACATCGCCTGGGTAGGCTTCACGACCAGGGGGACGACGCAGCAGCAGGGACATCTGACGGTATGCCACAGCCTATTGGGGGGGGGGCAGGAAGTTTAAACACAGTGTCCACTTCATTTGGGAGAATAAAATAGCATGTGGCATAAGGACAGTTTATGTAAGGCACTTTACAGAGAGTAAAAAACAGGACGTGTAGGGCAGTGGGTGTGCCACTGTAGCATATTATAAATGCAGTAAACGGCTGTGCGATAACATTTTGAACTTATCTAATGGACACCATTAAATTATATTGATTATAGTACAACCCAAGACTACATTTAAAGCATTATTTAAGATCTTAGCAGCCAAACTAAAGGCAATTTTAATACTTCAGGTATTTTCTTCATCCCTCACCTGTTTGGAGAGATCGTCATAGATGATAAGCGCGTGCTTGCCGTTGTCCCTGAAGTACTCGCCCATGGAGCAGCCCGAATAGGGCGCAAGGTACTGCAATGGGGCAGCATCTGAGGCTGTGGCAGACACCACAATGGTGTATTTCATGGCGTTGGCATCAGTCAACCTCTTGACCAGCTGGGCCACAGTGGAACGCTTCTGCCCGATGGCCACATAAATGCAGTATAGCTTCTTTTTCTCATCTGTGCCGTCATTGAAACGCTTCTGGTTGATGATTGTGTCTATGGCAATAGCGGTTTTGCTGGCAACAGAGAAAGCATCAATACAGTGAGCAGTTTATCTTAATATATATGGAGGTTTTGTGAATGGATGCAAAAATAAGACATTAGAATGTAGTAAAAGATTCCCATTTGCCAAGGGGATGGATTGAAACCAATTTATAATGAGTAACAAACCAAAGTGTACTTTCTGGGGTAGCATTGCAGTTCAGACATCCCTGTTCCACACAATTAAAATGTTTTTGCTTGCCCAAACAGCCGCGCCCCTCCCCCCAATCCTCCATACCCAGTCTGTCGGTCTCCAATGATCAGTTCTCTCTGTCCACGGCCGATGGGCACCAGGCTGTCCACGGCCTTGATACCGGTCTGCATGGGCTCCCTCACAGAAATACGTGGGATGATGCCTGGAGCCTTCAGGCCAACACGCCTACGTTGATTAGATCCCAGAGGACCCTGGAGCAATATGGAAGGGAGCACAATTTACAATTTAAAAAAAAGGCCTAGGCCTTTGACAGTGAAAATTCAGAATGTCTATAGAAAACACCTAGTTACAAATTCAAAACAGGGAGTCATTAGATACTGTTGCGCCACCAACAGGGCCCCATGACCTCACAAGAGTACAAAGCAAAAGCTGCAGTCTTGCACAGTTGTTATTTATTAGTTTGCACTGCATTTCTATGATACAAGCTGAAGAGCCCACAATGCTATATCACTTACGTTCATTGTCAATTGCTCTTTTGCAAAGTTAACAAAAATGCTTCTAGTTCACCTTTTTTAAACCAGCTTCTGTACCTAGTGGTAGTTAGCAAGAATTTACAATTTCCCCATTTTGAGGTGCAAGGTTAAGGGTCATTAGGATTAGCATGTAATGTTGGCCTGAATGGATGACCTTATCACTTAAGGTATAATAAAATAATTCACGAGGGGTAGTACTGTAAATTCTCATACCACCTCTTGTGTACTTTTTAAAAAAATTTTTATATATACCACATTCATGCAGACCAGTAAATTATCTAAAGCAAATTCTATACCCACATAAGAACATGGAAAGAGGTGGAATTCATAAAAATGCAATTTGAAAGGTCCATGAATAATTGGGATGAAAATGAGAAGGTAGATGAACCTCATTTTCCCTCCGGTTTGCCTCCATATTGTCGACCTACGCATCCCTCCTTTGTCTAGTGTACCAAAACGCATACCTGTTGGTATTCTTGTTTGCCTACATATCTGCCATCCTCATGTTCATTCCTGGACCCAGCTTGGTCCATCAAATGAATAAACAAAAGTTGGTACTTTCATTCCATGTGGTTAAAAGGGCAATTGAAAAGTTGTCAAAATACCCTTATTTTGTTATTGTAATAAAGAATTACTACAAGAAAAAAGTTAAATGCCACAACTCAAAGTTTGGGCAGACCTTGCCATCAATGGCATTTCCCAGAGCATCGACGACACGGCCGAGCAGCTCCTCTCCGACTGGCACGTCTACAATGGCGCCGGTTCTCTTCACAATGTCACCCTCCTTGATCAGCTTATCGTTACCAAAGACCACCACACCAACATTATCAGGCTCCAAGTTCAGGGACATGCCCTAGAAACAGAAAAAGTTGGGGGGGGGGGACATGAATTATAAGTATCAGTTGTGTGTGCCGTATGCAACTTTTAGGACTATGGGAAGGGCCTTGGTTCAAGAGATACAGCATTTATGAAAATCAAGCACCCTGAAGGGCTGCACAATTAATTGTATTTAGTGTCATAAGCATCACAATTTGGTTGCATATTGTGGTGGCATAAATATAAACATGTTTTATTTATTTAAATGACTAAACTGTATGCATCTTTATTTTCAATAAGTACAGAGATGCAATCAATTATCCATTTTATATTAATTTGCACTTAATTCATATTCACAATAATAATAATAATGTCAAGCAAACATTTATCCCCACAGGATAAATTATTCAACAACGCTGACTGATCTCAGGCACAGGACCCCAAAAGCCAAGACCAAAGCAGACTGGGTAACCCACACATCCCAAAGCACGCTCACCTTCAGGCCAGAAGAGAACTCCACCATCTCTTCAGCTTGGACATTCCTCAGCCCGTACACACGAGCGATACCGTCACCGATGGACAGCACGCGCCCAGTCTCCTCAAGATCTGCACTGGTATCAGCTCCCATGATTTTCTCCTCCAGAATGCTGGAGACCTCGGCAGTGCCTGGACAGAACACACAAGGTCGCAAAAGGACCAACGTTAAACATGAGAATTGATTTATTTTTAAAGTCTCACTACATTATGTCAGCAAACGCAACGCAACGTTGCACTAAAAGTCCAGCCACATACCAGTCTTCTGCAGCCATGGCCTTGTTGTGTGCAAGCTCTTTGCCCCGACACAAGCTGCAGCTACATTCTTGGAAACCTGTTTAAAAGAATAATTGTAAAATAAAATAAATAAATAGTTGATCACTTTCTCAGAGGCATCCTTACACATGCACTGCTGTTGACCTTCAAGTGCAGGGAGACCAAAACGGAAGACATTCGAGTCAAAAAGTGATCCGACTTTGGATACAAAAATAAAAATGATCAGCTGTTCATAAGTAAATACGGTGCAATTGCTAAAAGGCCCGTATAAAATAAAAATAAAACACGCATCTAACAAATTAAGGGCTAGCAATGGTTAGCCTGCAGAGCTAACCCCTGAATGCGGCCGATATGTTGCCATGAGCTTAAGCACCGACACGGAATCCCTTCTGAAGAAGTACATACGGACAGCGCCATGTTTACTATCTAGACACCAACGTCGCACATTCAGCTACAGGAACAGCCAAGCCGGATAACCGACCAAAACCTGACCTTCAATAGCCAAATGTCATTCGTTTGACAACAACGCGTCCATTAATGCAAACCTCTCCACGACACACAGATATGCACGGTGTTAAAACTGCGTTAGTGACCTTCAGGAAATTTAGCTACGCGTCTGGAGTAAATATATAGTGCAGGGTCATTATAGCTCTCGCGGACATCACCGCAGCAACAGCAGCAGGCCGCCCAAGTGCAAGATGGCGGCGGCCACATACGGCATTGACGCACTGACATTCAGAACACCAAAAGCCCTCTTCACAAAAACACACTTCATGCGAGTGATATAAAAAAAAAAACCCCACACTCACAAACGTGGCCCGTCGAGGGAGCGTGCGGGCAAGAGCCGCGGCGACGCGAACTGACAGCATGTTTCGAGTTTAAGTGCCGACCTCGTCCTCGTCCACCGAGCAGCTGTAGCGCGAGGAGCTGAGTGAACGAAATGGAGGACGCCGCCAGGAGCTCATATAGAAAGGTCAGTACTTGACCCGGAAGTAATATCGTATGCCTCCGTTTCGACGTAAAAAGAATAAACAAATCATTTCAGGAGTTAATTCTTGCGCTGCTATTCCATGTCGGTCAGTTAGGATTTGCGTAACCTAAAACAATCTGTAAATGATTGCATGGTCTGTTCTTGTTTAGCGTAATGTATTTAGCACAAAAGGCCTTTCACGTTCGATATTGGGAATATTGGGAACGTTGGGAATATTGGGAATATTGGGAACATTGGGAATATTGGGAATATGTAATCACACTAAAGCACCACCACATGACTCACATAAACCATTCCAAACATGTGAAACGTTTTACACTCAAATAAGAGGTGTCAGCATTTGGCGCTAAATTGTTATGCAAACCTCTGCATAGGATTTTTTGAGAAAAAGTTGTTGTTGTTGTTGTTGTTGTTTGTTTTTTACTGGAAATGTACCCACACTGTTTCTTAGATCTTTGGCATTGCTACCGTGCACACTTGACAAGCTCCAGCTG
>JAOUQW010000019.1:1054807-1074854 GCA_028565825.1 Olivaichthys viedmensis
GAATGTTAAAAGAAACTTTTGCGTGCCCAAAAGCACTTCACCCCAAAACACGCTAGCGCGGCAAACAATGTACAAAAACCAGCGAGAACCAGTTAACACAGTCTCATTTGCCTAATGCTAACTGGCCCTACTGACTTTTGTTAATTATTAGCAAAGCTAGCATTTTTGAGTGAAATACTCCCTTTAAGTGTGGTTTTGAAGATCAGAATTCTAGTCAAGAGTTTAGAGACAAAGGTGTGGCGTCTGAGGGTTTAATGACTAAAACTGAGAGAACTGCTGCGGATGAATACAGACCCCCCAGCCACTCATCTATCAAAGACAGCCATTCAAGACCTGAAACAATAACCTGATTTGCTATAGAGGACTCAAAAAAATCCTACTTTTTTATTCCTTTAGGGTCCAATAGGATTGTTCTGTTTTTGTGTGTGCTTCTGTAAAAGACTGAAAAAAGTTTTTTTTTCTTTCTGTGTGTATAGGTCTCAGATGCTTGGAGTCATGTCAGAATGGAGGAACATGTGAGCTCATGGCCAGTGGACAGCCAGGCTGCAGGTGAGTCACAACGATTAAAAGCTACAAATCAATAAACTGATAAAAACACTCGCACACCATTAAGAAAAGGCGCAAAATCCACCAGAGTCAAAGAAGGCAGTGATG
This sequence comes from Olivaichthys viedmensis, assembly GCA_028565825.1. Classification (NCBI taxonomy): domain Eukaryota; kingdom Metazoa; phylum Chordata; class Actinopteri; order Siluriformes; family Diplomystidae; genus Olivaichthys; species Olivaichthys viedmensis. Next base: position 1,055,462 of record JAOUQW010000019.1, read on the forward strand.
GAGCAAGGGCTTAAGCAAACCAAGACACGATGCAGCTGTGTGTGGTGAATTTCCAATTTCAATGAGGCTCCACGCTGGGCGTGTGCGCTTGTGTGTGTGTGTGTGTGTGTGTGTGTGTGTGAACGTGCACGCGCCCATAGACATTCTCCCAGAAGCGCAGTGGTCCGTTACTCTCGAAGCCTATTCAGCCAATTCAATCTGACAGCTGGCCTTCTCTCCCTATTGTCCTAAACTCAGACACACACACACACATACAGCAAGTAGACACGCTCACACACATTTGTGGGCCCTTGAAGTGTTTATCTGTCTTGAACAGACACACAGAAACATTCTATATGAAACACACACACACACACACGTTCTCCCTGGTCCCTATAATAGGTTTTCTTTATTCACACACGTCTCTTTTTTTTTTTTTTCTCTTTTCGTTAATTGTTTTTTTTTTCAGGCTTCTCTTTGCGTTCCTACATACTTTTATAACTTCCCTTCTTTTTTCGTTTTGTTAAGTCTTTCTATCTCTCTCTGCTCTTGTGAGTTTCATCAAATCTCATTACCTCCGCAGCCATCTGCCCCCGAACAGGACACCATTCAGACTGTGTGTGTGTGTGTGGAGGGGGGAAGATTGGGGGGGCAAAGATTTGAAAGCAAACAAGTGTGAGAGCCTTTTGGTTGCATCCCACATGAGTCGTCCCCCTTCCTCTCTCTCTCTCTCTCTCTCTATCTATCTCTCTCTCTCTGGCACCATTACTCTCCTTTTTTTCTCTTACGCTCTACCTTTTCTTATTTGAAGTGCCCATTCAGCTGGCTACAGTAAGCAGCTGATGATAAACAATAAACAAACAAACAAAAGAATGAATCAATGGTGAAATGTGGACAGGCCCTTGTGCTGATGCCATGTAGTAAACTTCCCAGTGGACTACAATAGGATGAAAATAGACACACAGATTGAATATCCTGTTGAATGTGTTCATAGCAAAACAGGAAGAAAGGAGATATTTTGGATCCTTTCCCCCCGAAAATGGTCGCATGGTCCTGCATTTCCCACTGAATGTAGTGTGTGTGTGCGCGTGTTTGCTTCGGAAATGTAACCTAAATGGAAGCCAGCACTAAATCTGGTGTCTTTTCTTTAGAAAGTGCTGAAGGACAGCAGCCCTGCTCATTTTAGTGCACATTAGTTTCAAGTCCTTGCGCCCCCTGCTGACATAACATATTGGCTATGATATAGTGTCAAAGCCACTCTGTGAGTAAGTGTGTTAAGTGTTTTCACACTCAAAACCCGGGACATTATCAGCATACCGGTAATGTTCGGCTTTGCGTCGTTCAAACTTACAACCTTTAAATTGTATTTTACTGGGATGCACACTTTCACATTTCCCATGAAAGTCCCACTACACTGATTAATTCCTGTTGAATTTTGCATGCGCAAAATGGGAAATGCATATTGTGTGTTTCCATCAAGTGCTGTTTAAATATTCTGGAAGGAAGCAACAAAACAATGTAATCAAGGAGAGACTGGAACACACATTTGCTCTGCCATCATTTGTCCCAAAAATTGGTTTCCACCAGCCTTGATCACATATTTATCAATATGCTTTTCACCTTGGAGGAGCAGAAACACTTGCGCAACATGTAGGTCTCCATTACATGTTACAGGCCTATTTTCAGTTTTAGCGTCACTGTTTGAACTTTTGGGGAAGCTACTGAAATGTCATTCCTCCCACAAAAAAGAAAATTGTTTAAAAAGCTAAAACGTCTGACTTGCCTGATTTCTAATAGCAACACTTGAGCTTTATCTTATGTGAGGCTCTTTATCTAGATAAAAGTTTGAGAAAACTAAAGAACTGATTCATACTGTGGTCTGGTGATTTATTTTTTTATTTTTAAGAATCCTGATTGACAATAATCAATTTAGTAAAGTATCCCTAAGACATATGCTCTGATTATAAGCAAATCTCTGATCTCTCTCGGCTTGTTTATAGCGTGTGAGTTAATTTGCTATGTGTCTGTGTTGTTTGTGTGTGTGGGCTGCTAGTGGTGTAAGAAATGTCCCTTGCTCGGGTAAGACACCACCGGATGTGTGCACTGTTACAGAGCAACATTATATATTAGAAAGGTATTGACCAACTGCACTGCAGTGTGTGTGTGTGTGTGAGAAAGAGAGTGAAATAGAGAGAGAGAGAGAGAGAGAGAGAGAGAGAGAGAGAAAATAAGTTGAATACTGGCATGTGCAACATTGTATATCTGCTTTATGAAGAGCAAGAAACAAGACAAGAGAAGAAAAAATTAAAGTTTGTTGTTTGGTTTGACACACCACGGCAGGAAGCATGAGGTGTGAACATGCACACGCAGTGACACAAACACACACACACACACACACTGAGGGCAATCAGCAGCAGATGGCAGACCAGCCCCCTGGAAAGTCTGTAGCCTGGAGTCACAAATGTGGTCATAGGTCACCACAGCATCTGTTCAGACACACACACACAGACCTGTTGCCACGGCAAGCTGCAGATGTCTGCTGCTCCTGCAGTGCTATAGAGACAAAGACTGACCAACAGAATTAATGTTGAGAGTAAACACACACACATTTGATGAATGTGTACAATTATTGGTAAATGACTGTTGAAAATGAAAATATTTACCCGTACTGATCATTGCAGAGAGAGGGAGCGATAGAGAGAGAGAATGTGGAAACATTAGAAGAGACAAAAGAGAAGTAATTACAGATAGAAGGAGAGAAGAAAAATAAGACGAGAGAGAGAGAGAGAGAGTAATGGAACTTTAAGCAATTAACACAGACAGAAGAAGCAAAGATCCATATATAAGGAGATGGAGAAAAAGAGTGATGGGAGAAAGATGGATTGGTGGGTGGATGGAGGGATGACAGGAGGAGTGTGCTCTCTCCAGGGATCAGCCCCGGTGACCTCACGCCACTTGCCATAGCAACAGGGTTCAGGGGAGGGGAAGAGAGCAAGGGGAGGGGCCTGGTTCACAACTGCATTCATCAATGCGCACACCTGCTGCAGACACACACACACACACACACACACTGGGGTTCAAGTGGACAAAGTTTTTTTGTGTCTTCATCTGCCAGTGCTCATTTTCTGGTTCTCACACATACAAATATAGACATATGTATACACACACACAGAGTGCTCTTATGGTGCATTCAAATGGAACTTTGTGCTTTCGAATGGGAAGGCCAACACACAAGACACTCACTGTTCTAACAAGTGGTTAAAGTCCCAAGAACATCCCTGCTAGGCAACACATGAAATATGGATGCCAAGCATAAGGTAGCTAATGGCTGAGGCTAATGATTTAGTCAGCTAGCATGTAGCTGTCATGTCTTTTATCCTATTGGTTAATTACTAAGAAAAAACTATGACTAATATTACACTGTAATTACTCTTAGCATCAACTGCGAACCGAACTTCCATGGGATTTGCCATATTGAGAAGTACCAACATTGCGTCACACTCCTGAACTCCTGAAGCCGTAAACACCAGAAGAGTGGTCGTTTGTGTGGAGTCTTTTTCTAAGCACAGCCAACACGTAACAACCCTATTTGAATGTAACATTAGGCATAGATGGGAAGTACAAGTGTGTCACTCTTTCTTTGGCACATACACAAACACACGTATGCAGAACTGGGACACATTGTGTGATTGGTAATGAAGCTTATTCCACTATAGTTAGCGATATCCAGAGTAATTTATTTTCTACTCTGTTGCACACTTATTTTTGGAGGGAAAACGCTATAATGGCTATTGTCTGTGTTTATTCTGTTTATTTCTCAGCTGTCCTGTGGACTATGCTGGCGCCCAGTGTCAGTTCCCAAACCCGTGCAGTCCATCACCGTGCCGTAACGGTGGCGTGTGTCGGCCACGCACGCAAGGCAATGACGTGGAGTTCACATGCGAGTGTGTGTTGGGTTTCAGCGGGCCGCTGTGCCTGACGCCTGTCAATCATGCCTGCATGAGCTCACCGTGCCGCAACGGAGGATCCTGTTCACTGCTTACACTTAGCACGTACAGCTGCCGCTGCCCGCCCGGCTGGACAGGTACGTACATACAGTATATATATGTACATAATAGGGCTGTCAAATTCCTTTAGAATTATTTTATAAGATGTAGTATTTGGAAAGAGTGAGTATGAGATTAAGAAGTAGGTGGTGGTGTATCGCACAAACCACGGAAGGTGAAAATCTGTGTAGTGCAGTTGAGCTTCAGGCCTGAAAACACTGTGTGTGTGTGTGTGTGTGTGTGTGTTGTGCAGGTAAGACATGCCAACAGGCGGACCCGTGCGCGTCGAACCCCTGTGCCAACGGCGGCCGGTGCTCAGCATTCGACTCTCACTTCATCTGCACATGCCCTCCCAGCTTCCACGGGCCAACATGCCGCCTGGACGTAAACGAGTGTGCCACGACTCCCTCGCTTTGTCAGAACGGTGGCGTGTGTGTGAACGAGGTGGGCTCGTATCGCTGCCGCTGTCCGCCCGAGTACGCTGGCACACACTGCGAGCGCCTCTTCCAGCCATGTCAGCCTTCTCCCTGCACTAACGGGGGCACGTGCACACAGATCAGCGACACCGGCTACACCTGCACTTGCCTGCCAGGTAAAAGAAGAGTGTGTGTACGTGTGTGTATCTGAGTGAGATTGTGCAGATGAGTAATTGAGTGAGTGTGTGCGGATATGTACATAAGCGTGTGTGTGTGTGTGTGTGTGTGTGTGTGTGAGCGTGTGGGTGGTTATAGTGTAACAAGTGTTTCTCTGATGTGGAATGCGGCTCATTTGGTCTCTCAGTTTATGATTAATCTCAATAGCTCATCTCGATTGCCATTGTTAAACATACTTGTCAACACCCACACACACACACACACACACAACCCTTTTGATGTTTACAGGTCATCGGGTAAATTCTTCTCTCACACACACTCACACACAGGTTCCCACAGCCTATCTCTTGTTGGTTTACTCATTCACTCACTCCTTCTTTCTGTCTCTCAGGCTTCACTGGGCAGGATTGTGAGCATAACATTGATGACTGTGTTCAGCATGCGTGTGAGAACGGAGGCAAGTGTATGGACGGAGTGAACACCTACAACTGCCACTGCGACAAGCACTGGACAGGTAAAACACACTACACAATACTGCACACAACACTGCACAATGCAACACAGTACTACACACAGCACCTAAAACTGAGAGCACAACAAGAACTGAACAGGTACAACACACTACACTCTTAGAACAAAGGGTACCTCAAGGCTGGATGGTTAATGGCTCTAGTTTTCTAAAGGGTTTCTACTCGAAACCTTTTGTAAAAGAGCCCACGTTGTAGGGTTATTATATGGTTCTACACAGAACCTTTAAGGGTTCTTCCAGAAGGACAAACTGAAAAACGCTTTAGGGTACTAGATGGAACCTATTGTTCTAAGAGTGTACACAACACTGAACACAATACTGCACAATGCAACACAGCTACAACTGCTGTGTCGGAACTAGACAGGTGGAATAGTGGAATTTTTTACTGCACATTTAAATACAAGAACCAGCCCAAGCAGGAGCCAGTGGCACTTGTGGTTCTAGTTTATGTTCCACCAAGTGATGAGATGATTGGAACGGTCACAGTGACAACAGTAATAGTGCTCAGATTGACATTGTCCGTTTTGTTAACCAGCTTATAATCGCTGCAACGAATTTCCGTTGACGAAAATATGTCGAAACAATAATAGCATTCTATGGATGTTATCCACATGCAAAAAATTATTTTGTTCATTCGTGCTGCGTTTGAGTCGTAAAAATAATTGTTCGTGATGCTATGGCTTTTGCAGTCCTGCAATGCACAATGATGCTTTTGACCTCACAAACACATCACCAAACAGACCAGACTATTTTCAGTTTTTTTGCTGCTTGTTTGTATGATGTCACACATTGTTTGATGCAGTATGCTTCACCCATCAGCAACGAATTTTGCTGCTAGCCCCGCTCCCAAATTCTATTAGTTTCTGTTGGTGCCAATTTTAAGCACCTGTTAGTGCTTAAACTATACCACTAGAACATTTGCTATTAAACTAGCAGATGGAAAGGCACCAGTTTTCTAGTGCCAAATATTCCAGTACTAAAAAGGTCTAAAATGACACAACCCTGCCACAACTGCCACTGCGACAACACTGTATAAATACAGTACATTACATAGTGCTCAACACAATACTCCATAGCACCACATACACCACATACACACTACACATACTACACAGCATCAACTAAGATGAACACTGCACAGCTACAATACATTACCACTGCCACAGGACAAGTACAATACTGTATACTACACAATAGTAAACAATGCTAAATAAAACTACACACAATTTATACCACACCTACAACTGTAAGCGTCTGTAAATACATTTAAATATTACGAAATACATTTGTGTGAAATCTGTACCACTCGAATACCACCACTCTGATGCAGTGAGTCCTCAACACCTCAACCTTACACACAGGTCAGTACTGCACAGAAGACGTGGACGAGTGTGAGCTGTCCCCGAATGCCTGCCAAAACGGTGGCACGTGCCACAACACGGTGGGCGGCTTCCACTGCGTGTGTGTAAACGGCTGGACGGGCGATGACTGCAGCGAGAACATCGATGACTGCGCCAGTGCAGCCTGCTACCATGGAGCCACATGCCACGACCGCGTCGCCTCCTTCTACTGCGAGTGCCCACATGGACGCACCGGTGAGTATGTGGGGGGTGTGTGTCTGAACATGCACTGAGCATGCAGCTGTAAATGCTATGCACAGTCCTCTTAACCTTTTGTTTTGTTGTTTATTTGCTTGTTTACTTGAAGGTCTGCTGTGTCACCTGGACGATGCATGCATCAGCAACCCGTGCCAGAAAGGCTCCAACTGTGACACAAACCCCGTTAACGGCAAGGCCATCTGCACCTGCCCTCCTGGTTACACCGGCTCCGCCTGCAACCAGGACATTGACGAGTGCTCGCTTGGTAATAGCCAATAACAGCACAGTGCATTAGAGAGGGGCAGGGCACAGGGACAAGCCCTGATTGGCTAAAGTGACGCTAGCTGGTTTGTAGTGCAATAAGAATAGTGTAGCATTTGCCATGCTTCAATATACTTGATTAACCTCATAGATTTGATGGGAAAAATAATAGGATTCATTTTGGTAAGTTTTTGAACAAAACGAACAAAATGATTTGGGAATGATCCAATATTTCATAGTACTGTTGGGTAAGGAAAACTGTTCCTGAGATTTGTGTGACAATGCCGAGAGGAGCCATTCCATGATTGGCTAATATTTCTGATCGGTTTGTTTTCTCAGGGGCTAATCCATGTGAACATGGCGGCCGGTGCTTGAACACCAAGGGCTCATTTCAGTGCAAGTGTCTCCAAGGCTATGAGGGGCCACGCTGCGAAATGGACGTGAACGAGTGCAAGTCTAACCCATGCCAGAACGATGCCACCTGCCTTGACCAGATTGGTGGTTTCCACTGCATCTGTATGCCAGGTGAGGACTGTACCAATCACACAAATAGGGGTGTTTGGTGTGTAAAGTTTCTGGTTTATCAGATATCTGTTTATCATTTAGTCTTTTGTGACCACGATCGAAAACTGTGTGTCTTTAGGGTACGAGGGCATGTTTTGCCAGATCAACACAGATGACTGCGCCTCTCAGCCTTGCCTCAACAATGGCAAATGCATCGACAAGATCAACTCTTTCCATTGCGAGTGTCCTAAAGGTAACTGCATTTGAACCGACCAATCATCTAAGTAGCAGCAGGTTTTGTAGCTGATTTTCTACTGCTGCCATCTAGCTTTTTGTCCAATCAGTTTTTGTTGAGCTCAGTGGTAGAGAACAGAGAAGAGCAAATATGGAATTCAAGAGGGAAAAGGAGAAAAAAAGAATATTGGATAGTAGAAAAGAAAAGAAAAAATTAAGGCCTTCAGAGAAGAATTGTAACACAACTTTTATTTCCCAGGATTCTCTGGGAGCCTTTGTCAAGTGGACGTAGACGAGTGCGCAAGCACGCCGTGCCAGAACGGAGCCAAGTGCACTGATGGGCCCAACAAATACACCTGCGAGTGCAGAGAAGGTGGGTACACACACACACACACACACACAGACACGTGCATACATTAATACACAAAACAAATACGAGATATTTGATGTCTTTCTTTCTCCTCTCCCTGTAGGTTTCACAGGCTCTCTGTGTGATATAGATATAAACGAGTGTGCGTCAAACCCGTGCCACTACGGAAAGTGTAAAGATGGTGTGGCCTCATTCACATGTGCGTGTCGCCCTGGATACGCTGGCCGCCTGTGTGAGATCAACATCAACGAGTGTTTGAGTCAACCGTGCCGTAATGGGGGTACCTGCCTAGACCGGGAGAACTCGTACACCTGCGGCTGCCCTAAAGGAACCACAGGTATCTCACACACACACACACACACACACACACACACACACACACACACACAGTATTAGTATTCCCCCTAAATCGTGTTGCATCTGCAGGTCGGAACTGTGAGATCAATGTGGATGACTGCAAGAGTAACCCATGTGACTTTGGCAAGTGCATCGACAAGATCAACGGCTACGAGTGCCTGTGTGAACCTGGATACACAGGTAAGAATCTTTGTGTGTGTGTAACAGGTGGTGAGCGAGGTGCACTGCTTTGGTGTCAGATAACACATGAGAACAGATACGCCCTTTTCTAACTGGGACACAGATAAACACCTGTGTGTGCTTTGCACTGATGTCCTCTTAAGCTCTCACCTGTCTCTGGATGCTGTATCCCAGCAGGCAGGCACACACACACACACACATTTGAAAAACTTTTTTGAAAGAAGAACAGCATATTGTGTGAGTGTGTGAGTGTGAAAGAGAGAAAGAGAGGGTGGGGGATAAAGGGCCATTGTTGTAGCAGAAGCAGGCAGTTAGGTGACCCTGCCTGTCTGCAGAGGAGGGGTGTATGTGTGTGTGTGTGTGTGTGTGTGTGTAGTTGGGGGGTAATTGTTGCTCGGTCGTGTGTGAAATATGGCTGCCTCCTTTGTGTTCATAAATGTCCCTCTATGGGACACCTCCTCCCCCACTGAAGAGTTTGTGAGAGAAGAGAGAAAGAAAGGAAGGTTTGGGGGGGCGGTGCTGTCTTTGTCATTCACAAGGCCTGTCAGTCATAGGTTCCGTCCTTCCCCAGCTGTTCAACATCCTCAGAGTGCACACACTCACATACAAAAATCAAGAGAGAGACCTTAGAAGAATAAAGGCTTTTTTTAAAAACTGAAACTCAATATTCAAAAGCATTAAGAGAACAAAACAACTGACTGGATTCATTGCATGAGACTTATCATAACTCTTAATTACATATGCAATTTGTAATCTAGATCTATAATATTCAGAGGATTTTAAAGATTCCTTCGAAAAACCATGCACCATGCAATGGATCTGACTAATGTCTTCGTTTCAGGTTTCTGTTTTCGGAAATTAGCTTGGCCTCCAGCCGAACAAAGTTGCTCAGCTGTGCCCTAATTTCCTTATAAGGCAACTCACAAGGCACATATAGTTTCAACAGAGGGGGTGAGATCGGTTTGGATGAAGAGGCAGGCTTGACAATGTTTTCATTGCAATTTCAATTTGCCCCACTTGTATTCGAGGGCTCTAAATATTACTACCTGCTCCTTTACCCATTAAAAGATAGAAGTAAAATAAACTAAAGTAGAAAAACTAAAACTAAAAACACAGAAATGACCAAACAGAGAAATTGTAGTTGCAGTAACACATCTATGCTGTTTAGGTAGCTGCCCATGCACTATTAATGCTTTTTCCCATTCCCTTTGCTTCTCTCTCTCTCTTTCTCTGTCTCTCTCAGGAGCAACGTGTAACATTAACATCGATGACTGCGCACTGAACCCGTGCCGTAACGGTGGCACCTGTGTGGACGGCGTGAACTCGTTCGCTTGCCTCTGTCCTGACGGCTTCCACGACTCCACATGCCTCTCGCAGCGTGACGAGTGTGCTAGCAACCCCTGCATCCACGGCAGCTGCCAGGACCAGGCCAATGCGTACGTCTCTCTTTTTCACAAACACCCCAAAACGAATGACCTTAATGTGTATTACTGTTGAAAGGAAACTTCCACATTAAAATTACGTTATGGTTGTGATTGGGTTCTGTGCCGATTCATAACCCCTGTCAAGAAGCCAATCAGATTTCACACAACTCAAGAGGCTTAAAATGACAATACAAGGATTCTTGGCATATGGATTAAAAGAAGATGTGATATAAAGGGTGATGTAAACAGATTTCTGAACAATTGATACCACAGTGAGTGTGTGTTCCAGTCTCTTACTGACTGTGTGTGTTTAGCTGGCGCGCTTTTGATGACATCAACATCAAAAGTGGAATTGGTGGAAACACACAAGTCCCTTTTTTTTGGGGGGGGGGGTTCATTACAAGTTGGGTAACATTTGGAAACATACCCTATGATACACAATGCATGCTCTGAATAGTTGCATACACACTCTTGCTCATGCCCACTTGTTTTTGTTCCGACAGTTATGTGTGTGTGTGTGAGCCGGGCTGGACAGGCCATAACTGTGACCAGAACGTGAATGAGTGTTTGTCGAGTCCGTGTGTAAACGGTGGAACATGCAGAGACATGACCAATGGCTACATCTGCAGCTGCAGAGTAGGATTCACAGGTGAGTGGACATCTTTGTACATCTGTTTGTGTGCATTTCTATACATGTATAGATGTATTTTTTATCTTTACCCTGTGTTGCAGGTCCTAATTGCCAGACTAACATCAATGAGTGTGCATCCAACCCCTGCCTGAACCAGGGCACCTGTATTGATGATGTAGCTGGTTACAAGTGCAACTGCCTGCTGCCCTACACCGGTATGAACACACACACTCTCTCCCCCTCTCGTTCGCCTTTATTCACACGCACACACACACGAACAACCTTTAGCTTCACCTGGCATTGTTTTGTGTTTTATGGTGTTCGTGTTCGTGTTTGTCTGAACATCCTTGGCGCCTTTTATCAGAGCAGGAACTCTTGGCACATTTCCTGCATTTCTACTTCCTATTTCCTGTTGGGGGGAACTCAGAATTGCAGGAAATTGCAGACCTCTACATAGTGCACCTGGAAAACGTCAAGGAAATGCTACAGAGTGTCACACAACAATGTGTATGTGAGAAAGTGAGAAAATGTTGTGTGTGCTGAATGGTGCTGAATCTTTAGGACATAAAAAATATTCCTTTGTGTATTTGTGTGTGTGTGTCCTAGGTGAGCTGTGCGAGAGTGTGTTAGCTCCCTGCTCCGCACGCCCATGTAAGAACAGAGGTGTGTGTCACGAGTCCGAGGACTACCAGAGCTTCTCCTGCGCCTGCCCAGCTGGCTGGCAAGGTAAGCGTGTGTGTTTTGTCTGTGTATCAAAGCATCAGTGTTTTAATGATGACATTGTCTTCATCTTTATTATCTTTATTGTCTTTATCATCTTCAACATCTTCATCCTCCTCTGCAGGTCAGACGTGTGAGGTGGACATCAATGAGTGTGTAAAGTCCCCATGCCGTAACGGCGGCGTGTGCGTGAACATGATGGGTGGCTTCCAATGCCGCTGTAACCCAGGATTCACAGGAGACCTGTGTGAGACAGACACCGATGACTGTACTCCTAGTAAGAGACACACAAATACATCAAACACCCATACACCAAAGTGCACCCTAAATAAGAAACTTTCTAACACACATCTTTAGAGAGGAATGCAACACACACACACCATTTCAACACTTACACTCAGATTGAAGGTAAAATCTCGTTTGATTCATAGTTTTATCTTCACCATAATTCTCTCTCTTAGACCCCTGCAGCAACGGCGGGGTGTGTGTGGACCGCGTGAACGGCTACACATGTGTGTGTGTGGCTGGATTCCGTGGCGAGCGCTGCACAGAGGACATTGACGAGTGTGTGAGCGCCCCCTGCCGCAACGGAGGGAACTGCACCGACTGTGTCAACAGCTACACCTGCAGCTGCCCAGCCGGCTTCAGCGGCATCAACTGTGAGATCAACACCCCCGACTGCACTGAAAGGTAGCACACAGACACACACACACACACACACACACACACACACATACCCACTCACAAACATACACAAATACACTACATGTAGAAACATGAATGAGCAAACATACATTACTTTTTTCTTCATTACTTGTGCTAAACCTACATGTTGAATAAACCACATATTGTTGATCTTATGTACAGCGATTTTAACCCGTGTGTGTGTGTGTGTGTGTGCAGCTCCTGCTTCAATGGAGGAACGTGTGTGGATGGGATCAACTCGTTTTCATGCTTGTGTTTGCCGGGCTTCACGGGCAGCTACTGCCAACATGACGTGAATGAGTGTGACTCAGGCCCATGCCTTAACGGCGGCACATGCCAGGATGGCTACGGCACCTACAAGTGCACCTGCCCACACGGCTACACGGGCACCAACTGCCAGGTACACACATACACACACACGCACTTAACTGCTGATTTCACATTATCTTCAACTGTTTTTGGAGCGAGGAGACACGTCATACGTGCAGATTAATCTAGGGCAAGTGATTTTTTCACCCCAGATTTGTCGATCTGTTTATCACATTGCATTGTGATCTGTTGAATGTGATAATTATTTTAAAAATTCAAGTCAAGGTGCTTTATTAGCATGACAAACAATTATACATTTGTATTGCCAAAGCTCGGATTATGGAGAATATTAATATTAAAGAAGAAGAAAAAAAATGATAATAATAAGACGAAAGAGATTGATGTAATTGTCGGTATGTTTATACTAAAACTGTATGTCTCTATCTGTGTGTTTTTCCAGAGCCTGGTGCGCTGGTGTGATTCATCTCCCTGTAAAAATGGAGGCTCGTGTTGGCAGCAGGGATCCTCCTTCACGTGTCAGTGTGCCAGTGGCTGGACGGGCATCTACTGCGATGTGCCCAGCGTCAGCTGCGAGGTTGCCGCTCAGCAGCAAGGTAAGCAGAGTGTGTGGTAGTGTGTGTATGCAATCTCTAAGCATCTGTGTTTTCTCTCAACACTAGGTTGTCTAACATGCACAGTCACACTCTCTTCTTTTCTCTCCCCCGTCTATTTCTTTTTTCTCTTTTCTCTCTCAGGTGTGTTGGTGGCAGCTCTGTGCCGTAATGGCGGTCAGTGTGTGGATGCGGGCAGCACACACCTGTGCCGGTGCCAGGCAGGCTACATGGGCAGCTACTGTCAGGAGCAGGTGGACGAGTGTGTGCCCAATCCATGTCACAATGGTGCAACCTGCACGGATTACCTGGGCGGATACACCTGCGAGGTATGAAAAAACACAGATACACTGCCCTGTACATTATAGACTCATCCTCACTTGACTGCTGTTACAACCTATAGGCAGCAAGTGTAGCCATTCTAAGGAGGTACCAAGAAGTCAGATAATGGCAGTGACAGCGTCATAAACAAAACTAGCTAAGGAGGAGCACAGGGAACTTTCCCCCTATGTCTCCCTTTCACACAATGCACCTTTATGCTTTAATTATCCGATAATTAATGAGTCAGAGGTTCAGTAAGAACCCAAGCCAGAGTGGAAATCCTGGGAAGATTGACACAGCAATTAACTGGGATGAGACCTAGTATAATTCCTGGGAAATTATTGTGAGGGCTCATGTGTGAACAGTAGGTGATACGTTACCGGGAAAGAGGATGACCGGGAAAGAACATTAGCACAGTGGAGAAACAACAGCAGGTAAAGTCTAAAGACAACATGAAAGAAGAACAGCAGGAATGTCTGGGAATTGTAGTGATTTAGTTGACCAGTTGTGCCGAAGACAAATAAATAAATAAATGCAACATTAAAGTTTACAGAATGTGTCATTAATAAGTGAATCACTAGCAGACCCTGAGAACATGGTGTAAGACAGTAGAGAGAAGGTTTTGAGTGTAAAAACACTATGAGTGCCAACAAACAATTATACATAAAGTGTAACAAAATTTTTATGTGTATTTCTCTCCCTCCCTCTCTCTGGAAGTGTGTTGCGGGCTACCATGGCGTAAACTGCAGTAAGGAAATAAACGAGTGTGCGTCTCAGCCTTGTCAGAATGGAGGCACCTGCATCGACCTCGTCAATACCTACAAGTGTTCCTGCCCTCGAGGAACGCAAGGTGAGCACACACACATGCACTCAGAAACACACACACATTTTTGTATAGAGAGTTAGTCATGTTTCGAAATGAAACTAATTTGCTAAAATAGTGAAGGTAAAATTGTGTTTAGTATATACTAAAGTCTTTTTTTTTAAATTTTATCCATTCTGCAGATTAAATTCTGTTTTTCACACTAGCCCGGGCCAAGATAGTTACAAATAGCAACAGACAGAACAATTAACCCATGCAATATTAAAGCACAAATGAGACAATCTCACCTTATCATCTTTTAGAACATTAGCCTGATTCAGCGTAAATAATTCACGCTCCGAGGAGCAGAGTAGTAACAGTAAGCCAATCTCGCCAAGTCCCGACGAGGGACGAGAAATAGTAAAAAGCCAGGGCTTGTTGGAACGTAAATAGCAGATACAAAATTTTACAGAAAAAGTACCAAAATTTTGTAGTCTGCAAAATAAAATCTGCCAGTGCATCCATCTATGAATCCTATCTACATAATAAATGTTTTCTATATTTTATTGGCTCTGTCACTCTATAGGCGTTCACTGCGAGATAGACGTGGACGATTGCTCCCCGGATGTGGACCCTGAGACAGGCGAGCCGCGTTGCTTTAACGGCGGGCGTTGTGTGGACCGTGTCGGTGGGTACGGGTGTGTGTGCCCTCCAGGCTACGTGGGCGAGAGGTGCGAGGGTGATGTGAACGAGTGCCTGTCCGACCCCTGCGACCCGAATGGATCCTACAACTGCATCCAGCTGGTAAACAGTTACCGCTGCGAATGCCGCACGGGGTATACAGGTACGCACAAGCAGACATCACATACACACTTAGTCATACACACACTCCCAAATGCTCAAAGTGTTCTATTTTTGTGTTTAAAGGTGCTCATCTAATTTTGATGATGCTACTGCACTAAAAATCGCATGCCTAGAAGTGAATCATAACAAGACTCCTTTAAAGCCTCTGCCAACGTGGTATCCAATGATTTAAAAAAATTCTGTGATCCTAAAGATCTATCACTTAGCATTTCCCAAGAGTATGTTCAAAAAATATATATTAACCACAATTTAATTATAGTTAAACAAAAAACTCAGAACTGTGTAAGTGTGTCAGATTGCATAATGATTGACAGTGGCGTCGTCCCAGCAAAGTAAACAACTGACGACAGTAGTCAAAAAGAGGGTAGGAATGACAGGGCAGGGTAGCTGATGTAAGCATATTGCTGGTTCTGATTTGTACATGAGGTTACCTGACATCACCTACTCCTAATATAGTCCTGCACACCTCATACCGTCCAGAAGAAAACGGCAGAAAACAGAAATCAGAAATCTCTTAACTGAAAAGACAACATTGTTCTTTCTTTTGCAGTTAGTAAATTCACCGCAGACGCTAATAAGCTAACAAGCGAAAGTTGACAGGGGCTTTGAGCTTTTACATCTGTCATTGCATGCTCATGTGTGTGTGTGTGTGTGTGTGTGTGTGTGTATGTGTGTGTGTGTACAGGCCAGCGCTGTGACACTGTGTTTGACGGCTGTAAGGATGAACCCTGCAAAAATGGTGGAACCTGTGCGGTCGCGAGCAACACCAAACATGGATACATTTGCAAATGCCCTGCTGTAAGTACACACCACACACACACACACACACAACTCTGACACATATACTTAGTTATATCTGCAAATGTAAGTACTTATATACAGACAGCCAAATTTGCAGCTGGCTACTTATAAGTATAGAGTATAGATTCACACATACACAGAGTTACATCTACCAAGTTCATAGATGAACACACCACACCACACCACTCACAGCTACATCTGCAAATGTTCTTAACTTGTTTCTTCTCTCCTGTAGGGTTTCTCGGGCTCGTCCTGCGAGTACGACTCAAGCGCATGCGCCCCCCTGCGCTGCCGTCACGGTGCTACCTGTGTCCCAGGCCCGCGCTGCCTGTGTCCACCAGGTTACAGCGGACGCGAGTGCCAGACCCGCCTCGATTCTTCATGTGCCTCAAACCCGTGCTACAATGGCGGCACATGCCAGACATCCACAGAGGCCCCATTCTTCCACTGCCTGTGCCCACCGCACTTCAACGGCCTCTTTTGCCACATCTTAGACTACTCATTCAATGGGGGCCGAGGTCTGGACATCATCCCGCCCCCAGCTGAGTCAGAAGGGGCAGAACCACGTTGTGAGGTGCCACAGTGTGAGCGACGAGGTGGTGACGGCGTATGTGATGCGGCGTGTAACAGCCATGCATGCGGCTGGGATGGCGGCGACTGCTCACTCAATTTCGACGATCCGTGGCACGAGTGCAGCGCTGCCCTGCAGTGCTGGAGGTACTTCAATGACGGCAAGTGCGACATGCAGTGTCACAGCGCGGGCTGTCTCTACGACGGCTTTGACTGTCACCAGCTCGAGGGCCAGTGCAAGTGAGTCTCACACACAATATGACTCGTATTCCAGCATGAATGTTCTAATTTCACCAGTTATGCAAAACTACCCCTTTCTGTCAAATAAGATTTCATCATTGTTTACTACAAAAAGTTCAAAAAGTTATTTTAGTGAAAGCAGTAGATAACCTGCTGATCACCTTGAATGAACAATTACTGATCACTGAATGATCAATTATTGATCAAATATAATTATATATATCAGATTATTATCTGATTTTGGCAGTTATCAGATTATTCAAATGGTCATGTAAACAGCATACTTCAATATTCCGAACAGGATTAAAGCTATTACTAGATTTCAAGAGACCTGATAAAGACACTGGGATTTGAGCCCAATAATCAGGTTATTCAGTACATGTATACTGTTAATCTGATATCTTTCTTTTTTTAAAATCTACTTAAGAGGGGGCTGACTAATTACTTGACTAATTTTCTCTCTCTCTCTCTCTCTCTCTCTCTCTCTCTCTCTCTCTCTCTCTCTCTCTCTAGTCCCTTGTATGATCAGTACTGTAAGGACCACTACTCGGACGGCCACTGCGATCAGGGCTGCAACAGCGCTGAATGTGGCTGGGACGGGCTGGACTGTGCTGAAGACGTGCCGCAGCGTCTGGCGTCTGGCATCCTGGTGCTCGTGGTGCACATGCCACCCAGTGAGCTGCTTAACAGCTCGTCGACCTTCCTGCGCCAGCTCAGCGCCCTTTTGCGCACCAATGTTGCCCTCAAGTGCCACGCCACCACAGATGAGCCTCTCGTCTTTCCCTACTACGGCACCGAACATGAGCTGAGCAAGCACACACGTACCGCCCACGAGTGGAGCACAAACCCCGCCCACCTGCTACAGCGAACCGCCAGAAGCCTGTCGGCGCTGCTCAAGCCCCGCCAACGACGGGAACTGGACCACATGGAGATTAAAGGGTGAGTGGTAGTGCCACTGGCAAACAGAAAGTGTGTTGAGAAAATCATGGCTAGTGGACAGGTGATATTGATCATGCTATTGCTGTAATGCGGAGAGAGACGACAAAATAGCTGTACAAGTGTAATACTGATACAGCAACCGCTAATGCAGAGCAATGCCAAACCATGTTATAATTTTAAAGAAAAAGTGCAATGAGTATTCAGCACTACATTACTAAACTTTAGAGCACCCTCTAAGGATTAACATATTGGGTCTATGTTATGACAGGGAGCTATAAACAAATCCGCACATCTTAAAGAAAGACAAGCAGCTTATACAAATAGAAGGGAACCCTCAGCACCCCGACTTCTCAAGTCTCTGGTGATGTGGTGTCTAAATGAGTGATTGTGTGTTCCAGATAGTCATTTAATAATTATGTCTTTAATCAATCATATGTTCTGTGCATGTTAACCCTAAGCCTGTGTGCTTGTGCATTGCAGGTCCATCGTATATCTGGAGATCGATAACCGGCAGTGTTACCAGCAGTCAGAAGAGTGTTTTCAGAGCGCAACAGATGTGGCTGCTTTCCTTGGAGCGCTCGCTTCCAGCGGCAATCTCAATGTTCCTTACATCATAGAGGCAGTGACAAGTGAGCACTCATACTAGCAAACAATACTGACCCATAAACAATTAAACGGTGTTTAAACAGGCATTGATTGAATGCTCACACACACACACACACACACACACTGATGTGTCCTTTCTCTCTCTCTCTCGTTACCTTTGTGTGTAGGTGAGAACGAAGCCCCTGGCCGTGGCGAGATGTACCCCATGTTTCTGGCTCTGCTGGTGCTGGCTGTGTTGGTACTGGCTGCCATTGGAGTCGTGCTGTCACGCAAGCGGAAGCGCGAGCACGGCCAGCTGTGGTTCCCCGAGGGCTTTAAAGTGACCGAAACCAAAAAGAAACGCAGAGAACCCGTGGGAGAGGACTCAGTTGGACTCAAGTGAGTGTGTTTGTGTGTGTGTTTGTGTGTGTGTGCGTGTGAGAGTGAGCAAGAAAGTTTGTGAAGGTGTGTGCGCTGGATATTTTTTTCTTTTTTTCTTTGGAGACTGTGCATTATTGATTGTTAAATATTGCTGAATGATCTGCATTTTTGATGATTTGTTATTTATTATTGATGATTGATTTGTGTTTTCCAAAGGCCCCTGAAGAACTCGGATAGCACTCTGATGGACGAGCAGCTAAGTGAGTGGGCAGAGGAAGACCATGGCAAACGCTTCAGGGTAAGAGTGTATGTCTGTGTGAAATCGAGATTCTTTGGCTTGTCCCTCTAAGGAAACCCATAAAGGTTCTATGTAGAACAGAAGGTTTCCCTTTCACAAAAGGTTTCAAGTAGAACCCCTTTGTAGTTTAGAAAGCTAGAACCATTTCACCATCCAAAGAACCCTTGAGGAACCCTTTTTCTCAAGAGTGTGTGTGTGAGACTGTGTAAGTGTGTAGTTTGAGGAGTGGTCTGTATTGGATATGACCAGACAGTTAGAATCACACATGCTGCACGTTTTGCCCATAACTCACCCACTCTGTTTAATTTACACTGGTTACTCGTATTCATTCCAAAATCCTCCTCACCTACACAGCTGTGCCCTGGGTTACCGAGCTGAACTGTTACTTCCCTCTACGTCTGCCTGTTTGATAAGGTCATCAGGTCAATCATGGTCCCTAGATTAAGATTTCTAGCTTTGGAATTCACTGTCGCCTTTGGCTTGCTCATTAGGGATCTAGATTTACATCCGGATTTCTGTAAAGCTGCTTTGTGACAATGTC
>JAOUQW010000019.1:1116871-1135009 GCA_028565825.1 Olivaichthys viedmensis
AACCAGAGAGAACTGTCATAATGATCCCAGGACCCAATCGAACATAGAAGTCAAAAATCATTTTTATTACTTTGCTCAAAAGTGCAATAACAGCTTATAAGGGTCAGAGTTAGTGATAGCAAAACAGATGCATAATTAAGGAAATCCTAAATAATTACTTGAATAGGTAGAAGCTCACCATTTGAAGAGGTAAAAGTCATAGAGTTTGATGGGGCAGCGAAGTGGATTCTCTGGATCCTCAGCTTGCTCCGCGTACATATCATCCGTTACTGTAGCAAGAACCAACAATGAAAGAAATTCAAAATTCAAAAAGAAGGAACACGAATCATCCTAATTATTCACAGCGGAAGGTTTTTTTAATAAAATAGATCAGAATAAGTTTTTTGACCTTTTTGACCGACATGGTGGGAGCCGACTCCCTTCAGGTAGCGGATGCTGGTGCTCTTGTCTTTCGGGTTGGTTGGATTTTTCTTGGTGTGCCGGAGGACTTTAGAGAAGGCCACTTTCATATGCTGCTCCACTGTGGTCAGGTGGAAATACCTGAGAAGGAAACAACATTTAGTCTAGCTCAAGTTTATCTCCAGCACTTAGGCAATGTGTTCCAGATAGTAATAGGACATTAGAAAAGAAGCCATGACTTTACAGAACAGGAAAAAAAAAGAAAAAAAAACTTCCAGTGACTCACTTGGTGTTGAAGTACATTAGCGTAGTAAGCAGAGTAGAAGGAGAATGAGCTCCCAGCTGTTTACACTCCCACAACATCTCCTCTGTCACATGACTGGGGATAATATAACCTGGAACAAGAGGCAATGATTATTACAATAATAAAATAGCACACAAACAGCAACTAATAAAGCAGAAAAATATGCCACATTTGAGTTTATGCTGTGTCATGAACAGGCTTCTAAAGCCTTCTTGGCGAGAGGAATACGAGGCAGTTCACAAAAGTCACTCATGCAATGAGCAAAACCATTAGGGCTTTTTTCAACTGCAACTGGAATTTTTGGTGCCAGAAAGTTGGCTTTTTCCACTGGCTACCGGTCAAAGTAACAGATTTCAGTTGTATGGTTTTTGGTACCTCCTCAAGATTGGTACCAACAGGAACAAAGGGTATTTCCAGGTGGGGCTAGCAGCACTGTTGCTGATTGGTTACGCATACTGCATCCCAATATGCAGCACCACACACAAACACAAACACCGGAAATTACAGGTCTTTCTCACCTAGCGGATGGACACTGGGCCTCCATTCCTCCAGGATTTTGTGTAGGCACTGGGAGAAGCGACAGTAGTACTGATCCGAAAAGATATCGTCCACCCTGCCGTTCTCGAACATGTACTACATCCAAAACACACAGGCGTAAATTCGCCAAATATCACGCGCGAGACAAAATAAGCAGAAAAATTATATAGAACAGACATGGTCTGGGCAAAAAAGAAAGAAGGCACAGACAACATACTTTCTGTATGCATAAGAAGACGTAATATAGTGCGTCAGGTTCAAACAGCTCCTCCTCTAACCCACGAGCCTCCTGGGTCATGAGGGCCAGAGCCACATTAAGCTCACCCACTGAGCTGGAGACCAGGTCCTCCCGGAAACGCAGCGGCTGGCGGCCTGCAGAGAGAGAGAGACACAGAGACAGAGACAGAGAGAGACAGACAGACAGAGACAGACAGACAGACAGAGAGAGAGAGAGAGACACAGAGAGAGAGACACAGAGAGAGAGACACAGACAGACAGAGAGACAGACAGACAGAGAGACAGACAGACAGAGAGACAGACAGACAGAGAGACAGACAGAGAGACAGAGAGACAGAGAGACAGACAGACAGATAGAGAGACAGACAGATAGAGAGACAGAGAGACAGACAGACAGATAGAGAGACAGACAGACAGATAGAGAGACAGACAGACAGATAGAGAGACAGACAGATAGATAGATAGAGAGAGACAGACAGAGAGAGAGAGACAGATAGAGAGACAGACAGACAGATAGAGAGACAGACAGACAGACAGAGAGAGAGACAGACAGACAGAGAGAGAGACAGACAGACAGAGAGAGAGACAGACAGACAGATAGAGAGACAGACAGACAGAGAGACAGATAGAGAGACAGACAGACAGATAGAGAGACAGACAGACAGACAGACAGACAGAGAGACAGATAGAGAGACAGACAGACAGACAGACAGACAGAGAGACAGACAGACACTCGGCTTGTGGTGTTTATTCTGCACAGGACCTCATGGTGATGTCTTATCCTGACTGTTTACACCGTAACGTTTATCAGCAGGCTAATCCCCATCTTTAATGCGCTAATCCATCAGTTCCCGCTTGCACGAGTTTTATAAATGAATGTTTCGTTAGTCAGACAGACGGAACAGATTTCATTTATGCCACAAAGTGATTGCGGCTTCTGCCTTGATTGACGCAGACCGCTGTCAACATCCGAATCGCAGCGAGCCGTTTCTCAGCGTTGGAAGGTGAAACGCGTCACATCCGTAGTGACTTCCGCCTGCGTTGGCTGCCCGACTTGATTGCGCAGTGACCGTTATTTTTTAATTCCCGCGCGCGCGCGTCGCGTCACACGTCTCGCGCTGTCACAACAAACAACACGCGGAGGCGCGCGCGCGCTCGCTGAGGGTTGCTCGTGAACGTGCTCCCGAGTCGTCTGGCGGACTGTGCGCGTCCGCGTCGCTTCCCGCTGTGAAGGGAGTGAAGTAGGTAGGCAGTGTTGAACCGAACCTGTGTCACGTTACCTGTGCGCGCGTAGGGACGTCGATGGCTCGTACACGTTAGGCCGCGTCCCAAACCGCGTAGAAACCCAAGGTTTCTAAATAGTACGCCACCGACGGGCTTGTTCGCAAAGGGTTGTCATGGCTACCGTAGTTAATAGTACGCCGCACGCATTGCACGCGCCGCTTACTGTTTGCGCCGTGGCATACAAACGAGTACGGGAGCGTGCTGTCTCGGTCGTATGGCGCACTGTTTGGACATGGCTGCTATTTAGTATGGTAGGATGCTTTCTTTTTTCTTTTTTCTTTTTTTGACGTACGGCGTACCATTTTCTCTCTGCTCCGTCCATTATTTAGTATGCTAGTATGCGACATTAGACGTAGATCGTGGAAACTGAAAGGGTAGGGCTCGAAGTTCAGCCTAGCTGTGTAGTTTTTGGGGTTAGACGAGCGCTTGTTTCTGGTATAAATAACTTTCGGGTGATGGGTTAGATGATGGCGGCTAAGCTAGTTATATTTCTGCCATCCGAAACCCGCGTTGTTAATGTGGCGTTGTTTCTTTATTTGATGTGTGCTCGAATGAAGATGCATCTCCTGCTCTTGCGGTGCTCACAAGACCAGGGAGTGGGAGGTCATGTATTTTCTTGTGAGAGGAGGAAGTTAGCTGTTTTCATTCTTCCTGTTCCATCAACACCAATATATAGAATCATACACACACACACACACACACACTTGCACGTACAATAACAAAAGCGTTATTGCTGTGCATTGCCAGGAGCTGCACCTGTATGTTAGCTGTTAGGGCTATGCAATATACTGTTGCAACTGAGCCCTCTATCCAGCCCCTAAAAAAAATATCTAAAACCGACATACCCACATAAATATTAAACAACAGGAGGGGGAGAGGGAAGTCGCTGTGTAAAAACAAACAAGTTAGACGGCGATCCCAAGGATGACGTGAATTCCAAAGTTTAAAATCGATAACCATTAGGGACGCACCAATCCCACTCGTTCAATTTCCCATACAATACAATCAGAGCTCCGAGTATCGGCCAATACTGATCTGATACGGACATCTTCTTAGTAACAGAGCTGACTCTGCAAGCTTCTGTCGCTAAATTTATGTGAGACATCAGCGGTGCCTCAAGACAACTTGTGTCATATGGTCATGTGCAAGATTTGTGTCGCATCAGTGAACATCACACACATTTCCAACATAAAATGCCTGATCGGAAAAGTATCGGCCCCCGGGATCTGTGCATCCCTAATAACCATAGAGAGTCTAACTGTATCGGTGTGCAGATCGGAAAGACTAGTGACAAGGTTAGGGGACTGTTTTTCTTCTTCTAATGACTTTGTCAGCATTGTTACAAAACAGTGGTGCTCAAGCTGGTGGTATATTTCAAATGTCGAAAGAACTCGGATATTGTATGAAATATACTGTCAACCAGTCGCGCCCTGTAGTCATCTCTGATTGATGATAGTAGGTTAAAGAGGGTGGGGCTTATTACCCGGTGTGTTTTGGGCCAACTGTTTTTCTTGATTATTATGGAAACGAAGATTTAGTGAGCAAAAAGAACACCACTTCACCAATTTGGCAGTATTTTAATCATTACAATATGATGTATACAGATGAAGCTGCTGTAACAGGAATTTATTTTATTTTATTTTTTACCATTTTAAACCTCTGTTCCCGGTATTTTCTTGGATTACTAAATATTATTTTTGTTTACAAATATATACAGACAAAATTGTGCATTGTTTTGCATTGTTTATGCTTCAGAATTTTTTTTCAAAATATTTTGAGTATCGTGACAATATTGAATCGTGAACAGAGTGTATCGGTACACCCCTACAAATGAGAAAGGTGACCACAAGAACAACGTTGACCAGTCGGTTTGTTGTCTATGTGACTGAATAAGTCTCGTAAGAAATCGACATTTGAAGCTGTACCACCGGACAGAGCTTGCTCGTTTAGCTCCAATGGCAGTGGCCACTGCTAGTGTTAAGTCAGTGGAGCCTTTTCACGCTGTACGAAATACAAGCGGGACAGCCCTCGTTGGCAGAGCTCGAGCTGTATCCTGTTACTTGGTAAAAGAGATGTTCAACACCGTGAGGAAGACAACATTCAAACAAATGCTGGCAACATTCCATAAGCAGTACGAGCTGCCTCCACGCACCTGCCGTATGAAAAGTTGTGCTGAGTGGAAATTCTGACCTTTCAAGGAAGTGGAGGTGGAGAGAGACAGGCGGTTCGGAGAGCAATGTGTCACTTGCCATGTAAAAACCCCTTAAAGCTGCCGATAGCACTTTTATTTTTTTAGCATTTAAATCATCCAATGTGGTAGCCATCATGATAAATTAAATGTATTGGCGATTCCTGATATCATTGTACAATCGGCACAAGCCTAGAAAGAACTCGACGCAAAAGAACCACCGCCGAACACGCAATCGACGGTATACTCAAAAGAACTGGTTAAATGTCTTTCTAGGACACTCTGCACCACCAGGGGGTGCGTAATAGTTTTGAGAGGGCTGTGAGCCGAGCCAACATCGTGACATGACTGCGTTGCCAAGTTGGTTTTGTCATGGGCTACTTTTGAACTGCTGCCGTGGGTTAAATGTTGGAAGGACGTGATACACAGCTTCTCAGCGTTGTCAATATCTGTAATAATACGAGACCAGGACTTTGCTGAAAGAACTATTTAGGTAAGCTGTGCGCTTTTAATACTGTCACATTAAAATCTATTGTATGACACTTTCTATATGTATGTTACTTTTTAAATATTACAAAACTATTTTACAATAATAGTCATGTTGTCAGACTTTAAAGGCAGTGTTTAAAGTTTGGAAGTGGCATATTTTGAGTATTGGGCTTTTTTTTTTGGGGCTGCTTTGGTAACGCAGACCTGGCAACAGAACAAATAACCAAAGAAGAGTAGTGAAGATGAATGTGCCTGAGAGAGGAGTTGGCTGTAGAGTCGGTTTATTTTGCAAAGAAAAAAGGATAAGTGACGGAGAAGGTGGTACGTTTGAGTTTTCCCTCAACTGTCAACTACTCCTTGACGTAAGCAACCATGTGTTATTTGGACCAATCGCAGACAGGGGGAGGTCTCAGAACAATTAGTAGTTCTGTTTGCAAGCTTGCGCACACCGCGGCGTGTGAACTTGGACCACCACGTCTTTCGTGCTCAAAAGACGTCTTTTTGCGTTGAAATGTCTTTTTTATTTGAAGTATACCACCAGCTTCATAAAGCACTAATCGAATGTGAACTCGAAGCAGAGGAGAAGTGCATCATGGAAATATCTAGGCTACTAAATACTGAACTGAGATCAAGCAGAAGACTTGTCTGTAGTTGGGCGCAAGGCAAGAATATACCCTGGATGGGGCGCCAGTCCATCGCAGGGCATCAAACTGCTGTCTAGGGCCCGAACCAAGAAACTGTTCCAGTATTTCCCCAACAGTTCGTTGGTTTATGCATCATAGTGGCGATTTCCCTAATCTTCCCCTACTAATGTTGAATTATAGGCTACATATCAGTAGTGGACAAATTATAAATTCATTACTAGCAAGCGAAAACGCCAATGTTCTTGTTTGGGTGGCCCAGAAACCTAATTAACTAGGCTAAAAAGGTAGCTAACGTAATTTAACCCCAAAGTATGATGACTCGAGCTAGTTAGTTAGTTAATGCATAAAATGATGTTTGGGCCAGCCCTACAATTAGGGATATATATATATATTTGTTGAATTTACCATTGGCAAAATGCTTATTAAATGACAGATCTTTAGTATCACAAAAATGTTTTAACATTGGAAACCTTGTTGCCAGGGGCTTTAAAAATTAGGATAGCAAATTTGCCCGAATAAGCAAATCTTAACACACACACACACACACACTCACACACACACAAACACAAACACTCACAAACACTCCATTTACTAGTATTATCCATGCATCCCTGCGTCGCTTTAGGATCAGTCCACAAATAGTATCCACCACAGCACTGCAAGTGCCATAAACAATGTGTGTGTGTGTGTGTGTGTGTGTGCATACATACGTAGGCCAGTCAGTAAGAGCACTAAGAGACAGCTCTTTTACATTTAGAGGGGTGCGCGCGTGCGTGAGTGTGCGCGTGTGTGTGTGTGTGTGTGTGTGTGTGCACACATACGTAGGCCAGTCAATAAGAGCACGAAGAGACAGCTCTTCTACATTTAGAGGTGTGTGTGTGTGTGTCCGTGTGCATTTTGCAGTCTCTGAGGATTCTAAAAGGCTCATGGAACTGCACTATTGAATGGTTCATTGTGTATTTGACTTGATGACTGAGTCTTTGTTTTTTCATAGCTGGTGTGTGTATGCGTGTGTGTGTGTGTTAAAACTCACTCCTGATGATGTGTGTGTCTTTGCAGCTGCAGTATATCCAGACTGCCAGACTCTCTAAGCAGTGCAGATTTCAGCATGGACAACATGACAGGTACAGCTGACTCCCACAACCTCTCACACACACACACACACACACACACACACACACGCACACAAGACATTTTCATATGATCCAGCTGTGGAGGCGAGACCATACACTGTGAGAAGGGAAAGTGAAGTGGTGCACCTTGTATGTTATTCCTCTTTTACGTTATCCATTCCTCACTCTCCCCCCTGTTCTGCAGCTCCCATGTTCCCCGGGCAGAAGATGTCTCCGACCAAAGCCATGACCATGAAGGACTACGAGAATGTAAGCAGTCATCACACCACCAGTGTTCCTTTTTCTACCTCAAACGACAATATACGTCATCTAGCCAAAGGATTTGATGAGTGAAATTTAGTTCTGACCGCTCTGGTGAGAGCACTTCTTATTGTAATCACAAACACACGCTCTGATACGGACGTGGCAGGCACATAAACATCACCGAGCTAAGAAATAGTCTCTTGTCGTGCAAATGTGTATTTTAACGTTAGTTTACACTCAAAATTAAAGTATTGCCACCCTTGGCTTGGTTCGGATGCCAATAATCTTACTGTGTCTCACGTTGGGCAACGTTGTAACCATCAATAAACCTTATTCAGGATTTAGCTTCATTATACATCATCACTTCTAACACCACCGTGTTGACCTGTACTCATTAACCTTTTACTGAGATACAAACACACCTAGACTTTTTCAATTAGTCCTGTTGAAAAGCTTTCATATCGAGGATGCACATGCCACCAAATGATTGCTGTTTGCTCAAGCAGCCTCCTCCCGAATGGAACACGAGTGGTGATGATATTTTGCAGAGCCGCTTGTCAATAATGCATGTTAGCAGTATTAGCATTTGTGATGTATATAGCTGGAGACTTGCAGAAAGTTCCATTGTGTTTCTGGATTCGTGATGGAATGGCACAGTCTGGTTTCTGTAGCAATGTTATGTTTCCTGTAAAGAGTGTGTGAAGTGTGTGTACGTGCCCATTTAAGGCACTGTAGAGAGAGGAATGGTGGGGAAAGGGCTCATATGGTGAAGCCTGATCAGATTAGATCAGAGCCGTGTATGTCTGTTTCTCTGTCTTTCTCTCTCAATTTATTTTCCCAGTTTAGTGCAGTGCGCTTTATTGCTGTGACAAAACAGCCAGGTGTTTGTATTGCCAAAGTCTGGGTTACAGAGTGGGAGAATAAGAAATCATAGGACATTGAACATTGGAGAGTAATTTCTTTGTCTGTCGCTCGGTTTCCCTCTATTCCTCCTTCCTCTGTCTTTGTTTTTCTTCATCGCTCTTTGTCTCTCTCTCTTCTTTTGCTTTCCCCTCCCTTCTCTGCCCCAGATGTTGGCATACTAGTGTGCAGTCTACTGCCTCCATCCACTCCCCCCATACACACACACACACACACGCAGCTTGTAGTTGTGCCAAATCATCCCCCTTTTCTGTGTAGTCTAATTGTACCCGCATTAGTCATGTTTATTCATGAGTGGTTAGTGTAATCCTGGAAAAGGTCCGAAAAATTTAACAAAAAAAAGTTAAATAATGTTAAATAAATTAGGCAAAAACAAAAAAAAAGATCATCGTCGTGGCCGTGTGATGGAATAACATGTTTTTGTGTCGTATAGCAAATTACGGCTCTGAAAAAAGAGAACTTTAACCTGAAGCTGAGGATCTACTTCCTGGAGGAGCGTGTGCAGCAAAAATGTGACGACTCTACCGAAGAAATTTACAAAACGGTGACAAGCACATACAAACACATACAAAACAGCAGTCATTGTTGGTTATCAGACGGCAACCAAATAAATAAACGCTTTAATAATTCTTCTGTGACTGTGTGTGGGTGTGTGTGTGGGTGGGTGTGTGTGTGGGTCTGGGTTCCTGTGTTATCTTTATGTGTCTGTTTGTAGAACATAGAGTTAAAGGTGGAGGTGGAGTCTATGAAGAGAGACCTTGCCGAGAAACAGGAACTGCTAGTGTCTGCATCGTAAGTCCCGCCCCCTAACCCTGTCAGTCAAGCAGCTGTCCACTCAGGAATTAATTGGCCAACATATATGCCTTGGCATATATTCTACAAGTCTCTGGAACTGTACTGGAGGGATAGAACACGTAGGGCCATATGATATGACAGAAGTTCACAAGTCACTTTTGTCAAGTCTGAAGTCTCTGAGCTCAGGTCCAAGTCTTCAGTCGTGCACTTTAGGTAACACTCAACTCATTAGCTGTTGGCGTTTATAAGTAAAACACTGCTATATTATTTCTCGAGAATTATTTCTATTTTTTTATTTTTTTGCATGAATAGCACTGTAATAAATAACTGCACATGACAGTCACGAAACTGACAGACAAAGTTGCACATTTAAGGTCGGAAACGAACGGTTTTATTCAGTTACTGTGTTAAGGTTGGCGGTCCTAATTTGTTAGTTTTTTGCTCATGTTTTTATCCAGGCGGAAATTTCGCGAGTCATGTCGCGAGTCAATCAAGTTCAAGTCCGAGTCGAGTCGAGTCGAGTAATGCCCCCCACAGCATAACAAAGCCACCAGACCCCCTCACTGTAGGGGTCAAGCATTCAGGCCTCGCCCACTTGTCGAGAATATGGTGAAGGATGACTCACCTGACCATATCACTTTTTTCCACAGCCCTGTAGACCAGTGCTTATAGTTTTTACATTAAACTCTCAAATGTGCATTCATCTTTGTAATAAGGGGTTCATGCACTGAAATCCTACTATAATATCCCTCTCCATGTAGTAGTCGATGTTCTGTTCTTGCTGACAGTCTGATCACGTCCTGCATTAAAATGCTCAGTCACCTGAAGAACAGTTGCTCCTCTGTTTCTTACATATCACACTAATGCACGAGCATCGCGGTCATTGAATGTGTTCCCGTAGTTCTAAATGCAGACGTCACTGTTCCTATTGAAACACCAGCCAGTTGAGCAGTCTTCTGTGACTGAAGCTCCTGCATCTGTGATGCAATTATATATTTTCATATATATATTACAGTTCGCTCCAGAATTATTGGCACCCTTGGTAAAGATGGGTAAAAAGATATTTGTATTTTTTTATATTTTTTTATTTATTTTTTTAGAATAAATTTACTTCAATTAAAGATTTTCAGCGTGAGATGAAGCTAATTAACCACAAATACATTTGTTCATGACCTTTTATTTTTTTTTCCAAGGGTGCCAATAATTCTGGAACCGACTCGTGTGTGTATATATATATATATGCACACCTGTTTTAAATCTGCATGTATGTGTGTAGGAAAGCAGTGGAGAGTTTAACTAATAGAGATTCGGGGGATGGACTTAGGGCGCGCGCTCAGAGAGAGATGGACGCGCTTAGAGAAGCATTCAACGGCAGGATCAGAGAACTGGAGGAGGTAAACACGCACACACACACGGACAATTGGAAAGATATGCATTCTACTCCTCTTGTTCTTCGTAAGAGGAAATACAATTTAAAGGCTACAGTTTTCACAGATTACTACTGGCATGTGAACTGGGTTTTTCTTTGTATGATGCTGTACGAGTCTCTAATTTAAACAGACTATTCTCTTGCTCTCTCTCTCTCTCCTTTAGTCTTTGCGCTGTGCAGAGGAGGAAGTGGAGAAGATGGCCTCCATCGCTGAGCAAGAGAAGCTGAGGAGTCTGGGTTTGGAGAAAGAACTCGAAGCCGCCAGTCAATCAGGACCCTTGCGTGGCCCTGGCTCTGCCCTCGGGCAGGTCCACAAACTCCAGCAGGCTCTGCAGGAGAAAGATTGGTGAGCAAAATCACAAGCCTGCGTATCCTCACGAGTTCCACTAGTAGCCTTAACTAACATTAAACCTTGCCTAGGACACGTAAGTGTTGGTGTGGGCATGTGTGTAGGTAGGCTTTATGTTTTCAAAACTAATGGTACAGTTTAAGATTAACACAATTATTTTACAGTTGAAAAGGATAGATTTAAATAACGGTACATTGTAGTATATACATTTTGATGGAAATACAATCTCTGTGGGCTTTTCTCACTCATGCGCAATTCTTTTTGGTCAGTTCTCATTTCAAACATGTTAAACCAATCACAATCTAGTGGTAGTTATCTTGAAGCTGTTTAAATCTGTCCCGAGAGCATTCTCAGAGAAACCTAGACCTAGTTAGCTGAATATTGCTTTATAGGTCGGCAATTGGTAATTGTCCATAGGATGGTGACAAGTAGGTAATGTTTTAGGGTAAATACATGTGTTGCTTTTGTAGTCAAGCACTATATAAACAGTATTTTTATTTTTTTTTGTACCGGTGTCGCATTTCTACTGGTGTACCACCCATCAGTAAATGGGATGCACACCAGTCAGTGTTTCGTTTTTTTTTTATATCATATGCCGAAGCTTTTTTTTATTTCTTCATATTACCAAAAGCACAAGAAAATATCACAGAAAACAAGTCTTTCATTTCTGTCCTCTCTGATTTTATATGTATATGTAACTACAAAACACGTCACTTTCTGATCTTTCGCCAACATTTCGTGACCTCAGTTTTATAAGGCTCTATCTTTTTGCAAATGTTTTGGTGTAAAATTTGAAATAAATAAAAAGTTCTGTCTCCAAACTCACAGATAAACTTGGTTTTATAAGGTTCTGTCTGCCAGCCAATCAGAATCCAAATTGAATAGCATGGGCATAGGCACTATAGGCATAGGCATAATGTAGGCAGCCGTGGCTTATCAATATCCACAATCTATTCATGTGCTGACCAAAGAGAGCAGACTCAAACCCTCAGTATAGCAAGCTGGAGAAAAACCTTTAGCTGTAGATGTTTTACGTATGCTTGATTAGAGTAATAAAAAGTAAGTGTACAAAACACAGTTGGTCTTGGTCTGCTGTACTCGCTGGTACGATGTGTTGTATTGTATGTTGTATTTTAATAGGACTATATTGTTAAATGTTTTTAAAATGAAATTTTAAGGTTAAAAATCTTGTCTAACCCTAACTACAGATTTTCAAAAGTGAAATATTTACAATACATGTTAAAAATAACAATACATTTTTATAGAAGAAAATGTATTATGTTTTTTTGTGGCAGTAAATGATTAAAACCATTCTGCTTCTATCTTCTGCAGTGTGATTGCGCGCCTCCAGGAATCCATCAAAAGCCAGGACGCAGTGATTGGAGAGCTTCGGAAGAAGGACCAGGACCAGGACCAGCCAATCGCAGAGCAGATGGCCCAGCTCAACACCCTGATTGGCCAAAAGGACAGGAAACTACAGGTCAGTTATTTGTCACTGTGATGTCTTGATTTGCATTTACTGAGATTCACACTTCAAATTAAGTTAATGTTCATTGCTTTTTTTATATACACTGCTGGCCTACAATAAAGAATGGAGTCTTGTACAGCTGTAGACACACACAAAACCTCAGACGGTGATGTTTTGGTCTTTGTTCCTGCAGGCTCTAAAAGAAGAACTGGATCGGGAGAGAGAAAAAGCAGAGAAGGAAAACCAGGTGTGGGAAATGCTGTGTGTGTGTGCGCACACTTTAAACTGGCCTTTTTTTTTTTTTTAATGGCGAACTAAACAAAAAAGAACCACCGTCGAACACTCAGTAGTCAGCATACACAAAAAGAACTCGGCGTACGTCTACTTGGGACACTCCGCACTGCTAGCAGAATGGATTTGAGGGGGCTGTGAGCCGAGACAATGTATGGCATTGCGGTGTTGCCAGGTCCGAGGTTTGGCCGCGGACTACTTTTTAATTGCTGCCGCAGGTTAAACATTTTGTCTGCCCATGGTTTGGGAAGATGCAATACTCGTGTCCTTTGAAATAATACTAAACCATTTAGGACCTTGGTGAAATAACTATTTAGGGAAACCGTGAGTCTACATATTACAATACAGTTTACAGTAGTAGCCATGCTGTTAGACTTTAAAATCAGTGTGTAGTGTTTGAATGTGGCATATTTTGAAGATTTGGCTTGTTTTGGGTGCTTTTGTAATGCTTCTGGCAACCCTGTGAAACAGCGAGCAAATAAAGACCAGCAGGAAAAGGAGTTGGTATGATTGAGTTTTCCCTTGGACGAATTCCACCTGCTGATTCCACGACCGCAGGCAAAGGAGCAAATAAAGGACCCGGAAATTAAACTTCCGCTCCCTTCAGTGACGCAAGCAACCATGTGATATTTGGACCAATCGCAGACAGCACACAACCGCGGCGTACGAACTCTGTCCACCGCGTCTTTGTTGCTCAAAACGCGTCTTTTTGCATCTAAACGTCTTTTTCGTATCATGACGTATACTGCCAGCTTTAAAATGTGAAGGAATGAAATATAGCAGCGTGGTACAGTGGCGCAGCAGGTAGTGTTGGTACCTTAAAGCTCCAAACCCGGGGTTTGATCCTGAGCTCCAGTTACCATCTGTGTTTTTCGCCTGTTCTCCCTTTGTACTCCGGTTTTCTCCCGGGTACTCCGGTTTTCTCCCACTTCCCAAAAACATGTGGGTAGGTGGATTGGTTACTCTAATTGAGCGACTCAAAACCTCTGTGCATGCATGACAATTGAAGCACGCAGCAAAACCTTACACGGAATGATATAGAAGGTATGTCGTCTTGAAGTACGGTATGCTATCGAAGGGGAACAAAAATAATGGAGAAAAAATAGAGCCGAAAACTAGCGTGCAGTTAAATGAAAGGAAAGGAACATAAACATAGGACTTTAATGTAACTGAAAGGGGTGTGTGTGTGTGTGTGTGTGTGTGTGTGTGTGTGGGAGGGGGGTTGTGTCAGCCTCTTGCAGTGAGGACACTAATCTCCCACAGCAATCAGATTTGCTGCTGATTGAAAGAGAGAATTCGAGACACAGAGAGAGCGAGAGACTCAACAATTCGCTCTTGTTTTTTATGCTTTAGAAATGTATAGTTGCGCACAAAGCATAAATATTTGAGAACAAAGAATTTTTACAAGGCAACACAGCGTTATTTATTTCAAATATGTACGCTGACGACGTGTACATTTTCAACTTTTTATGCATTGTAAGATTCTTAATTACTGAACTTATTAGTGGACAATTTTAGAACTTTATTTGAAGGCTTCCTGTATTTATAATGTTTGATTATTTTGTGGATGGTGATCTGTATATTCATATGTATTAGTAAATATGTAAAAAAAAAAAAGTAATTAAATGCTGCCTCGCTACACTTGACCTGGATGTATTGACATGTCAATGTCCAAAATAAAGCTCTTCTCCCCTGTACACCTGGGTGAGGAGGCAGGGACTGGATTAGTGTGTGTGTGTGTGTGTGTGTATGGTCGGATTAGAGGCTTTATTCCACTGTGCGGCTTGTGCGTGGTGCGTTTGGTTCAGAACAGAACCAACAGCGGAGAGATGAAACAGTAAAAGAGCGTAACGGAAAAAGAGAAAGGAAACGAGAATGGGAAAATAGGATTATCCTATTAGATTCTTCTGAAAGCCACGTTTAACCTATGAGATATAATTTAGGCCACACCGTCTGGTTTGTGACGTTGCAGTGATTTGTCGCAGTTGTGTGTGTGTGTGTGTGTGTGGTCATGCGGGAACCGTGTCGCATTTGTGGCGCCCACGTGCCAGGCGCACAGTGCCGCTGGTTGTTTGGTAAATGTGGACATTTGCGGCCCGCCGTGGTTCTGGCCCACGTTTTGGGGCACGATCTGTGTCGAGACGGCAGCTGTGAGCTCCTGTGTGCGAAGTGCGTGTTCTTGCTGGAACGTGTGGTGCAGTGCGACATCGCCATCGGAGACCTGCAGAACACACACACTGCACAATTGCAACGGCTGCAGAGCGAGAGAGATGGACTGAGCATGCTCATAACGCAGAAATACTGGCAGAATAACCCACAAGAACATGATTGGCGCAAAGAGCACGAAACTGGAATAAACCGGGAGTTCCTGAACCAATCAGCACAACGCGGGTCACGTGATCACGATGTTGAACAACTGCCAGAGCAAAAACGTAAGCAAAGTCAGTTGAAACAGCGGCGAAATGAGACAAAACATCTTGTTGAGGGGCCAAAAAGGCAGCAGCGTAAACTTCTGCAAGGCAATATGGGAGGAAGTCCAGGGACCACAGGTCCTGGGTCAAGGGTCACCACTCCAAAGGCGAGCAAAGGACGACATCAGGGAATTAAACAGGCTCAGTTAAGGCGCAGTGTCACACTCAGTTTTGGGAGGGGCTTATTAGCCAAAAATTCCAGAGAGGCAGCGTTTAAAGCAGGAGGAATTGTGCGAACTGGCGTTCCTCCGACAAGCCTAGAGTATTTGGATCTCGTCCGCAAGAGGAGCGCTCTCACGCCACGCTCCATTTTTCTCCATTCGCTTGCACCACTGCGCCCTAGTCAGCCACTAAGAGGCTTCGCCTCCACTGCTCCCACAGGAACATTGTTGCTGGTGTGTGATTTGCTGCAGCGGTTGCGGGGCACTAGGGCCCACCCCTTGCCACGGACTGTGGGCACTAAGATTCCTGTCCTGTTAAAACCAAGTGGTGTGTTTGGACACTCCAACATGGGCAAGGCTAGACTGGCGAGGGAGGAGCAAGCTGTGAGAGAGCTGGAAGAGGAGTTTAATGATGAATACCTACCTCTTAAACCAGAGGTACCACATGAAGTGTGCCTGTGTCTGTGTATTCATAATCGTGATTTTCAAAGTGGGGTTCACTGACCGCCAGGGCTCTGTGGCTTATAGCCAGTGGTTCTGTAATTGTCATTTTTTTATGATGTTACGGTGGTGGTGATCACCATCAACTACTATCAAAGTTATTATAGTTATTATTTAGTTATTATAGTTATGAACCCAATTGACTGTTTACTTGAATTAATTTCATATAAAGCTCAATCATTTTAAGTAGAAATAATGTTAATGCAATTTATTAAAACTAGTTCAAAAAAAAGATAGGCACCCTAATAATGTGATCATCTCTGTGTGTGCGTGTGTGTGTGTGTGTGTTGCAGGTGTGTGTAGCAAAGCAGGGTGAGCTGAACACGCTACAGCAGAGGACCAGACAGCTGACCGAAGAGCTTCACTCCAACAAGAACAGCAGCCAAACACTGAAACACAGAGTGGAGGAGATGGACAGAGAGAACAAGGTGCACATACACACACACAACCACGCAGTCAGACACTTCAACACAAACCAAAAAAACAAGGTACACACACATGCACACTAGGAGTGAGAAAAATAATTAATTTCGTATCGATGCACAAAACGTCATAATGAGACTTTTACATTGGCTTATACATAATCGTTGTTTAATTAAAGGTTTAAAAACATTGTAAACATCACCAAATATTTCTGCTATAAAAATTTTAAAAAACACTAGGCTGTGGCAGTTACCAATGGTTACCAATTCACTATATATGCTCACTACGTAGAGTATAACATACTTGCATTCAAGATGCATAAAAATCTATTCATTATCGCACTGGATTTGTATTTCTGGATTTGTGAAGTCCGTACTTGTCGGGGCATTTTGTACGACTTTCCTTTGTTTTTACCCCTCAGACTCTTTCTGGACAGCTAGAGGAAAGGGAGAGTGAGCTGGTGGCACAAAAGAGGAATGCTCTAAAACGAGACAAGACCATTCAGGGCCTGAGCATCCTACTTAAAGAGAAAGAAAGACAGGTCACAAATTCACAAATATCCATAACTATAAATTAGATAAATGTGCAAAAAAGCATTTCCAAAAATAATACATTATTCATATTATTAAACCTGTCTCTTAACACTTTCTCTTTTCTTTTTTGTTTCTCTCTCCCCTCTCTTTTATCTCTCTCTCTCTCTCTCTCTCTCTCAGGTGGAGGAGTTGTATGGGAATCTAGAGGAGAAAGATCAGGCTTTAGCCAAGGCCAGGGAAGCTCTTCACAAGGCTCAGCTACAGAAATACCAGGCAAGTAGAATGCGCCTGCCGTCTTATTGCTGAAACTGCAAGACGTTTGCCGTCTGTCACCTCCGAGACCTTTTGCTTCCATGCACTGTAAAATGATGTTCTGCTGTCTTTTTACCGTGATGACCCCCAATTTCAAAAGACTGGATCTAGATTGTTAGTAGCACATAACTTACCAAGGTGACGTTAGCTAGCGATCTAGCTTTAATGCTTTTGTATCTAAGTGATATAGCGGATTTCCCACAAGTCACTGTGTTATGGCTTCACATTCCTAAGACCTATTGCCCATTCCTAATTTCTGCGTGTGTGTGTGTGTGTGTGTGTGGTAGGGCGGTGAGGAGCAACAGGCCCTGCTGCAGTCGCAGCTTGCTGAGCTGTCTCGTATGCAGGCGGAGTGTCACTCATCGCTGCTGGAGCTTCAGAGGCTGCAGCGCGCCCTCAGCACTAAAGATGCACAGCTGGAGCTCCTGCAGCATGACAAACTGCAGCTGGAGAACGAACTGGAGCTGCTGCAGCAGCACAAGAGGAGAGGAGACAAGACCATCAACGTTAGTACACACACGCACACAAATTTAGATATAGAGACGTAGCCGAAAATATTGGTACCCTACCACTTTTTTCAAATGATGTCCCCTTCGTCCTGAAAAGTGTTGCAATTAAAGGATCTTTTGTCATCCATACATGCATGTGCAAAAAAACTGTGCCGCTTGAGGAAGAACGCAATTCTTTTCAAAGACAATTTAAAATATCCTGGACAATATTATTGATTCCCTTTAGAAATTACAACAAATAATTGGATTGTAGTGACACCTCAAGCAGATTTTTCTCTTCTAATTAGTATCACAGGGGTCTTCAATCTTATAATCGATCCTTCACCCTAGTTAAATGGAGAAAAGTGCTCACTCTGCTGTTTTGTCTTCCTGTGTGTATCACACTGAACATGGAAAAGAGAAGGAAAAGCAGAGAGTTGTCTGAGGAGTTTGGAAAGAAGATGTGCACTCCTGCTGCCCGATGTGATGCCCGATGTGATGCCGGTGCCAGATCCTGGCACACTTCTCCTGCTGTGCC
>JAOUQW010000019.1:1148171-1158748 GCA_028565825.1 Olivaichthys viedmensis
GGGTGGTCTTCCTCGCCGGCTCGTTGTTCTGTGCTTCAAATCGTGCATAGAAATCATTCAGTGCATTTGGGAGCAGGACATTATCATTGCAGACCTGTAGCATCGCAGAATGCTTACAAATTTAGTAAATAAAAGTGAACTGTAGATTAAAGTTAACTCCACTATTACTGAATAGTATTGTGAGAGCAATACTAAGATTATTAGGTACACCTATTGCCCATTCTATCATACGCCTACCATGTAGGTGCACTTTGTAGGTATACAATTACTGACTGTCCCATTTGTTGCTTTGCACAATTTGTCAGTCCCTCTCTACCCTGTGCATTAATAAAAAGGGGTCATAGGGTCGTCGCTAAACAAATATTATTTGGGTGGTGGACTGTTCTCAGCACAGCAGTAACACTGACATGGTAGTGTGTGGGGCAGATTTATCTTGGCTCAATTTAAATAGATATTCAAATTTGATTCGGCCACTTTAGTTGATTTGCTCCCTTTTGCAGACCATTCAAACTAGTCATTCACAAAAATGAATGAATCAATCAATAAATAATAACATGGTCAAACCGAGCTCGGACTTAAATAATAGTTACGGCTGACCGAATGTGGTCTTGTGTTGTTTAAATTCCAGGAGACAGCTGAGGAAAGTCCTGAAGCTCAAAGAAGGATGGCCAGTTCTCCTTTACACCTGCCAATGAAAGATAATGGAAACTCCCCATATGCTCCCGAACACCAGGGCGAGAATGAGCGGGCAGAACTTGCACCCTTACTCGGAGACTGTGGAGCAGAATCTGTTTCTCAACCCAGGTAATCCAATCAATCTGTAGTCTGGGCCATATACCGCCAGTCAAACTGCAATTCCAATTCAATCTCTATTGAAAATCTCTAAGGATAAGCTTAGTTTGGGTCCAACCCTTGTACAAGTACAATCACTTTGAAAAGATGTCACACTGTTGGAGGATATAAAAGGGGTTTTAATAGCAGTCCCCCACATTTGTGTTTTCCCTGCTCTAATACACCTGATGCAACTCGTTAGATAAGCCTAATTGTCAGTAATTGTGGCGCAGAGGAAAAACACAAATGAGTGTTTAGGGTCTTCAGGACTTGAACTTAGAATGACTGCATTAGTATGTGGGTATAGTAACATCCTCTTTCTTACAGGGTACAGGTAACTAAACAGCGCTCAGAAATGTCGGATCTCCGCGGGCCCCTGAAGGAAGAAAACTCAGCTGAGTCCAAAGAGAGCGCGGAAAGTTCTGGAGAGAACGACGGCCATACTGACCTGCGCCGGACCGTGCGGACACTGCGATCGGAGGCCCGAAGTTATCGAAAGGTTATTCGGCTATTAAAGGAACAGCTACAGCAAAATACAAAAGCAACAGCAGATGGTGAGCCAGGGTTTGATCCAGAACTGATCCACATGGCTCGCAAGATGGCGGTTCTGAGGGAGGAGCATGAGACCACGCAGAGACACGCTCTCAGCCTGGAGGACCGGCTAAACGAGGTACAAAACCGAGAAAGAGATGAGGGCCGAGAACGAGAGGAAGAAAAAGAAAGAAAAAAGAAAGGCAGACAAGACCAAAGCAAGAAGCCGAACAAAAGCCTGAAGCATCAAATGCCAAAGCATGCAGTAAGTCTTAAGGCCTCATGTGGGCCTCCTGGTTCTTTGTGTGATAAGCTATTCAAAAAGCAAAGTGGTTTTGTCATACAAAAAAAATTCTGATTGTGACAAAAATTCAGTCGTCGTGTTCGCTTGCACAGTAATCTGATAATGGGGAAACTCTGGGTCTACATGAGTCAGTCAATAATTAGATTTCTAATACATGATGTATACACCGCTACCGTTATTTTATAAATTTATGAGGCAGCAGGATGTGACAATTTATTTCTTTAATTTTTTTATATTGAGGCAGTTTTTACATTTTGCTATCTTTCTTCGAGCTGTCTCTAATTTAATCCAAAGACGGAGACAAGCTTTTTTTAGAGCGAGCATTCACTCTTGGACCTAGTGTAGTCTTCCTCCACTACAAAGACTCTGGTTTGCTGGATGCGCGTTTGCAATGAAAAATAAAAGATATCCGGTTATCAGTGTATATGCGCTGAATAACCTGATTATCGGATTAAGATCCAGGTGTCTTTTAATATGATTTAAGATGTCGTGGTATGCTGTTTACATGACCACTTGAATAATCTGGTGACTGCAGTAATCAAATAATAATGTGAACACACTCCAAGTTGCAACACACGTCACCTAATGTGTTGCTTTGCAGGCATACATCAGATCACGGCTGCCAGTTGCAGTGAGGCCTGCGAAGCAAAGGGACAGACGGGAGCTGACTGATCGTGACGCAGAGGAAAGTACTGATCACCTTAGCGCAACAGATTCTGAGCAGCCCAACCTAAGGAGTAGATGCCTCAAAGGGGCGGAACTTCAAAGTTCTCCAAGCAGCAGCTCAGAGGCTCTTTGGGACTCTGAGGCCAGACGAAACGCACACCCCGAGACTAAACAAAACTCTGACGCCAGGCAAAACGCAAACAAGGCGTCTGAGTTTCCACAATCAGAACTCTTGTCACACCTGGAGTTACTGAACCAGGAGTGCCAGGAGAAGGAGGAGCTCGTCTCCCAACTTCAACTCCAGATGCAGGATTTGGAAGGGATACAAGCAGAGCTTCAGGAAAAGGACAGACTGAACAGTCAGTACCTGGAAGCCTTGCAGGCTGCGGAGTCCACCATTGCATACCTTACAGCTTGTAGCCTGGACTCTGAAAGTGTTCTGGGGCAGCCTGGATCGGGCTCTGATTCGTCACTGCAGCGGCAGTGTGCTGAGCTTCAAAGAGCCGTGCAGGAAAAAGATCAACTCAACGCCCAGCTGCTCGAGTGCTTAAACACAGCTGAGGCTGCCATTGCATCTCTGACCGCAGCTGATCAACCTGAAAGCTCCTCTGGAATTTTCTCTGGTCAGAAGGACCCACAAGAGTTGTGTGAGAGGCTTGAGGGCCTGCTCAGTCAGGTCAAGGCCTTGCAGGAGCATAAGAGCGCTGCTAAGGGGTTGCATAGCCCAGACGGAGATTCAGCATTAGGATCAGACCTGCAGCACCAAGCCGAGTCCCTTCAGGAGTCACTCTTGCGGCAGTGCAGGCTGAATGCAGAGCTGCAGGAAAAGCTCAGGGCTGCAGAGGAAACTATAACCACATTCGGTGCTAATGCTAACACACTCAAACATAACAGCACCACCAAAGGCCTGGAGGAGATTTGCAGCCAAAGTCCACAGGAAGAGGAGGTACACGCAGAGGGACGGAGGCTGGTTGTGTGTCTGTCTGAGTGTATATTAGCAGCAGAACGAGCCGTGGAGTCTCTTGCAGATTATGGGTCCACGTCTAATCAGCTCTTGCATGGTCCTAAAATCTCGGCCAGCCCGGAGCTGCAGCAAAACCTGGACAGGCTTCACAAGGCGCTCCTGGAAAGAGACAGACTTGGGGATTCTGACAGTGCAGACATAAGCCACAGCACTATTGTGGGTCCACTCCAACGCCAACCAGTACAACACACCTTACAGGTTTTGGATGCTGAGCAACAAAAGACAAGCACCCCAATTCCCCAAGGGCAGCAGAAACAGGGGCAACAGAATATATCAGAAGCATGGGATTCTGATCAATCAAGAACTCCACACCTGAACCTCCACAAAAACCTAATGGTGCTTGTCCAGATCCTCAAACAGCATGCGCAGAAGGTTCAGGAGCTGGAGGAGGCGCTTAAGGTTGAGAAGGGGCTTGGTTTTGGAGAGGGCGGCGGGTTAAAACCTGAGGATGTCACCCAGTTGGAGAGCTTGCAGAAGGCCTTAAAAGAGAAGCAGAAAATGTGTCAGAAGCTAGAGGAGAAGCTGGGTACTGCTCAATCCATCATTGCTCTGCAGAACTCTTCCAAGAGAGACACACACACAGACCGATGCAGAGATAAAGGTAGGGGATTCACACCCACACTAACACACACATATGCTTAAAATTATATATCAAACGAAAATGCAAACATTGTAATGAATGGCAAGGACCAAGGACCCTAGCTGTTTTCATTAGCCATTAAACAAATTGCTTGGTAATTGGTGAGTATTAGCTGTCATTCACTGTCAGCTAAATTTAGCATTTTGAGTTGTACTAGAGTAAGAGAGGGGTGAGCTGCTTCTTGTGTTGTGTAAAAGCTACATTTTAAACTTCAAAGGCTGGAGCATGCTGAGATGCAATTATTTAAAGATGACATATGTTGTCCGTAAGTTAGGCATGCAGTCTTAACTGTTTATTAAGACACTGAGGGATCATAACCACTGTTTACACCAATGTGTAAACATGTAAAAATGTGTTGTTGTTAGGGGTGTAACGATACACTCTGTTCACGATGCGATTCACGATTTGATATTGTCACGATACTCAAAATATTTTTTGAAAAAAATTTCAATCAAGAAAAATGACTGAAAAATCCTTTTTTATTTCTGAAACATAAACAACGTGCATTTTTGTCTGTATATATTTGTAAACAAAAAATAATTTATTTAGTAATCCAAGAAAATACCAGGAACAAAGGTTTAAAATTCCTTTAAAAAAAAAAAAAAAAAAAAAGGACTTTAATAGCAGCTTCACCATACTTAGACTGTAGCCTATAGGCATGGTTAGCGAGCAAATAAAAACATTTCCATGTCGTGTTGGTGAAATATATTTATGTTTTCTTAAAGTAGAGGTGTCAATGTAGATTACAGGCAGAAAAACTCCATTTTGGTCAAAACCCAATTTCTCGTAATTTTCTCGGATTTAAAAGACGACGGAGCGTCTCACAGTCCCCTTCTTCACCTGTTTCTAATCACGACACTAAAGTCAGGAGTGTCACATGACGTGGTGGTGTGGGTTAAGTTGATTGCGACCTCTGGTGGTCAAATTAATTAATTAATAGAATATACCTGACATCGCAGATCTCCACGATGCACATCGTCACGTTTTTGCATCGCAATGTATCGTGTCACAATGCATCGTTACACCCCTAGTTGTTGTAGTATGACTACAAAGCATAATATATAAACGTGGGCCCTGAATCACTCAAGTCGTTGCTGCTTTCACCCATGCTCGTGCCTCCTAGCGCCTTCTGGTGAACGGGATGATAAGGGCATTCAGGTGGATGCACAGGACCTCGGCTACGAGACAAGTGGAAGGAGTGAGACGGAGGTGGAAAGAGAGGAGGGCAGTAGCACAGGTAGACAAGAGAATTGGGGGAGGGGGGGTGTATCTCTTTAGTTCTTTGGTCAAAATACCTAAACTGGGTTTCAGAATGGCACAGCTGTTTAAGGTTGCACCCTGTTGTCACAACAATGCCACGAGAATACGAGGCTGCGACTTCAAGTGAGCATAATTGGCCCTGCTCTCTGGGTGTGTAGGATGGCCATGTTTTGCTCTCCCTCTGTCACCCTTGACTCTGGCCAATGAAAGACGTCTGTCTGTTTACGTTAAACAAAAAAAGGCCGTTGGCTCCCTCCTTGAAAGTGCATTCAGCTGCCCTTTGACATTGCGTGAGTGGCAGTTAAGAAAAATGTGCTGGGTGGCTTCATAGGTCTCGGAGAAAGCACGTGTTAAGCCTGGTTTATGCTTCGTCAGAACTGCTTCTGTGAAACGTCCGAAACCAACTTTGGGAAAGCCCTTTTCGTCTTTTAGAACAGTAGGAGGATATTAGTTGTTCATCAAACAAGGGGGCGGGTAGTAAACAGCAAGGCGTAATATGTGACAGCGGTACATGTTTTATTGTCCGTTTAAATAAAATGGTGACGCCTTTTGACAGCGAGGATGTTGCCGTTTTTGCTGTGGCAGAAAGATTATACAGAATCGCATCGTCGAATGGGAAACAATTATTTGAAAGCCTGACTCGAGGCTTTTGAATTTTACTCAGAGCTCGATTAAAGTGGAACGCTTGTATGACTCGTACTAGGGCTGGCCCGAATAATTCGAATACTCGAGTACTCGTTCGTTAGATTGGTATTCGATTCTCTATTTAGTGTTCGGAAGCTTCGTCTTTTTTAAGGCACAAAAAATGTAGCCTAAACTACAATTCATTTCGTCAGCAAAGGCCTTTAGATCAGTTATTGTTAATGTATGGAAAATGTGAAAAATAAATTAATTCTGCGACGCTGTTAATTTTACACTTGCGCATCAAGTGCGCATCATTTCTGTGCTTTCTTGCATTGGTCTAGTAAAGTTTGAATTTTAACTGATGCCAGAGCACTACAGGAGGACACTACAGGCTGAAAAATAGCCCAAGTGCTGTTTAGATTATGGCCATACACTGCAAAATATAGCAGCAATATTGTATTCTGTATTGTTTCTAGCTAGAAACCACGCAGAAGAAATAAGACCGAGCGAAAAAATATGCACGCTTTCGGTGTAAAATGCCACATTGATTAATGCCACGCATGATTAACGTATTTGAAAGCGGCACCGCTGTGGCGCTCGGGCCGTTCTGCGATTATTTAGACATTGGTGCCACCTACTAATATATTTTTAACTGCGGTAACGGACATACTTAAAATGATGGTTAATTATGAAACGTAAGTATTATTGTTTTTAAGGGTGGTTTTGAGAATGAGTATTCGGATACTCACAAGTATTCGAAACCTGTAAAAATGCGATTCGGGACAGCCCATACTACGATTTAAACTTGAATGAGCAACCGAATTTAAAAATGTAATTAGCAGTTACGTTAAAAGTTCAACTAAGCCCCTAAACACTATTTCCGTTAGAAACAGCTCTACTGCGCTTACTTGAAAGAGAAAAGTAACTCCACCCGACCAGAGACCGGAGATAAGTACTACGTTGGTTCATTTTCTGCATTCAGTTCAAAACCATGTAGAATACGTGAAGAAAATTAAACGTTGTAGTGTATGTCTCTGCTACTTTGTCAATAAAATAGTTGCACTGGTTACAAGCTACTTGATTTAAAAAGGGGCAACACTTCCACCTCGCTATGGGAAATGTAGTTAAATAGATTCACTATGTCTGTCACGCTTACGGCAGGGACAGGAGGACGCAGGCAAGCCGATAAACATGAACGTTTATTTAACACGAAACACAAACTACAGACAACATGACACGAAACAATCAAGCACAAACTGGACAGAAACAAGGAGGGCTTTTTAAATACTTGCTGATGACGAACAAACGACATGCAGGTTGGGAAAATCACATTACGAGACAGGGAATATTACACACACACACACACATGCACGTGGTCACAGGCTCCGACAACATCAGAAGCATAAATCAGGCTTTACC
The DNA here is from genome assembly GCA_028565825.1 of Olivaichthys viedmensis. Lineage (NCBI taxonomy): Eukaryota > Metazoa > Chordata > Actinopteri > Siluriformes > Diplomystidae > Olivaichthys > Olivaichthys viedmensis. The sequence goes on from JAOUQW010000019.1 coordinate 1,155,471, forward strand.
CTACTACAGCTCTGATTGATTGGTAGCTGTTGTGCGGCAGGGAGACAACTAAATAACGGGGTGGGAATTGGCAGTGACTAAATTAAGAGACAATTAGATAAAGATCTAATAAAATTATTAAATTGTTTAAGCTCTTCAGGGTTTCTGCATGTTCAAGTCTCTCTACAAGCTCTACTTTGCATGTTTCAGAAATTTGAGGAAATAATGGAAAGATCCCCTGATACTAATTATAATTTCTGCATGTTGAACACAGTTTCTTGGTAATAAATCAAAAGTTGCAGCGAGTTAGCAAGCATGTTTTGAAGAAACTGCTTTGGTCTGGGGTCTGTTTGCACCCAGTTGTTGTGGTGGTTCAGTTTCCTCTTTTTTGCATGGCCTTGCTGTCTTCCTGGAGTAGCAGGTTCAGACTAACCGAGCCTTTTTTCAGCTTGTCCACAAAACATCTCTGGTTCTTTCGCTTCTCTCACATTCTACGTTCTGAATTTCAAATGTAATATATTAATGTATATCTGTTGGGTGTATGTGTGTTTGTGTGTGTGTGTTTCTATCGGTGTGTGTCTTAGATGTAGAAGGTGTTGTGTGTTTGGACCCTGCTCTCTCCGGATTCTCCTCTGCAGAAAATATGGACACTACAGCTTCCAGCCCGTCCTACCCCAGCTCACCTGACCTCAGCTCTCCACGACCCCGTGACCCCAACGCTGGCCCCAACGCCGACCCCACCCATCAGCTCCAGCTACTCAGATCACAGGTCGAAGGTCAGAACAAGGTCATTGCGCACCTCCAGCGATTGTTGCGCAAGAACTCCTTGACTGCTGAGGTTCTGAGCGTAACCTCTGACCCCGCAAGCCGAGAGGAAGAGGAGGACAGTGCAGCGATGAAGGCTCGGCTTTCCCAGCTCACCATTGAGCTAGAGCGAGAGCGAACGATCAACAGGAGCAGTGAAACAGCTTCTCCGTCCAGGTAAGCGTGAGAAAACTCGCCTCCTCTTCATTATCCCAATATGGTAAAAGTTTAGGAATAAATAGTTTTTATGTATTCGTTTGTTTGTTCATTGTTCAGTTTGTCACTTTGCATCGATTTCAACAGTTTGGAAATTCTTTACTGTCAGCACTAAGGCAAAATTACTGTTACTAGCGTTTAGGAATGTTGTAGTTGTTGACATTGTCAGGGGTCCTCCATCAACTGGTTCGTAGAATGAGCTACAGCATAATTAAATCTGTCGTCTTTCTCTGCAGGATCGACTCTCTGGTGCAGTCTCAGGCACGAGAGCTGTGCGAGTTACGTGAGCAGATTCGGGTCTCACACACACTCGGTGCTGAGCAGCGCATGCAGTTGCTAGAGCTTCGGGGGGCACTAGAGGAGCTGATGCAACCCAACGACGGGAACGATCCCCTGGGCACAACGCTCCGAAAACACCTGGACCGGAGTCTCAGCCTGCTGGACAAACTGGAGCAAGGTGAGGACATCAATACACACACACACACACACACACACACACACTTCCAGTAGAGTCCAAAAGTTTAAGCCCTTTACCAAGAACTGTTTTCATTTCATCATTATCAAACATATACAGTTTTGTTAAATTTCTCAAACAAGATGCCATCATTCCATTAGATGTTAGACAACTTTTATGTGAAAAAGAAAGTACACCCTGTTTGAATTCAATAGTTTTGCTCATCAGTGCTACCCGTCACAGTTGCCTATCAAGCAAGATAGCATTCTTCAATGGAATGGCTAACTAGAAAAAAACACTGAATTAAAAGAGCGTGCACCTTCTTTTTTACTTTACTGTATATGGCATCGGAGCAATTTGAAAAAATAAAGCAAAAGGTATATGAACAGGATCTTTAGATATAATTTAAATTCCATATGAGGATTTTTTCAACAGCTTAAAATGATTCAAGTATTCTTGAATCAGAAATATAATCCGAGTAAAATGTTGTATTAGTGTTTGGGCTTTTGGCCCATTTATATGTGCATGCAGTCACACTCGTCTCAATTGACTGCTCTTCACATAATCACATCCTCTGTATTACCCAGGAGACTCTAGTGTAGATAACGACCGGGCGGGACTAGAGCTGGCTCAGAGGTGAGTATGTCAGCCTCCATGCATACACATATGCACACACTATAAGATCAAATCATAACACACACAGACCAATTTAAAACACATCTGCTTTCATGCACAAACACACACATCTTTTAAAACCCGACTAGAAGAGAGAAATTGTCTCACTTGTTATCATTGTCTGTTACTCGGATTACGGAATAATCCAAAAGAGAACAACAATTATACTACAGGCCAAAAGTTTGAAGACAGCATTAACTTTGTAAAAAAATAAATAATTTTATAGATTAATTAATACACCAGCGTACGTTCCGTCAAAAGTTTAGCTCTGGTGAACTTTTTTAACGGACAATGGAGCGTAATTTTTGCGTATCGGCATGCGTTGGTGTGTGCTGTCTGTTACCCCTTCGTTCTCATTGAAATCAATGGTAGTGGTGCGTTTTTTGACGGATACCAAACAGTCCTTGTGAACGCGACCTTATACACACACTTATTGTTCCCTGGCACTTTTTTTTATTTTATTATTATTTTACTTGCCCTTGTTCAGATAATGATGAATTACATCGTAGATTTCAAAAACTTCATAAGGATGATCTGAGACATTACATATGACTACATATGCAAATATAGAACTTTACCAATGGTCCAATGGGCACATCCACACGGCCTGAGGCGAGGTCATGGGTGAATGTGAATGTGTGTGTGTTGAGAAAGAAGTAGCACTGATCTCATCATGAGCCTCTGAGCATTGTGTTCCTTTTGCTGATGCCCTTATGTTTCAATGCCACTTTTATGCACTCTATCACCATAACATACACTAATCTACATCAGTATCTACAGGATGAGCAATGCTTGTTTTATTTCAGTGTCTCTGCTGGACTTACATTGCGTACTTTCACATACATAACCCAGAAAAGAGAAATTCTCTTCCTTCTCATAATCCCCTCTGTCACTCAGATTATTGAATAATCCAAAAGAGAAACAATGTAGTACAGACCAAAAGTTTGGAGGAGGCACTAACTTGGTAAGTAAGTGAAGTAAGAAAATAAAGTGAGTAAATTAAGAAAGTACAGTAAGTGTTCAAGTTCAAGTAGGTTTTTATTGTCATTCCTCCATATACCTTGTATACATTAAAATGAAATGTCGTTTCTACAGGACCATGGTGCAACACACAACAATACAGCAGCACGCTATACAGGACTACATAAAG
>JAOUQW010000019.1:1202521-1219354 GCA_028565825.1 Olivaichthys viedmensis
CAAAGTTAACTACATCCTCTGTAACATTTCTTTAGGGTGTGCTCTTTGTCAGTCTTTTGTGGTTTTTTCTTTATCTCGCATGCTAACCGCTTATTGGATTTATACCTGCTAGATCTTCATTTACAGGGAGTGGACAAAATGACAAACACCACATGAAAAAGGATCTTGAATTTGAAAGTGACTGAATCACAATTACTAACAGCTGCACAGGTGAGTTATATTAGGTTGATTGCCAACTAACAGCATGTATTGGCTGTAAAGGAAGTCTGACAATTAGCACTTAGCATTAGCACTGATGTGTGAGATTTGAAAGCAACATTAGGGAACAGAAGAGGCCAAATAGTGGGTACCCGAATTGCAGGTGCGTCAGTCACACAAACTGGAAAATGATTTAATGTTTAAAGGGGAACAGTCTCAAACATGGCATCAGCAAAGAGGAACTGTGGTCGCAAGTCGAAACCGACAGGGATAGACGGACACGTTACGCGATAGTTGCTAAATGCTCCAAAAGTACAGCCACGGAATTGAACGAGCACCTCCATGACCCAGTCTCAACAAAAAACCTATGTTGTGAGCTTCACAAAGCTGGAATTCATGGCAGGGCTGCCATTCAGAAACCTTTTGTATCAAAGGCGAATGCGTGCAAAGAGCAATGGAATAAAGTAACATGGTCTGATGAGTCAACTTTCACCATATTTCCTACATGTGGACGGATTTATGTTTGAAGGAAGCCAAAGGATGCCTTCAACCCAAAATGTCTGCTGCCAACTGTTAGGTATGGCGCGGGATCCATAATGATAACATCAGTGAACCTTCATGGGAAGATCTGGAGCGCAGACTGTAAAGTAGATATCCACCTCTTTCATCCCTCAAGAAACTAGAAGATTTTCTTCTTGAAGAATGGTCCAACATCCCACCACATACCATTCAGGACTTGTATGACACACTTCCAAGAAGGATTAAAGCTGTTCTGGAGGCGTGGCCCTACCCCTTATTAGGTCCTGGATATTCATATATTGTTATGGATTTCCGTTATTTAGTCCACGCCCTGTATGTTATAGCTACTAAACATTATGTTTTCCTTTCTAGTAACTTTTCTTTGTGGTGCAGTCTCTGTGTTCACTATCTCAAAAGACATTTTCTGTGAGGGAATTATGGGATATTAAAAGGGGAAAGGTACCTGCAGTGCACCACTATGGCCCCAGCATACTGTGGGTTGCAGGCTTTAACCTTTTTAAGGAACTTGAGCATGCCGATGGGTGTAAAGGGCACGCCAAAGTCGGGCCAGCTGGTGAAGTGGAACTGAGTAACCAGCCTCTGGGGCTTCTTCCCTGATACATCCCCCACCTACAGACACAGAAAAGAGAGCAACAAAAAGATAGAGGGGAGAAAGATTTCAGATTTAACACACGTGTTGTGTCAGTATACACACATAACTCTAACTCTCTGCACTATAAAACAACTGAAAAACTCATCCTTAGTTTAAAGCAGTTAAAAAAAAGCTTAAGATTTAAAAAAAATAAATCTGATTTATAAATCACTTTCACTGGTAAATTTGTTTACTTCCTGTTTGCCTTGTTCCAAAAAGTCATTTGAGCAGATTTTCCGAAAACTCAGCTTTACTAGAATCATGACTAAACTCTATAAATGTAAGTTTTTTTTCCCCAGACACGAATCGATGAAAAGACAGATGTTTGTCTATTTGGTTAGGTTTGTACAATAGTAAGGACATGGTAGTTTAACTTGACCTTCCCACTCTTATGGTGATGTGTGAACAGGGATTGTCACGGTGTGAGATTTTAATAGTACAATTATACTGTGAGGAATCTCCGTTAACCGGTTTTACGATTTTTATCTCATGTAATTTATTCTGAGACAAAAAAAAAAAAAAAAGTAGCCAAATGCTTATAATGTTGCACTCAGCTACTAAAAGAATGATACACAGTCAGAGTCCTAGCCAGTCTCCTCACTTGGAACTTGTCAATACTATTTACTTTAACGGCAGGGCCAGTGGCGAGCATTATTTCTAGGAAAATCTTTTATAGTGATAGCCCACAAAATCAACTGAAATGAAAACGAAACTAATAGAGGGCTGCGCCGCTGTGAACTATTCCAGCCAGCTCAACAGCTCTGCGTGCGAGTAAGGTGAATAAACCAAGAGTTTGAGCGGCACTTTTGTAGGGCGATAAATAGGCAATAAGAGAAGAGTGTGGAGATCATTGGCAAGTGAAGGGTCTGGGTGACGCACCATTACAGATATTTTTAATCCAAAGCAATTTACAGAATGAGGCAGAATCAAAATCCACACAGAGCTGAGTAGCTGAGGGTTTATGCTCTTGCCCAAGGGCCCACAGTGACTCTGGCAGTCCTGGAAATTGGCTTACATCCATACAGGAAGTTAGCTACCACTGCTCATTCGGGTGACTATTTCTTAAGGCAATAAATAAAAATCAGCTCAGGACTTGGGGTACCACTTGGGGTAAACACCCTATTTCAGGCCTGAGTGACACAATGCTACGATGCAATAAGGCAGGAGTTCGGGCTTCTCGTTCTCAGGACAAGTGTTTTTGGGCCAGGATGGGCCATAAGAGATTCAGGTACAGTACCTGCTGAATGCAGAACTTGCGGATGGTGTAGTCCACCAGCACGGTCACATCCTCTACGGAAACACGGATATTCCCGTACGTCCAGCAGCCCTGATCTGGCCAGTACTGAGCACACTTACACTGAAACACACACCATCCACCTTTTCATCATTATAATTGTCACTGTTGTCCTCACTATGATCATTTAGATTATGGTCAACTTTTTCCATTTATCCTTCTCTCTCCTGCACTTTAACCACTGCCTGACTTTAGTAGCCTACACTGCACAAACAATTGCCACAGCTATGGCCTTTGCTGTTTACTTTAATGGCATTGTATTCATTTTCTTACATGAACTGTTGGGGACTTGGAAAACAAATCTTCCCCCAGCCTACAATTCTGCATTTTTTCCGGAAGTATGAACTCTGAATGAAGAAGGATGCTGCCTTGTATGTGCTATCGGAATTAATGCAAATACAAGTTCCCGGCATTTGACTGCTAATCTTTACCCTTTCATCATGGCAGAGGAAAGGATGGTTTCAGAGGTGTATGGTAGGTAATTCTTCATTTTTTTTTCTCTCTAAAATACAACTTGTCACCATTGAGGCCATAGACACTCGCTTATATCTCTAACTGCTGGTTACCTTATGTACATTTTTGAAATGGGTAGAAATGTTATGAAGATACGAAGACGGATCAGGCTTGCTAACTGGCTAACATGCAAGTGGGAAACAGGGCCGTCAGAGGAAGCAGCATGAGTTTAAAATGAGTTCTGCCACAGAAAACTACTCAAAGACAGGCACATGCATAGAACACAATCTGATTACCCCAAAAAGCCTTACTTATTATTTTATTTTTTAGACTTTCATGACTTATTAAAAATTTAGACTCGCTACATTTGCCATATTCACTACACCAACGTACCTCTTTCCTCTCCTTCAGGTTGGTCACCATGACGATGGTGGCAGTGTTCTGCTCCCAGATCATCCTCCAGAAGTCATTCACCGTCTCCTCTTTTGGCCCTGACACACACACACACAACATAATGCCAGTTCACTTTCACGCTACCCTTAAGTCTTGTACCTCCTTGCTGGAAATAAAGCGAATGATCGTCCGGATCTTTTGAATATCCTTTTCCTCACATATTTTTCTCCATTCTTTTTTTTCTATTTACCTTGGGCAGCTATAAATTTGTTCTTCTCTTGATAGCCCTGTACAGAGAGAGAAAGTGAGAGTAAATTAGTTCTCTCTAATTAGCGATGGAGTATGTGTGATCGGAAGCTGGTGCTCTAACTCACATTAATGTAGGAGGCGTTGATGAAATCTGAGTCTGGGACGCCCTCTAGAGGGGACAGATGTACCCTGGAGTGATCATCTGAAAGAGAGAGGAAAAGGGAGAGAAAAAGAAATCATCATCAAAGAGACACATAGCAGCTCTACAAAATATGTGGTAAGACGCCACCAACTTCACTGCAAACCCACTGACCTACCCCATGGGATGTTAAAAAAACATTAGTAGTAGTAACAGTAGAAGAAATAGTAACTATACCACTGTAGCTACTTTTGTTCAGCTTAGTTACAAACAGTCAAACTTTTCTACGGTTTTGCAAAATTGTACTTAAAATAACGTTGCAGCATTATTTTCAACCGAATCTTCATCTACTGCATCCGTAACGTATCTGCGATCTCCTCGCACAATAATTGACACGTTTCCCTGCACGGAGTAAATAACAGGAAACCGTTTACTGGAAACTCACTTATAATGGAAGTCTAAAGAGAACTGTTATCAGTCAATAAACTTTTATGAAAATATTTCTGTAAAACGCCTTCATGATTTTGTTCAGCCAAAAAGCATTGTAAATTGAGCTCTAAATCCGTATCATTTGTCCTTTCAGAGATGGGACTGCTTTTTCAGTGGGAAGGATATGTGGTCATGCATTACCAACGTATACACGAAAACACAAAGTGCCTCAGTTTACGTCTGATGGCGCATGGATACCATAAAACTTTTGGGAAAGTGCAAGCAACCAGAATTATATTTTACTATAAATCACTCCAGTGTTGGATAAACCTACACAAGAACAGCTTTGGTAAGACTTTCTCTCAATTCTGGCTCATCCTAAGACCGTTAGAGTGTAATGGTTTTGAATTTGCGTTATAAAAGTCGCACATTTTAAAAGAATTCAACAGCTGCCCTTAGACTTCCACTATAAAGGAGTTTGGAGTAAACAGGTTTTCAGTTCTTAGCACAGAAAAACAACAATTATTGTGGTAAATCCCACATACACTACAGATGTGCTGATGAGTTGAAAAAGATTAGCTTGAAAAAGCCCTGAAGTTATGCCAATAAAGCGATAAGCCATCACTTCCTTATACCGCTACATTATTTGCATATGGATCCAAACAGTTATTGCAATATCGGTCTTTGATTTTAATATGTAAATCTATTAATATCATAGATTTATTTCCTTAAACACTGCTCACTGTTTTCCCTGTGCACTGGCTTCTGTATGTTCATGTGTTCAACAGGAACCACGTGTCAAGAACTGGTTTTATCTTAAAAGTTTACATTTTTGTTCATTTATATTTCAACAAGATCATTCTTTATTAATGCAAGTCCAAAACGGTATCAAAATATCAGCCGTTTGTTAAGGGAAAAATATTTACACTGTTAGGAGTATACGTGCTACCTTTTGAATTAAATATACATAGCCGCAATCATTTGACTCAAACGGTGTGCAAATTGAATATTCTTTTAAATAGTGTATTTATAAATAAGTATAACAGCAGAGAACCTTTGGACCCTTCCGTATGAGTGTGTGCGTGTGTGTCACCCGGACTGACAGGGCAGGATATTGACGTAGCGGTTCTTCTCCTTGTTTTCCTCTTTGGAGGCGGCATCACATGAGGCCTGGATGGGGCAAACGGGCAACGCCTGCAGGGAAAAAGCACAGAGAACCATTTAAATGTCAAGATAGGAGAGGACCAAGTGGAAAGAACCAATCCACAATCCATGAGGTAGCGTGTTAGTTACATAAGTTACAATTAACAACCAATCACCATAAATTGAACTGAGGAACACGCCACAGAATTGTATCATAAATTCAAATAAATCATATATAATAATGCAAAAAAATGCACAACACTTGCACTAATGAAGATAAAAGCTTAGTTGTAATTCAAAACCCAATAATCTCATCTGATTAGTATTTAATTAAAAATTTATTCACTGTAATTTAATTCACTGTTTTTATAGACAGAGGTGTTTCTATAAATTTGTTTGTAGAAAACCTGAATGGAAATGCTAAATATGAAAAAACTAATATAACAAAAGGTGGAAAAATTGAGTGAAAAAACTTGGTGTTCGTATAAAGTGGAGATGTGATATGGGATGATTGATGTATTGAGTAAATGATGACCTGGCAGGGGTGTGTTTTAGTCTCCATGACTGCGTGTGTTTGGTTGGCACTCTTTTGATGACATCGTCTTGTTGCTCTTCGTCAGAATGATTTACATTTTTATTCGCTGCCTTCTCAGAAATTAGCCTAAAATTGGATTCAAATCTAATTGTCCATGACAGGAGCAAATGTATAAAACTCTATCTAACCTTTTCATGTGGTAGAACGATAATTAAGCGCCGCAATGTTTGTGAATGTACACGAACACTCAGCCTCAAGTATTCAAGCTTACACAGAAGCTGTTGGTATTGAAATTAAAAATGTGTAGCATTATAAACGTTTTTCAGGCAGACCTTGCTCTAAACTCACACACCGTTTTCTGGAACCAATCAGAACATCCAGAAAGGATTCCATGTTCCTAAAGATTCCAGGTGAATAAAGCAGTCTAAAATAGGGAATCTGGTCCATGGGTCATGTAAGGCCGGGGTTATACTTGCTGCGTGACTATGTGTACGTGTGCGGATGCAGCAGCTACGCGAGCGTCATTGATCACATACTCGCTTCTGTACTGTCCCTATATTTGGAGGATTAAAAACTCTGTCCATTAGGGGGCAGGTCAGAGCCGAAACATCACCAGCACCGGAATATCTTCTTCGACCACCTGATTTTGCACAACAAGGTAAACAGTGACGTGTGAAGATGGCGCGGGTTGAGGAGGCTATGATAATGTGCATCTTGAGGAAACGGCAGAAATGGGCAGCGGTGCCAATGTAGATAGTGCATCAGGCCATTAAACCAATCTTGTCGCGACAACGGAGAGTAAATTTCGCTCGTCCTACCGATCGGCGCTTTGCTTCACTATACTGCCATCCTATAACGCAGGATACGTATGGCGGCCATCTTGCGTATAGGTCCATGTAGTTAACAGCAAGAATAACCCCGTCCTAAGGCGTGCATGTGTGCGTTTACGTTGAATTCCTCCCGAAAGAGTTTATTGTCATCAGCCATGCGACGGTTCATTTCCTCCTCCAGCTTGTCGATCGAAAGGGGCGGGTACTTCCTGTTTGTGCTGGGCGAGCGGGCCAATAATGGCACACTCTGAAGCTCTGTGAGGTCCAACAGGAAGGAAAAGGTAAAGAAGAGTGCAAGGAACAGGAAAAGAAAGAGAGAGAAAAATAATGTGAACGCAAAAAGAGTTATTTCCTGTGACAAATAAACCATTTTAATAAACGTATTTTCTTTCTTCGTAAATCTTGCTGTATCGACAAACACAAAGTGGCCAGTATTAGGCAACACAGTACAGTTAAAAAGAAATCCTATTCGATGTTACCCCAACAGTGGAGATTATAAGAAATGTGTGTTCAAGATGTCACACGTTACAGGTTACAAATCAAAAACTTGTTCCGTATGTGAACATAACATATCCACACAGATACCCCACACTGTCTGTCTCACTCACGTGCGCCCGCTCACACACACACACACACACACACACCCACCTGTGTCGTCCGTCCTGCCATTGGTTAGTCTGAAGGAGTTCGAGTGACTTCCTGCCTGCTTGTACTTCTTGAACCTACCGCAACACAAGAATACAAATAAAAGCAATAGCAAAGAAAAATAAGCATCATGAATGAGCTTTAACACAGTACATGTGCAAGAGAGAAAAGTTGAGAACGCGGAATGATACAGGCACGTACTACCAGGTGAAAAAAAGAAATGAGAACACTTTTCTAGGCACATCACAAATCACACAATATGGAGCACTATAATCGGAATATAAGGTTCTGTGCTAGTGGCGAAAATTCTAGGACTGATATAGTATATATAAGCACTGTTGCACCCCAACTGCTCATCTTTACGAACTGTATTCTGCCTCAAAACTATCTGTCAAATGAATAAATGTAAATATACTGCCTACTGTGTGTGTACACGTGTGCATGTGTGTCACCTGACCTGAGCATGTAGAGGACGATGATGATGAAGATGATGACCAGCAGAGACGATAAGGCCACAGTCACAGCGATGATCGCCGTGTCATCTTGATCTGAGGAGGGTCAAGTGTTCCAGATAAGTCAACCAAGTGCGGTAAAAACCGCCAGTTTACACCAAATCCCAAGAGGATGTGTATTATGAGCAGGCAATATATACACCACACTATACATATATACAGCTACAGAATATAAGAAGTGTTTCACAGTCACGGCACTGTACGTTTTAGTATCGCCATGCTCTAACCCCCCTGATCCAACTCATTCGCTCATTACAAAGTCTTTCGTGAGCTAAATTAAGTGTTCACACTAGTGTTCACTAACGTATTCACTCTGTAAATAAGAACCACACATTCTCACTGACCAAACGTAAAACATGGCTGCATTTGGACTATACTTTTCCAAATAATCCAAAAAGGATCATTATAGTGGTGCACAAGTAAAATAAATAGCAGTACTTGGTACTCGGATGATTAAAAAATAAATAAATAGGAAGAATAACAGCCAAAATAAAAGTCTTTTGTAATTTTCTTGGGACAGAGGAAATACAAAGGGTGCAAAAAAATAAAATTAAAATAAATGTGTCAGGGCAAAGTGCAAATATTTAAGGCTATGACTGTCCTTTGGTACTTATCACAAAAACACTTAATAGTTCTAAATAGCACATTTTTTATTCAATTTTGAAAATGTTTTTCAAAAAATGCTATACGAGTGTATTCAGAGTATAACCAAGCGCTCTTATTATCTATATTATCTTATTATCCATAATATTATCTTCTTATATGTATCTGTAGGATTTAAAAGGTTTTTAATGAGGAAATAAACACTAGGCGTTTACAGTAGGGTTTTAAAAAACAAAAACAAATCACAAACTAATCATGTCCCAAAATACATAATGCAAAACCGAGACTAATCAATGTCCCTACTGCTTTCGGTCAATAGAAATGATCTTTTTGGAACTTATATTAGTGATGAATGATGGAATCTCTTCGGAGAAATATAATTTGCTTTAATTGTCAGGGCTTGAAATGAACTTTGCAGCTCAGTATCCACTGTAGCTATTTGTTTTCGAAATTTAGTAACTAAACCAAACGTAACTAGATCCTAGATATATAATTATTAACTTATTCTGTGTGGATAGAACAAACATAACACAAAGTCCTTGAAGTGATGAATTGTTGTAGTTATTTAACATCCAGTTTAGAAGATTGAAAACTGCACACAAGTGTGCTACATTCATAAAACAGATGGTAGCCTGCTACAAATAATAGCGTTTTTCGACTATACTTTTTTTCCTATAGCCAACACTGGCATTTTTATTATTATTATTCTTAGATTATTATATATTATGGCAGTCATGACAAAACATTCGCTTGTTAGTTGGGTCATACCCGAGCTACTCGCAACCTGTCCACCACTTTTTAATGAAACATTTGGAGTTTTTTGTGTCGCCACATTTGGTCAAGCTGGTGGACGAGTGTTAATTCCAAATATTCGATAACTGATTAAATAAAAATAGGCTTTGGTAGTGGACTTTTGGATCTTCCTATTGTTGATGCAAACACAGCTCCAGTCCCAGCTGGTTTCTCTACATGAATATAAAAATGCGCATTAAAGTATAAAAAAACAGAAGCAATATGAAACTTGGAAGGGTCTTACCTTCACCGTCTCCGTCCCCATCTGTGGAATAAAGCACCTCAAGGGTCAGATTTACATCTCAATCACAATAAGTAATCAGCAACATTGAGTATTTAAAAAAACAAAACATACTAATTACTCATATGACAAGTTTGTTTAAAATCACTTGGATGATATACATATGCTGCTTTTAAAAGGGATTTTTTAATGCTGTACAATTCAGATTTTACTTTTATGTTATTGTGAGCCAAAATTAAATCACCACAAGTAAGTATCTTAGAATCTTAAAATTACAGGTTAAAGGTAAAAGACTGGATCACAAACGAACACACACACACACACACACACACACACCTGGGGGAATGAATGGTGTGGTGTTGACTTCAGGTGGCTTGGTGGGCACGCTGGGTTCATCAGGATCAGGATCAGGATGAGGATCAGGATCAGGAACAGGGACAGGGTCAGGATCAGGGGGTGGGGTCGTAGAAGGAGGGCCCCGAGTTGTGGAAGGAGTGGGCGGGGTTGTGGGACGAACAGTAGGAGTGATTTTCTCCCCCGTCACTCCTCCTCGGATGGAAGTGGGCGTTGGAGGCGGAGCATTGGTGTGGTTGGTGTTGGGAGGCAGAGCTGGAGCATTGGTAGGAGGGCCGACAGGGACATCTGGAACCGGTGTCTTCACAGTTACTGTCGTGGTGGCAACAATGGCAGGCTGCACGGTGGGCAGGGCTGCAGTTGGAGGAGCAGGACCATGAGTAAGGTTGAGTACTGTGGTCGGTAAAGTTGCAGGCTTGGGTGTCACGACCTGACCCTGACCTGAGAGAGAGACAGAGAGAGTAATAGAAGGTAAGAAATACATTCAGAAAAAACTGAGAGCGACAGAGAGAGCAATAAAAAAAAAAAATCAAGAGTGAGAAATGTAATAACCAGCATTCCTGCGTCATCCATAAATATTATGGATATTTGTATATAATGGGTTTATTATTTATTTAGTAGTATTCACACTATTACCGTAATTCAGCACCTCATAAGCAAGCATGCCAATAAAGCAAGCCCTGAATTGATGGAGGGCTTAATGGAGAGATAAATGGAGGCATAGAAGGAGAAAAACGTTTTAAAACCAACTAGCACTAGCTCACTACAGATATGTGCAGAACTTCACTAGAGTTGCGCTCGCTTGCACTGTATATTCAACATCAACGTAAGTTTTGCAGGAATGCCAGCGTGCTAATGTGGTGAGAATATTTCAGCGATGCTGATGCATTAAAAAGCAAAATTCAAATTAATTTTCTTGTAGTTAATTAAAATAGATTTAGATTTACCAAGAGCAGATCTTACCTGAGAGCTTGGGTGTTTCCTGGGCCCAACCAAAGGCTATGGCAAACAACAGGAGCAGGGGACACAAACCCATACTGCCCTGAGAGACAGAGAGAGACAGACAAAGTAAAGCACCCTTGTCGATCTGTTTTCTGTGGTTACGTTCTAACTATATCAAAATAAAGAAATACATGCTTTTAAAGACAAGGCGAAATGCATATACGAATGAATGTTTTTCCGTGTGAAACGACATATTTGGCCGGGCGGGACTTTGGTTTTATCCATCGGGATTTGACTAGCTTGTGAAAAGTTCATCGGTATGGCTGCAAGCGTGAGCTAACTCAGTTTTACCGTGATGGAATAAATGCGTCAGAGGCCGTTTAGAGGCGTGAAAAAGTCTAGCAGTTTAGTGAAAGATTACGGACAAAGTAGAATTTAATCTTTTAAGTGATTAGTACAGATGAGTCGTGCACAATCTGATCAAGGACACGAGCTAACAAGGTAAAAAAGGTCAGTTTTGATTTCACCTCGTCTTTAATGCCAAGTGTTCAACCAGCATCCGAACATGAGGGGTTTTTATTTCATTAATTTTTTTATATGAAGCATTTTTTTCCTCCTTGATCCTGCTATTATGAGACATGTGTGCACTAAACCTTTGTTAAGTGTTAGATCCTAAATTTGGAAAGTAAACTTTAATCTATAAGCATCAGTCTGCTCTGGTTGGTTAGTAGGAAACAGGATGTGGCAGGTTGCTTTGATTGGTTAGATTTACCAAGATCAAGGTGCAAGGCCATTCTGATTGGTTAATAGGAGTAATTAAAGGGTTCCAAGGTTTGATTGGTTAGGATAGAAAAAAGAAGAGGAGTCAGCCTACTCTGGTTGGTTATAATAAACAGGAACAGGGAGAATAGCTGTTTTAATTGGTTATAGGGAACACAAACAGCTACCGTTGGGTGACACAGCAGAAATATTTTATCACTGTACATGATATGATGTTTATATTCTTTATTACTATAATGATTCTTTATTCAGTATTTATAAAAAAATAAACAAGAAAGAGGTGAAAAAAAAAGAAAGTCCAGTTACTTGTAAGTCCAGTTACTTGTTATAATGTTGGTCTATATTGTCAAAAGTACTGACAATACCCAGGATACTATTAAAAAATCTATTACGACCCAATTTGTCATATTGCCCACCACTTGGAAAATGGTGCCAGCCTGCTCTGACTGGTTGAAACAAACAGAAACAGGGCATCGGGCTGCTCTGATTGGTTATGAGGAACAAGAACATGGTGCCAGGCTGCTCTGATTGGTTAGGAGGAAAATAGCAGCCTTAGAGGTTAGTGGTTTCCAGTGTTAGAGCTCCAAACCACAGCAGAACTCTGTGTGAAAGCAGGAGGTTTAGAACCCACAGTCTTTTACTATAAGCCTATTATTTAGCAACCAGAGAAGCAGCGCTATAATTGCCATAACTGCTATTGACTTAACCACTGTGGGAACCCCCATCATAAGCTAGGCTAAGCTGTGCCCAACAAGAATCCAACACTGCTGATCCAGCTAACGAAGGAGCAAGACCCTGATTCTGCTGCGTTAGCCTTGGTATGTTAGGAAGTGTGCGTGTGTTACATGTTAAACAAGCAAAGGAGCCGAAAATATCTTGGACACGCCGTGTCTGAAAATGACCCAGCTATCCGAGGTTGCAGACGTGTAACGTGCGAAACATTTATTTAGCATTAAACTGAAAACGGCGAGTTAGATTCAGTGCGTTTGCTGTGTAGCAATTATGCCATGCGATTCGTTCAGTAGCGCATAACATTGCTTTAGATCAGTTAGCCAAGATAAAGTCTGTTTTGGGCAAAGTTGCAGTTTCTCGTAATTAACTGGACATTCTTGGTTCTAGATATTAAATTCAAAACATAGAGGAAAAAATTAAAATAAAAAATATACCACACATGACAACATAGTCCAGGTCTCAAAAGATATGAAAATTCAGTAGATTTTGTGTCTAGTTTTCTCCAAAAGTGCTCACTTTGTCAATCATTACACTAATTACATCATGCTAACTAGCTTTCGTCCTCTATCAGCCAGGTTAGCGCATGTTTTGTGCAAAGGCTCTGCCCACTTACCTGTAAAAAAGTTCTCTGCATCACTCACTCATTCGCACAATGATCACCTACAGAGAGGGGGGGAATGAATATTATGAAAATGCATCGACAGGCAAGTTCTCTCATTTGTACTCCCCCCTCAAGGCATGTCTTGCTAAAACACATATTTTCCAACCAATATGGCGTTGATGGCGTGTGCCAACTTGTGCTGTTCATTTCCCTTGGAGTTCTAAGAGTTGACTAGCTTCTGCAGCACGCAGCTCAACATGTGGTGTTTTCATCCTCCACCTGTTTCTACGCAAAGTTTCAAAGAACATCTGAATGCAAGCTCTAGACACTCAGAAAGCCATCTGAGCATTGCAAAAAGCTTTTCCTCTTGGTTGACGTGTAAACGTTGGCATTTGGATTAAAAGAAGATGTGACGGAGGGTGATGGAAAGTGAATTAAGGAACAACAGCGAGTGCGTGTTTCAGTCTGTCCGTGACTGTGTTGTTTGGCTGATGCCCTTTTGATGACGTCATCTTGTCACTTCTGTTCAGTATATTCAACATGACAGTGGACTACAGAAACACACAACCATTTATATCTTCTATTGTTGACTTTTCAGAAATTCATTCCAAATTCAGTGTGCGCCAATTTTACAAATGTGATGATAAAAAATTTTTTTAAATAAAATAAATTAGTGAAAGACTCTACAATTCCCCAAAAAACTAAAAAGAAATAAAATAGTAATGCATGTCCAATAGTAACACAGCGCAAATTCCTCAGCTATATATATTGGTAGACATTATCATGTATTGCGGTCATTTCAATCTGCGTAGATATATTGACAATTACTGATTTTGTTATCTCACCACTTGTGCTTTTAATTTATTTAACCAGCCCCTTTATTGAATCGTTGTCATCTGGTTAATTTACAATTTTATGCAACAGGAAAGATAATGCCATATATTGCCATAAATTCATAAACAGAATATCCAACTAATTAACTACATACACATAACTTTGAACATATGGAAGACTGTAAAGCAGTTTGTTTGTTTTTTCAGTTTGGCAAAGAATGCTGGGGTTTATGCAAATGAAGCAAGTAAAGCCCAGTACATCTGAAGAGCTTTGAATGACCAATTAACAAGAGTCCAAAAGTGTGTGTCAATGAAGCAAGAGCCAAGGCAGGAGACTGATAGTAAAGATGATGCATTAAATTAGTGGTAAAACAAATGAAAAATGCCTGGTCTTAATGTGAGAGTAAATATTTATAAATCTAAATAGTTAGGCGTGCGTCTATGCGCTCACACTCTCGGCTCATCTTGACGAAGTTAACATACCCGTCTTCCTTGTGAAGAATCAGGGCAATGAAAAATGGTTGTTAATTTTGAGCATAAATGTGTATCATGTAAGGCTTTGTTAGAAATTCAATTAACATTTATTAATATAAATAAAACTAAAATACATTTGTGAACAAGTAACCTCCGCCCACGGAATTTTAATCCCTGCACAAGTAATCTTGAGTTCTGGTGTGTTTAGTTCAGCCGGTGTAGCCTAACGGAAGGGTCTTTGTTCGCAGTCTTTGTGTTTGGGAATACGACACCGGAAATTTGTCAAGAGTGCACTGTAATTGGTCAGACAGTTAAAACATCTGAATGGGAAGCTTGTGATTTAATGCACCAGATTTAATAAAAAACCATATGTAACATTAGCCTATTAGCTAACTTTAGCCAAGCTTACCAATATCACAGTCAATTATTTTTCATTCATTGAGGAAGCCAAAAACTGTGTAGGGCTAGGGTTAAAAAAATAGCTTCCTCTACACATGATTCAGCGGCACTCACAGCACATGACAGAGTGTCATGCTGTGTACACACACACTTTTATTTCAGTTGTCAAACAAGATTAGATTGTGGCTTTTCTGACAGCTTGATTGCTTGTCTGTGTCTGCGTGTGTCTGCGTGTGTGTGTGGGAGCATAGCTGGATGATTATAAATTAAAGTGGCAATCCCTGCTTTTCTTTCCCATTTCCTGGGATGTGATCCCAGTCCTAATCTGCAGGTTCATCCTAATTCGGCCCATCTGCCTCTCATCACTGTGTTCTAGAGGTGCCAAACATCACTTATCAACTACTAACACAAGATTTTACTTGGTTGATACTTATTACTCAAGAATACATTGTACATCTTTAGTTTTGTAATAAAACTCCTCATATGAAGTTGACATCTATCATCTAAATATCCTGTCCACACCATTTGCTTCATTATTGTCATTTCTTAATTAGTACAGCCCTCTAGGCGTTAGGCCGGGGTTATACTTGCTGTTGACTACGCGTATGTGTACGCAAGGTGGTTGCCGTACGCATCCTGCGTTTATTCGGCGCGTCCCAAAACATTTACGCAGCACATACGTGCGGTGCAACATCAGCGTAAACGGCGGGGGCAGTATAGTGAAGCAACGCGGTGATCGGTAGGACGAGAGAAATTTGCTCTCCGTTGCCGCGACGAGATGGTTTAATGGCCTAATACACCGTCTACGTTTGCGCCGCTGCTTCTGACATTCTTTCAATATACACATTATCATAGCCTCCTCAACTCCCGCCATCTTCACTGTTTACCTCGTTGTGCAAAATCTTAGGAAGTGGTTGAAGAAGGTATTCAGGTGCTGGTGAGGTACGTTTCAGCAAGTATAACCCCGGCGTTATGGTCTCTCCTGCTTTCAGTCAACAAGAACACACTTTTGGACTCCTGGAAGTTTCGACGGACTGACGGTAACATCAGCTGTTAACTTGCCCTACACATCTAAATCCAAGTTTTTCATGAAACAGTAACTAGCTGTAGCAAACGGATGTCTGATAATCTCATAGCTAGCTAGCAACAAAGGGCAAGCCAGACCTCTAGCTTTTTCTAGACAGTCTTGAACTTTTCATCACTAAAGACCAAGACAAAAGTTTTTTTATTCTTCAAAACTATTCTAGAAACTTTTTCGAAAGTATTTATAATACAAACTTGATTAACTTTTAATGAATGTTAAATTTCTATGAATCTTAACTTGATGTTTGCCTTTTGTAATGTTAACCTGATAAGAAATCGATGACAAATTGATGATGAATCAAATTGAACTAGATATTTATTGAGTTCACGAATGATTAAAAACACACATACGTGTTAAAAATCTGAACACACTGCCTGTGTAAACTTTAATAACACACGTTGTGTTAAAAGTAACACATTTTTAAAATCAAGTTTTAAAATGTTAGCGGTGGTTTTAAGTAGCATTGATGAGAGATTATGCATCAACACGTGTCAGAAGAGTATGGCCGCACACACACACACAGAGCCAAAGCTGATCAGGGTGAAATCAGCTAGCAGTCACAGGACCGCCGTGTTCCTCTGTCGTATTGTGCATTGTGGATTGACACAATACACATTACAACTATTCAGAGGGAATTATGAACTTGTCTGGCTTTAAACAGGTGTGTTGTTCACACACTAACTACATTATCATTTATTCCAAAAATCTGTGTGCATCAACATTTATCACATTTTCTCTTTAACCGACTTCTCCTCAGCCAAAGAAATTTGATATAACCCGTTATAACATTCAGCTGTTTTTGTGGATTCAGTGGTCCATTGTAAGAGTTTATCACGCAAAACTCCTTGTAAATAATTGTCTTCAAAAATGACTTTAAAAAGTGCCAAATTAACGATTAGTAAAATTTTTACATATAATAATAATAATAATAATGCTCCTTTATTGTCACATATACAAGTACAGTACAGTAAAATTTGATTCTTCACATATCCCAGCATGTTGGTAAG
>JAOUQW010000019.1:1258078-1275334 GCA_028565825.1 Olivaichthys viedmensis
GAGAGAGAGAACAGCAACTTCATCACAGATACAGAATGTGCTGAATAAAGAACGAGAGACTCCAATCAGCAAAAGTTGTGTCAAATGAAGGCTAGCTAGTAGTGATCTCAAAGGATGAGTAGCAGTTTCTAAACCACTTCTCAGGAAGGGAAACAAGATGAAAAGCTTGGCATGGACTAAGACATACCAGCATTTCATAGTGGATTATAGAGGGAGGGGGGGATTCTCCCATAGGTATTCAATTGAGTTGAGATCTGGTAACATAGCATATGATATACATAATTTTTATACTCATCAAACCCTTCAAGTGACCCCTCGTGCCCTGTGGATGGGACCATTGTCATCCTGAAAGAGACCACTCCCATCAGGATAGAAATGTTACATCATAGGGTAGCGGTGATCAGTCGGAATAACTTTGTATTGATTTGCAGTGACCCTTTCCCCAAAGCGGAAATGTGGACCCAAGCCATGCCAGCAAAATGCCCCCCACAGCATAACAGAGCCACCAGACACCCTCACTGTAGGGGTCAAGCACTCAGGCCTGTACTGTTGTCTTGGTGTATACCACACATGCACTCGCCCACTTGTCGAGAATATGGTGAAGGGTGACTCATCTGACCAGATCACTTTTTTCCACAGCCCTATAGACCAGTGCCAATGGCTTTTACATTAAACTCTCAAATGTGCATTCATCTTTGTAATGAGGGGTTCATGCACTGAAATCCTACTATAATATCCCTCTCTATGTAGTAGTCGATGTTCTGTTCTTGCTGACAGTCTGATCACGTCCTGCATTAAAAACACCTGAAGAACAGTTGCTCCTCTGTTTTTCCTCACATATCGCACTAATGCACGAGCATCACGGTCATTGAATGTGTTCCCGTAGTTCTAAATGCAGATGTCACTTTAGTCCCTGTTCCTATTGAAACACCAGCCAGTTGAGCAGTCTTCTGTGACTGAAGATCCTGCCATCCGTGCCGCAATAATGAACCGTCTATCAAAAGTCACTGAAAAATCAAGGCTCAGCATTTTTACCCATGCCACAGAGCATGGTAGGATGTTAACTGCTCAATTGTATCATACAGTATATCTGTCTGGAAGCATCTGCGCTCATTTTTTATTTTCCACTCATTTATTCATTTATTTTTTCCTTGAATTTTACGTTTCCGACAAAAGTTTTTCATCTGTCACGAGGCTGTAGAAGGTCAAACCAACTTTGTGAAATGTCTGAAAATGTCCAAAGTTCCGAGAGTGTAGATGAGTTCTTTTTTCTGAAGTTTCCTCACTTCATTGCTCCCATAACAACAACTAGCACTGCAAACTGAGATGTCATTAATGTTATGTCCATTGCTGTTGGTGTCTCGCCACTGGAAAGGAGAAATCCTTTGTTCTTATAGTACGAAGGTGCTCGACAAAACGATCAGCCAGTCTTCTCTTGGTTTCCCCGATGTACACATGATTGCATCTCTTGAATGAGATACAATAAACGACTCCTGCAGTGATGAGGAGTGATGAGTGACAAAAACTGATCCTTTAGGGTCTGTGATTTTAGTGGTTGTGTCAATAAATTTGTTGAACATCTTGAACGGTTTCATGCAAGAGTGCTGTATTCATATCAAATCAGATCATTTAATTCGCTTCTGACAAGCATCTTTTGATGGTTTTTGTCCCGTCTGTAGATGAGTGGAGGTTCCTTAAAAAAGGAAGCATGTATGTGGGCATTATCATGGGCATTATCTAACCCTAACCCTAGTGTTTGCACCATAGGTGCACCTGCTCCTCTAAGATTGCCTCATATTTGTTGGCTGTTATACGACCATGCAAAGCAATCCATTGGAGCTAATGATTTCTACGAGATGGCTACCTTTATCATTATGAATCCCCTCACCGTTGGGAGCAGACATTGTGGGTTGAAGGCATCCTTTCGTAAATCCCTCCATATAGGAAATATGGTAAATGTTGACTCATCAGACTACATTACTTTTTCCATTGCTCAGGGGTCCAGGTTTTATGCTCCTTACACCAAGTTACGCGTCTTCACGCTTTGACCTTTGATAGGAAAGGTTTCCAAATGGCAGCTATTAATGAGTATAGGGTTAAGGGGGGGACCAACATGATTTGGGGGTGTTGATGGCCATTTTTTTGCCGTAGCAACATTAATCTGTAGATGACAATCTGCACACCATTGTGTGATGTGTGAAATGAAATGATGATAGTCTAGAACTGTTCTATTGTCCTTAAGGAGTGAAAGAATGGCAGTATCGTTAAGAGTATTTCAGATATGCTGTAGAGTTGCGAGGATGATGCAGTCATTTGTGTAGAGGGTGTATAGAAAAAGGCTGAGGACAAATCCTTGGGGAGCAATGGTGTTGACGGCTGAAGATATCACTGACGATTCTTACAGCCTGAGGCCTGTCGTTGAGGAAGCCGTGTATCCAGTGGAAAATTAGTGGAGTGACGTTGAGATGGCAGAGTTTCTTGATCATTTGGTGTGGATGAAATGGTACTGAAATCAAAACTATAGTAAATAAAGGAGGACCCCAGCAAAGTGACCTGGGGACCATGTGCTGTAATAGAGAACGGAGGAGACAATCTTCTGTTCCTCATGCGGCCTTGCAGGCAAACTGGTGGGAATCCAGTTTTGTACTGACTACTGAAAAGATGGATTTGAGCAACAACCTCTTCAGGCACTTCATGATTGTTGAAGTGAGTGCAATCGGCCAGTAGAGGTTTAGTTCGGAGAGGCATGGTTTCTTATAGCACTTTTCCACCGGACAGCTGGACGTGCCATACCCAGGTACTTGTGCTAAATTTGGTTACCCTTCCTGCCCAGGTACCATGGCAGCTGAGCCGGGACATACACGTGGAGCCAGAAACAGTACAGACCATTGATTGGTTAAATGCAATAGTCACAGAATCATCTTGATTAATGTCTCTGGCTGGAACTGCTTTTCTACCAGAAAATCAATCTTCAGTAGTATGGTTACTGTTTGACAAAGGTTCTTTCTCTTTAGGCACTGGTACCATTTTAGATGTTTTCCAGAGTTTGTGTACTGAGACAGTGTTGATGAATTCCAAAAAGATGGAGTGCAGGACAGGAGAGAGTTCCATGAAAACGCATTTTTGATAGACTAACGTTGGACCAATAAAAGCAGAACATGAGATCTTAAACATTCAAAAGTGGATTTTTACCTCCATTTTTCTCCCAATTTGGGTCATTGCCAGTTCCCACCCACTAGTTAGTTCTCCCCTATAGCACGACAGCTACCACCCGGGGAGGGTGAGGGCTAGCACGTACTTCCTTCGAGACATCTGAAGCCAGCCACCGCATCTTTTAAAAATGCTGCTCAGGCAACGGCACAGGGCAGCCGAACACACTTGGAGGAAAGCGAGAAACTACCCTCTTGCATATACATGAGCTCACAGAAATGTAATTATTCTAAGCAAGATTATGAAGTGTGACAAGCATTTCTACCACGTTGGTGCAAATACATAAACAAAAATTCACACTACTAAAAAAAACCAACAAAAAAATACTACTAAAAGCAGATTAAGTCGTTGATTTTCTTATTTTATTCCTGTGTTAATACAATAAATATACAAAACTCAAACTACTCGACATGCGACTGCAAAGGGAGACAAGAGTGCATTTGTACAGTACAATGAAATTAATCAGGACGACAGGCAACCACTCGTCAATTATTACTTTTTACAAAATATACAAATATCCCTTAGGTTTTCTCGAAAGAACTTCGCATCACCACCTCCTCCTCCTCAGTGTTTCAACTTATTAATGTCATTGAGTTCAAAATCACAACTTAAAAGCCACAATCCAATGCCACACACACACACACACGCTCACATCATATCTTTCTATAGACTTTCAGATTTGATTCGTATTAATATATAGCAAAAATTCAGGTGCCATTCGTTGAAATGGATTTCTAAAAAGGAAGAACTTGCAGCAGCTCATCTTGAGAGGACAGAATAGGAAACTGCAAAATAACAAAAGAGAGAGAAAAACAACATGATTTTAAAATTACGCGATGAGCAAAATGCCTCACAGCAGTAGTGTGTTTATGCGAGTGTGTGTATGTGTTAACGTCCAAAGATCTCAGTTTTGAAGACTTAATACTGAAAAGAGGTGACTAAAGCTACACCACAAACACACACACACACAGGGCGTTTGCGAACACTTAAAGGATTCACACATTTAAAGTAGTCTCATTACACGTACAACCCATAATCGTGAGACCTGTTTCTCAAAGAGCCGTTTCTTAGTGACTGTCCTCAAGGCTGCAAGGTTTTGTTAATTAATGAGAAATAAACAAAAAACATGATCTAAAACTGAAAGTGTCGCGTTAGCCTGAAATGATAACTGACCATTTCAATTCATAAATGTAAGTGAGATCGCCATTACCCGCTGTGAAGTCAAATAGCTCAACACTCACTCAAATACTCAATGCTTTTTCTCTCTCTCTCTCACAAACACACACACACACACACACTCACACCAACACGTGTGCTAGCATGCTAATCACTTCTGGATTTATCTGTATCCCCTGAACGTGCCATTACAAAAACAGACGTGGGAGACTTTTGTTTCAAATAGGGCTTTCTCCTATGGTGGCTTTTTCTTCTGCCCTGTACCCTAAAACTTCAAAGAGTGAACAGGGCCCGGGCAGAGGCTTAGTGAGCTTCTCAAGCACGTTTTAAGTGATATCACAGGTTTGAAATTAGCCCAACTAGTGTGCGGTAACATATGGAGTTCGATAATTAAACCAATGTTTGTAGGACATCGAACAAGTCTCAGAACGGAAGTTAAGGAGCATTAACTTATTTTAGTAAAAGCGGGAGCAGCGTGTAAGGCAGAATCGGAGATAACAAGCAAGAGAAGAGCCACCTGAATCTCCCATTGGGTGCATTCAGTGATGGACATTTCTCTCGGCCAATGAGAGGGGCAGGAATGAAACGCTTGTGTGTGTGCAAGTGCATGCGTTAGATAGTAGTGGAGTGTGTTGATTACTTGTATGGGTATTCAACCCTCTCTTCATCTTGGATGTTTACAGGAAGTACACAGAATCCTTGGTGACATTACTTCCTGTAATGTTTTTTTTGTTTGTTTGTTTTATGAGAAACATGATGAAAGGGTCAGCACACGCTTAATCTGAATCTGCACACTTAGGAAGTGACTGACTGGAGTGTGCCACACACATTCAAGCTCAGCGTAACAGCCAGTTGAGCGCATCTGCTGAGTAAAGGGGGCGGAGTCAGTCAGCCAATGGAGTGCATTGCGTCAATGAAAGGGGCGGAGTCTGGAATCCTCCACGTCTGAAACAGGCTTATGGATGACTCAAGTCAAAGGAGTACGATTAGAAATAATGAAAACGTGGGAGAGTGGGAG
Organism: Olivaichthys viedmensis; assembly: GCA_028565825.1. Taxonomy (NCBI): domain Eukaryota; kingdom Metazoa; phylum Chordata; class Actinopteri; order Siluriformes; family Diplomystidae; genus Olivaichthys; species Olivaichthys viedmensis. Next base: position 1,263,483 of record JAOUQW010000019.1, read on the forward strand.
GAGCTTGAAGTTGGGCCTGCTCTCCCTCTGCCAATCAGATCTGCTCTTTGAAGGCTCCTTGAGCGGCGGTTGTGGCGGCGGTTGAGGCGGCGTTGGCGGCTGCTGTTTGGACTGTTTTGTTGGACATGACGCCGGTGGCGAATTCCTGCTGGGCCTTCTCAAAGCTCGCACCGGTGGTCCGATAGAGCCCATGGACCTACACACACACACACACACACACACACACACACACACGTTACAGAATGCTACTGATTTAATGTCTATAGGTCTATTTTCCTTTAAATGGATCTCAAAATTTGAGATCCACTTATGTTACGTCAAATATTCTGAAAAGAAACAAGACATTATAAAAAAGAGCGCCAGCCAAACACTGGAACAGACACTCGCTACGTCATCAATAATTCCATAAATCAGTTTCAATCACTCTTTATTGCACTTTCTGTTTATCCGTATGCCAACCTTTCCACCTGAGACATGCAGTTTTACCTTTTTAAACATGATGAGAGAGATGACAGCAGAGGCGGTGAAGAGAGCAGCAATCAGGATCATGATGATGCCCACAGGAATGCTTGTATTAAGGCCTGTCAGCGCCGAGATCCAACCACTACACAGACACAGTTTTAATATACAGTTACGTTAGCATGGTTTTCCCCAGATACCCCGTCAAATGACAGCCAAAAGCAATTCTAAAGCTGCTCGAATATGAAAGAAGCACACGTGGGTACCTGGCGCCCCAGCCTGCAATACCAATGGCCTGCATCACATGGACTCCGAATTGACAGATATAGATAAAAAAGAACACAAAGAAGCGGAAAGAGCTGTCACTCCTGCAGAGAGAGGGGGGGGGAGACAAAGAGTGCGAATATTGTTAAATGTGTCTGATTGTCTTGCTAAAACGCATTACAATTGTTTTATACGTATCTAGGTGTACACGTGTGCTGGTGTTGCGTATAATATATAATGCCTATAATCACCCTTAAGACCTACTCGCACCAAATCCGCCGTTTTCACACACAAAAAAAAAGCGCAGGATGCTTTAAAATGCATTTCTATGAACGCCGTTGAGAGTGACACGGACGTATTTGTGAGCTGTCTCAAGTTCTGCATTTTTCATAGGCAGTGAAAACCTCATCAACCAATAAGATATAGACTTTTATTCATGTGATAGACACGAGGTAAACCTGTTAGATAACTCATGTCTGTGGACAAAGTAAGACAAACATTATAGCGGCTACAAAACCACAAAACTAAGGGAAGCTACATTTGTTTGTTTAGGAGAAGGGTGACAAACTGAACATTGTGGTTTTTATGTTGCGTTAACTTCTTTTCAAATGATGGCAAAAATAGGCATTGGGCTCGTTGTGATGCAAAACATATAGTCTGCAATTATTTCGCAATTTAGTCTCACCATGTTCAACGTAAACAGGCCTTTAAAGAAGGGGGGCATCCAAGATATGACATAAAAACAAAAGTCCATTGACAGATTATATCTAGAGAAAACTGAAATTCTAGGAATATTATGCTGCGTTTGCATCTGTGTGTGTATATGCATGCATTGGTCCATCTGCCTGCTTCACTTGTACACCTTTGAAGCAAAATGTGATGAAACGCAACCTTTTTGCAGGTCTTCACAATTTCACAAGAAAGCCAAAACATCGATTTTCCATCATAGAAAACGTTTAGCGTTAAGGTTTAGCAATACTGTATTACATTTTGTAATATGTTGACGTAAAGCCCTTAAAAGTTACTACAATGCTTTAAAAAAAAAAAAAAGGTTTAGGGGTTAAGGGTTTAACGTTTAGGGCCAAGTTTCAGGTTAGGCTTGGCAATATTTTACTAAAATCTAACTTGATCCAAGGTTCAAACGAGTGTGTGTGTGTGTTACCTGAATGCTCCATACAGAGGTCTGTACCAGCAGACAAATGAGCAGGGAGTGAAGAGCATGAACCATAGCATGGCCAGACCAAAGTCTACACCACGCTGCGCATCCACACAAAACCACGCCAAACAGCCGAAGATGTTCAGGAACAGTGTTGCTGTGTGGACTTGAGACGGGAACGAACACACACACACACACGAACACACACACACACCTTGTGGTTATTCATCGGACCTTCGACAAGTTGACCATAGCAAACAGTAAAAATAAGCCAAGAAAACCAATTTTAAATGTGGGTGTGTGTTCCACTGTTAAACACCCACTGGTTGAAAATCTCTTAAAATACATTTCAGTATTTTTTTATTCTTTCAAGAATGTTTAAAAATGAAACATATACCTATAGATGATTGCATTCCTGCTTCTAAATGAGCAAACTATGTTCAGAAGGAAACTTTGCATCCATAAACTCATTTATTTAGCAGCAATAAGGCTAGGTAAACTTTGCTGTGATTAAATGGAGGCAAAATGTCCGTTTTGAGTTTCGGTTTCGTTTGTCTGTAATCCAAGCCAAGCCCTGTTGAAAGTATGGGTCACAGGAACAAAAAACAAAAGAATTTAGAATTTGTGAGAGCAGAGACTGGGGACATCAGACAGCCCACATCATACGACTGGGCCGAGGCATTTGAAGTGCTTTGCTGCACTGCATCATGATTACAAAAAACTTGATTTGACTTGTGAAATAATAATTAGAGTTGAACGAGGTATCAAAAGTTCGATACGTTTTCAATACTACAACGTGGTAAACAATTCGATTCTATAACGTTCGATGCTGCGTTTAAATTGAATAACACTAATCCGACCTTGGATTTTGGCTATAGGCAAATCAAATTGCGTGTGCTAATTTGATTCGGATGGGCAAGCTGCGCCAAGTGGCTTGAGCGGCAAGTGCACGGGTAAAGAAAAAAGTTATTTTACGCCCTTAACTTGTGGAAAAGACAGGCTCATGGAGTGGGATTTGCGCATATTTCTGCTTACCTTGCTGACAAGCCAACAGACAACATAACCAAAAGGAGTTATAAATCCCTCCACTGCAAAACAGCCAACAAGAGCAACTTGGCTAAGCATCTGGATGACAAGCACAGCGACCTCTACTTTGATGGCGCAGGCTTAAACTTGATTTGCCATCGCAAAATAAATGGGCTAATTATATATTACGTAGCCTAATTTTAAAAGGAGCATGATGCAATATTGGTGTTCAAAACAGACATACAAGTCAGTTCCATAATTATTGGCAAAGATTGGTCAAAAAGGTTATGTAAAAATGTGTGGCTAATTAGCTTAATCTCACCCTGGAAATATGAGAGAAATCTAACCTTTAATTGAAGTAAATTTAGTCTAAGAAAGTTTAAAAAATATATATATATTTTTAATAAAACCACATGTCATAATTATTTATATTTATATTTTACTTTTTTTAAGTTCACCTGAATGTTTAGGAACCCTTAATCGGTCATCCATGACTTTCTGTTTCACTGGGGTATAAATATGAGGCGACACATAGGCCAAATTCCATTAGTCATTCATAAACATGGGGAAGATGAGAGAATACACAAAGTAAATGAGACAAAAGTGTGTTGACTTTCATAAATCAAGCAATTTCATCAAGCATTAGAGGAGACGACTCAGTGCTGTTATGTTGGCAAAGGGAGATTGCACAAAGTCCTAAATGCAGGGGTGCCAATAATTGTGACTAATTCTTTTTAGAATTTAGAACAACTAACGGTCGTTGAGAGAACTTAAAAAGAACATGTTGTACATAGACACTGCGTTGGCAGAAAAGACAATGTGATAACCTTGGATTATTTTAGTTTATTTAGTAGCTAGCTAATTAAATTTGATTTAATTAGATTTTACAGTTTATCAACCAATTCAAACAAATGTTGCAGGCAACATAGCCAGCTTTTTTTTTTTGCACACCAAAACGGATGCGTTTTATTTGTTTGACGGACGGTGAAAAATGCATACAATACGGTGTACAAGGGTGTCCATCTCCTGAAAAAAAACGTGCCCTTTTTCAATCAATCATTAACCACCAGCAGACATGATGCCATAGAATTCAATGTAAAAGGACACAACTTCTCCTTAAGAAGTGCAGTCGTGCCGAAGACGTGTTTTCAGTTGTTACATGCTACATGATCAGAAGACCATTTGATAATGCCCCATTTCAAAACGCAGAAAGACAACTTGGTTGGAACTTGGTCATTTTACAAATTACGCAATGTCACTGAACAACATTTTCAGACTCCATAAGAGTCGCATGTGTTTAGAATTGTCATGGTACAAATTTTTCATCCGTTAATAACGCAGCCTATGTGCAATGGCCTTCTTTAAAACCAAATGTAATGTTTCATGTTGCGAGCAAAAATGACGTATGCCTGCAGTGCATTATGGGTAATACACACAGTCCCACGGTCATCAAGACCACCACTATATAAACCATATCCTATGCATGCTGGTGTTTGGGACGTTCCATAAAATGTCACTAGACGACAAATCTAGCATCTGATACAGAGCCAGGGTCTACTCAACAGGCTGGTGCAGAGCAGGTGTTTTGGATCATGTCTGGACCTAAATTCTAAACGTGGTGACCCTGATTTAGCAGGGTCGGGTATCTTTGCATTAAAAACTGCGTGTTTAGCCCAGAGATCAGACCTACAGCACAAAGCTAGCGCTTGTGTGTAGAGGGGGAAGACTGCAATTAAAAGGATTTTTTAAAGTAGAGATTTGCTTTTGTGTTGTTCAGAATTCGGCTTAAGCGACAGGACAATCAGAAACATTATTATTATTACTATGAAGGTGACCACAGTCTCATCAGAAAATATGGAGCTATTTGTTTTCCCAGTGGAGGAAAAAAAAAAAAAAACCAATCCATTTTTAGGTTCGTAATGAATAAGGTATGCAGGAGCATGTTATCAAGTTACAGCAGATCTAATTTAGAGCTCAACTTCAGGAGGAGATCATCTGAGCAACAAAAAAACGCTCTATTCGTTAGAGAAAAACATGGAGAAATTCGCTATTTGTACGCTTGGTGCATCAACCGAGTAGCAAAATCTGCATAAGAAAATGCTGATCAGAATCGGTTTTTATACCCACATATTAATAAATACTCCTAGATGGGAGAAAGCTGAGCCGAGTCCTGCAGATACAGAGATGCTAATACAGAGATGCAGGTAATATATATATTTTTTTTTATGAAAGTCATCATTTTGTTTAAAAAAAAAAAAGCAATACCCCAAACACACAGTCATACACATTTCTAGCCCAGTTTCTAATAAATAATACAACATTATAACGGCTGTGTGTCTCCCACTCATTTTTCGAGATAAGACATATATTGTGTCCTTATCAAAATATATAATACGGGATCATAGGCATATAATGATGATTATCAAAATCAAACATCTTTCCTATGTTGATCATTAATGTTTGAATTATGTTCGATAAAACGATTATGCTGTTGTGTCCCTTAATCCAGTAGCAAAGGATTAAACTTTTAAAATTGGACAGACTGGTATTTCTAACTAAAAACCTGTGGCAGCAAACAACAAGGTTATAATTTGTTTACAAGCTCAATTTGAGTTCAATTTAAATTCAATACTATTCATACATACAAGAATTGAATGCATCAATACATGCATTCTGTTTTTGTTGAATGTTAAGACAGTTCAAAGGTCGAAGGTGTTAGACGCTGAATGTCAATCTGCATGCTCTCAAAAGGTATTTTTGAGAACATACATTGTGATGAGATTTTTGGCCATTTTTGGCTACTTCCCTTTGCACAACATATGACCCGCTCTGATGGGCTGACTGACGGGTGGAAGGCTGTGAAAATGAAATCGGCCCGGAATACATTTTCAAACAGAGTCAGCGCTGCAGTAGCGACATGATGTAAATGCGAATCGGGGAGGCGCTGTTTCCCTTTTTGCATTTGAATTTTGACACTTTTATAGCGTGTGTCGTCTTTGATAATGAAACTGCAAATACCTCATTAGAGAGTGCAAATGCATATAAAGTCAATTGCTTTTCAATCATCACATGAAACGTACACATGCAGTTCAGGAAATACATTTTCATTTTCCAGTTTGCATTTTCATTTGAATAAAGCTCATCCTGAAGCGTCCAAATCTCCACGTAAATGAAATGTCAATGCCACTATACGAAATGCAAATGTTACTATTGAATTTGAATTTGAATTTTGAGCTAAAAATTGCATACATGATATGGAATTTTAAATTCAAATATAGGAATACGTTGCCATTTTACATATTACATTTAGCTACTGATGATATGCTTCCATATGCCGGGTCCCTCGTAAGGGTACTACGTACGCCTGCTGAACATTATAGCCAGCACCAGGGCCAGTAGCCCCAGCAATACCCTGGACAGTTCCCAAAGCAATAATAATAGCACATGCAGCTGAGGCCGGGCTGGACCCGATCACCCACGGCTGCACATAAATAATTACACTGAGCGTCACTTGCTGCAAGCTCATATGGGGCCAGATAAGAGAGCAGAAGAGTAGAGTAGAAGATAAACACAATAAATGTGAAAGATAACACACCAACATGTCTTGACTCTTCCCTTATCTCTTTCCTCACACAGAGTAAATAAAAACTCCTCTTGCTCAATTCATCTCTGTGGCCCGAGTGCGTGTGTGTTCACGCTAAACACACCCCAAAAACACCATCACAAATATCTCACCTTATCTCATCTCATCAGTCAAGTGTGGATGTATCCGAGAGTGAAGCTGTACGTGGGACTGCTTCTGCCTGTATTTCGGTTATTCAGCTATTACCCACCCGCAATATTTTTCGAATGAACTTAGTCGGTTCAAAAAAATATTTAAAAATAATTCATTTAAAGACAAGGTGAAATCAAAAGTGACCTTTTTTTTTTTTTTCACCTTGTTAGCTCGTGTCCTTGATCAGATTGTGCACCATTCACCGGAAACTAATCACTTGAAAGACGAAATTCTTATTTGTCCGTAATCCTTCATTAAAGGGCGGCGACTTTCCCCCGCTTCTAAACAGACTCTGATTTTTGATCACGTCACCGGTAGCTCGAACTCGCAGATATACCGATTAGCGCGCAGCATCATGGGCAGAAAGTGCATTTTTGCTTGATAATCACCAAAACCGTTATTATGTTTCCCTCGGCATCCGAGCCACAAGTCAATGGAGCGATCGGACCGAATGCGCATTAAATTTGCCTGGTAAAAAAAAGCCAATTCACTTGGATGGGAAAGGACGCGAGTCGTGAAAAATGAACGTTCTTCTGGTAGCGGTTAATTTTGCTTCTTGTCGAGTTCATCTAGTTTAACTTTAACCTTGGAAGCCCAAGCTGATGGAGAAGTAGGGTGGTCTTTCTGAAAGTAGGGGTCACACCGGCTTTGTTCTGTCTCTTCATGTCCTGTGACTGCCGTACCATGAGAGTAAAAAAAAGTTCCAGGCCTGCAACGTGTTTTTGTTGGGTCCCAACCAAGGGTCCTCAATCCCGCTGCACACCTCGACCCCAAACCACACACCCTATTAACTAGACAGGCCATGCGTCGTCTGTAAGCAGCACACTGCATTGTGTGTACTCTGTAGGTATGTCTTTTGGACACTGGATATTGAGGTGCATTGTGGAATTCAGCGAGTGCAACGGATATTCTCCACTACGCTTTACGATGAGTACAAAACATACAGTAAAAAGGGTGTGGTTTCCAAATGAAGAAGAACTAGCACAGCTGATTGGCTGACAGGGAGAGAGGGCTACAGATAAACGGATTGTGATTGGACGGGAGGCACTCACACATCCACAAGTAGTACATGATCTTGACTGTTTTCTGAAACTCCACTGGGATATCCACCGATATGTCGTGGTAGAAACACGGACCCATTGGAAACTTCTCAGGCAGTGGCGGCCAGTTGTTTTTCCTCCCTGAGAAAGTGAGGAAACAGAGAGAAAAAAACGAGAGAGGGAGAGAGAGGGGGAGGGAGGGAGAGAGAAAACATGTGCAGAAAATGCGATTTAGACCAGCCACCATTAGTCCGGAAAATGTGAAAGTGGTACTTTACCAATTATTCATCATCATAAAATTTGGCTTTTGCTCTTAGGTGACAAAATACAACTTTATTTTAAATGTAAAATTATGCAGAAGCAGAAAGTGATATTGTTAATGTTATTTTCTATAAATGTTAATTATTTGTTAATAACAACAAAAAGAAGCACAATAATAATGGGGCAAAAAACCTTGAGTTTGCCAACAAGTACCAATGAGTTAATTTGGAGAATTGGAAGACTTCTTATATGACACAAGTTTACAACCCAAGGAGCCGTGCCTCATTTAGAAAGTGCTATTGTGGGTAATGCAAGTTTCCCACCTCCAGATGCATTGAGCGACTGCATCTCTCTCTCTCTGCGGTCGAGCTCTGCAGCTTTCCTCTCCAACTCCTCCTGCCTCCTCAGCAACTCGGCCTGGGCCCGTGCCTGATCCTGCAGCGCGCGCACACACATACACGCACACGTCAAAATGCACTCCTGTACACTGTAATTATAGCATGGTGAACAAGTCAGGGTGCACAAGTTGATATAGGCAAGAGGAAACCCAGTCAGTGTGCACACAACTTCAACACCGCTGAAAACAGACACACACTCCAGACTGTGTGAAATATAGTATCCTATGTAAAGAATAAAACGTGATGGGGCGTGCAGTTATCAGAAAATAATCAACGACGGGGTGGTGTGACGCACGTCCCGAAGTGTTTTATTCCGCTTATACCACAGCAATATGCCAACAATTACACTTAAAAAAAACAAACAAAAAAAACAAGATACATCACTTTTTATCCGATTATAGTTACATTTAATGTCGGGGAACGTCCGCGAAACAAGTTCGTTCCTGTTTGTTATCACTTACGATATAAACAGTCTCACACACACACACACACACACACACCAAGACAAAAAACGCGTATTTTTATGTTACTGATAAACCACAAAGCGCAAACTATCCGGGAGTAAAATTTAAAAGGAACAGCTTTAACCTCTGACTTTTACAAAAACTTCCAGGGACAGGTTCCCATCCCAGTACACATTAAGAGGAGATAATAAATGGAGATTACTGATTTTAACGGGCCCCGTGTCATTTCTCCTTGATTAAGTCCTGCACGCCTTAACTTCGTCAGAATATATCTATCTATTTTGCAATCTGACAATTTTCTAAACTTGGGTAGAAAAAATATCAAACAGGCTGTTTATAAGTGCAATAAAAGCAATAAAACACCTAACATTTCAAAAATGCAATACTTTTGTTGCGATGTTAGAATTGGGTTTCATGTAGCCATTTACAGATGACAGCTGATGGAACCTGCTATCTAGTTGGTAAGCCGATATACTGTGTACATGGTTTTAAGGACCGTCACCGTGTAAATACCCAAGGAAATCTCTTGAACTACACCGTTTTTGCTCCCAAAGTGTTTTTCTGTTGACAAAATCCGCTCCCCACCACACATTACTTCAGTTGCGTGGAAGGCGGACACTTGAGTGATGTAGATGATACACATTTCTGAGTCAGGAGGGGAAGTCAATAAGGGAATGTTAAAAAAAACATTAGGTGGGTCGCAGGGTAAGAGTCACTGCTTTAAGAAAGACTTAAATCAGGGAGGAAGCTCAAAAGCAGCACTGTGTACTGTCTCCCTGATGCAGGTGTGTGTGTGTGCGCGTGTGTACGTGTATGTGCGCGTGTGTGTGTGTGTTGCACCTTTACGTAGGCTATGCTTCCTGCTGGGACATACTAGCGCCTTTCTGCTCGCCCCCACATCCTGTTTTTAGGTGCAGTGCAGTAATTGGACAGTAACACTATATTTTTTTCTTGTTTACTCCAACACAGTGGAGTTTTCGTGCTATGAAATATTTGCGAATACACTTTATTTATTTTTTGGATAATGCAAAATGTATGCGGCAGCAGATTGTAATTCTACATATCTCCAACTGACATGCAGGTTGTCTGTATGCTGTTTTCATCGCAAGCTCAGGAAATTTATCACATCGTCACAGCACGCAACAACAATATTGTTAAGCTGAACATCTGTGCTCGGATTAACGTTGTTCCTTTGTCGGATTGGCCTTTTGGTTCACAGCTTATAGTGGTTGCAATAAAATTCCGAATAAAAAGCTCATTGACAATGTTTTTTATTTCAACAATAATAAAAAACAGCACAAACTCTGCACTGTGCTCAAATTAGAATTATTCCAATTTCAACTAATAGTTGGCAAAACTATTACACTATAATGATGTTATGAATGCACTGAATACCAACGAGTACCAACGAACCAGTTTTTTTATTCTGTTTTTATTCTTTGTTAATCTGTGATGCGATAAAATGTAACCAAATCAGCAACAAAAAGTGCTGCTAGCGCTGCCTGTTGAGAAAGTACCGAAACATAAAGCTGGAACTTTTGGATCTGAACTGGTTGTCAATGAAAAGAGCACAGATCTGGTTGTCTTTTGCCAAAAGTTCTTACGGGCAATGTTAAGGGTGTTAGTAAGTCAGCTGAGGGATCCAAAACTGCCCCCCTGACCCCCCTCGTGATCAGTCATGTGATTCCTTGACGGGCAATGTTACTCCTCATGTGACCAGGAAACGTGTTTCTTCTGTTAGTGCCTTACAGCTAAATTCTAGCTGGCACCATTTCTCCCCACACACACAAACAAATCTTCATTTATTTACCATTATCAATTCTTCAACCTGTATGTTTGTTACATTTACTTTGTGGCGTTCCAAAAATATAATCCTGAACTTCAGTGTGTATGATTGTAAATGTATTACTTGATGTTTTTGATTGATTTTGTTTTACTTTTTGTCCATTATGTTTTGATTGTTACCTATTTTTTGTATTTTGGCACTGTTGTAAATGAGGGTGGTCACTAAATGTGTTTCCTGAGATTTAAATAAAAAATTTAAAATAAAATTAAAATTAATTAATCAAATAAATATGGTCATCCCCTTTCCCTGCATTGAATATTCCCTCTGGCCATGCTGAATTAAACATCCCACCCGTATGTCCCTAATGGCTGAGGGGTGTACCATGTGCTGGTCAGGGTGGTGCACATGGCACACTGCATCAGGGGGTGGGGGGGAATCTTTGCACTGTATTTACATAACTTATAATACTACTAAAATGTGTTTATAGCTCCATACCAGACTCTCACAAGCTAAACTTTGCGCTTCTTTCATAAACAAAAGGACTTAACCAAAAGTTTGTGTTTATTTCCAAAGTCAAGTTTGTTCTCCCAAGACAGCGTAGTGACCACTCTGTTCTAATAATACTTGGCATTTAAAAACAAAAAGGTTACATTTGACATTCCTTAGAGACAGCGTCACCTTGCAAAAACCTTTTAGTGAGCATTAGGCTGTTTATGGCTAATTATTAGGGCTATTAAATGACTGGTGAAGATGCTTTCTTTATAAGACATATATAAAATATAGTAATGAAATTCTTTAGCTGTATATGGTGATTGAAATATGCCTCGTGATATAAAAGGCTTAATGTTCATGGGTAAAGATTATACTGCATTATTTGGACCAGAATGATATGACATACACTATATGGCCAAAAGTATGTGGACACCCCTCCTAATTATTGAGTTCATGTGTTTCAGCCACACTCATTGCTAACAGGTGTATAATACATAGCCATGCAATCTCCATAGACAAACAATGGCAGTAGAATGGGTCTTACTGAAGAGATCAGTGACTTTAAATGTGGCACTGTCATAGGATGCCACTTTTGCCACAAGTCAGTTCGGGAAATTTTTGCCCTGCTAGATCTGCCTTGGTCAACTGTAAGTGCCATTATTGTGAAATGGAAGCGTCTAGGAGCAACAACAGCTCAGCCACGAAGCGGTAGACCACACAAACTCACAGAG
>JAOUQW010000019.1:1318315-1332341 GCA_028565825.1 Olivaichthys viedmensis
TGGCAGAGCTGAGGCTTGAACCCACGACCTTCTGATCAGTAGCCCAGCGCCCTAACCACTGAGCCACCACTGCCCTATGTAAGGGGATTGCAGAAAAAAAGAAAAAAAATGCAAAAAATGAGTTTCATCTTTCCAACAGTGCACTGGGCTGCAATAAGATGTCTCTGTGGTGAGACCCCATGAAAAACAATGGCAAAGCCTTCACGTGCACATTTTCATACACATCTCCTAGTAGATCTTTTCTATTTCAGACCATATTACAAAACGTCTGTGGCGTACTGCACAACGCAGTGCATCAACTGAGCGACGTCTCTCCATTCACTTTTTCTCATTCATTTGAATAGACCCAGTTTTCCCATGTCCAGCTAGTCCTCCGCGGATTGGTCGAGGTCGCGCAGCCGCGCGCGTCTGATTGGACGTTCGTTCCTGTGCAGATTCTTCCCCCCCCCCCCTCAGAAGATCTCCATGGTGAATGGCCGATTATCTTGATGGCGCGCGGTAAACGCTGATTGGCTGAAGACTCGCAGGCATGCCATTCTGATTGGTCGATTCTCGATGCCCGGTGTCCGGGTAAGATGGCGTCGGAAGAGCAGTGCTCGGCACCACCGCGATGGCAGTCGGTATCTTTAACGCACGTAGAGTATCCGGCTGGTGAGTGTTTACGTTCATTATTATTATTTGTTTTTTTTTACTAAAGCGACTCGTATCGCCGAATTGCGCGTCGTCGCCGCTGGGAAGGCTGTGCGAGGTTTTACAACTGAATGAACACGACTGAGGGATTGCTTGCCAAATAGTGATACCGTAGGAAGGCGCGCAGACAGCGAGCCTCCTTTCTCCCCTCCCCGTATTCCGACAAGTCCGGCCTCCTAGCCTGTGATTGGCTAAGACTTGTACTCGCATGCATCCTGCCTATTGGATGCCACTGGGGATTACTACCAGTCAATCTTAGCCCGGGAGGCGTGGTTTAACGGAATACGGGTCCGAAAGCAAATAACGCCTGCAGACGACTTTTTAAACGAGAGCTGCCAAATTGTGCGTTTGTGCCGCGCATGCGCGCTCTCTCTCCGCTCTCTCTCCGCCACTGGTTTCTGGGAACCCCCAGACGCTTTAACTGTACATAAAAACCTGCCCGAAAAACTTTTTGTTCGGTAAACACGTCGACCTTTCTGCACTTTTCTTAGTAATAGTTTTTATTTTATTATTTTATTTCTTATTTTTTTTTACTTCCCAGCCTTTTCGCGTTCAAGGAACGCCAGCTAGAGTGCGACCAAGCTAGCTAGCGGGCTAACGTGCCAAGTTGTGCGTGCGCGCGCCCGTGTGCGTGCGTGCGCGTGCGCGTGTGTTATCAGCTGACCTGCTAAGACAATAATAAATGTTGCAGCACCAGTTTTTATTTATTTTTATTTTTTTAAATTTTATTTAAATAAATAAATAAATTTATTATTTATTCATTTAAAGAATAAAACTATTACCTGTGACGGTCGGTCGTGTGTGTTGTGGCGTTTTATTGCTCGGCCTCCGCTTCAGCGCGCTGGTCGCCGCGTGACGTCATCGTCACGCCGGAGACACGTTTTGCGAAAATGCCAGTCGAATCCGTCGTCGACGTGTTTTTTCTCAGACGTGGCTAATGTTCCGTGTGCTTGTGTTCGTATTTCAACTCTTAATGGTCGTGTCTGCCTGCCTGTCTGCCTGCCTGCCTGTCTGTCTGCCTGTCTGTCTGCCTGTCTGTCTGTCTTTGGTCGGACACTACCTGATGAAGGTGTGGCCCGCGCGCGAGATCAAAGAGGCGCTGCGTACTGCCGTTCTAAATAGTGCGTTCTAAATAGTACGTCACGCAAAGGCTCGAATCACGTGGCGCTCTCTTAGCCCAGCTATTGACCCTTACTGTACTATTACTGTTTAGTACGGTAGTACGCGGATTTGGCAGGTAGCCTGTCGTGATAAATAGACACTTGCGCTCAGGCCCTGAAAAAAACAAGCTAATCATCAAGACCAAGAGTAGCAGAAACATCACCACGTTTATCGAGGGTCCAAAAGACCCCACGATAAAGCTGGAGTCGTCCCCCGGGGAGAACCGAGGGACTGCGTGAAGAGCTTCTTTTTTATTTATACACTCCTGCGTATAGGAGGATCCAATGAGACTTCATCCCTCGCCCTTATCTCTTCTTTATTTTTTATTTTTAACAATTAGCCGGACACTACTTCTTGTTTTACGACTTTTTACGACCGTTACGTATCCAACCGGGTACGTTTTCTTTTAAGATGAGCCGGTACCAGTCAGTGCCTCAGCTCTCTCCTTTGATTTATTCCATTGCTTTTCTAGGCCAGAGATGCACAGTAAAACCACAGGACAAAAGGCCCTTAGTTATATTGCTTTTTTCCATATTTAAGGGTTACACCATCGTCTACAAACTAACTCGTTTCGTATTAAAAGTATGGGGTCATGTCCCCTGAGTATACGCATGTTTTCACATGTTTATGTTGATTATTCATCATGTTAACTACAAAAATACACCACAAGCCACGGAGACCTGACATGGCCACCGTTGGTAACGTACTATTTGTGCATGCTGTGTAGTTACGAAAGCCAGATAGTGGGATTCCCTCGCACGTGATGGCAGATAAAAATTTGGCTGGGAAAAAGCTCAGCTCATGGTGGTGGGCAGTGTAGTCTGTCTTGGTCCGCTCCAGTGCGTCGGCGTGAAAACATCCAGCTATCCAAGGCTGTAATGGCCCCAATTATATTTTAGGATGACTATGTTCAGCCACACACACACAAAAAAAAAAATCCTTCCACTCTCTGTAAAAACGGAATGTCATGGGACAGAAAATGAGGACACGAAGCACAAGGATTTACTCAGCGTTAGTAAGGACACAGAGAGATGCTACAAGTCCACATTTGTAGACAAAAAACTGAGTTGGACAGCAGTGTCTCTATGAGGAAGTCATTTGAGCCTACGCTTGGTCTGTTTTGTATGTACCATTGATTTTAATGTTAGTTATTTTTAATGTGCAGGTGATCTGGCGGGGCAGATTCTGGCGTATGCCAGTCTGCTGCCGATGGCGATCCTGGTCGGCTTTGTCACGCTCATTGTCTTCAAAAGAGAGCTGCACACGGTGAGTCCCCTGACCTCTGACCTCTGGGATTGGTCCAACTCTGCACTTGAAGATCTGCTGCTTTGTAGGGTTTAATTCCACACCAAATGTACTGCTCTGGGGTTGGCTAGATGTGTGTGTGTGTGTGTGCGTGCGCGCGCCATACCCCTGTTCTGAGCTCCTGATGGCAAGACACCACCTTTCAAAATAAACATGTTTATCAGAGTTCGTACAGAAGCTTGAAAGTATTGAAATGTTATTTCCAAATTGCAAAAGTGTGAAATGGCCTGATTTTTCCATTATAAGTGGGACTAAACATTAGAAAGAAATGTTCGGTTTTCTTTGTGTGTTGAGTTCTCTCGATTGAGTTGACTGCAATGTAAGAAGTGAGCCCCTTTAGTTTGATCTTAGCACTTGACATTCAGCGTGTTGGCAGGTGGCAGGCACCAAATTTGACTATCGAATGATTACAACGTTACACCATTACGCCTGGCTGCCAGTTTAACCTAATTAGGTAAATTGCCTGTTCAATAAAAGTTCTAGGCTGTGGTTACAGCAATGACCAAACACATATAAATGGCGTATTGCAAGTTCTACAAAAAGAAGAAGGAAAAAAATCAACAATGTCTTGACATTTCCTATAAAGGCATTATAACACTTTTGAGTGTTAAAATACAATGAGGTAAGATTGGCAAACTGACAGCTAGCAGTATGTTACCCAACTAGCAACGTATTCAATTCCGTTAATGCTTTATGCAAAAATTCTAACCTAATAAAGGATAAATGTCAACATTGAGAGCAGAAAGTTAACGTCATACTAGCTCGAACCCAATCTGTTCATACAAGTTCTTGTTTCAGTATGTAGTCTAGTCATCAAATGACATTCGGTTAGCTCCACAGCTCTGCCCACTGGGTGCATAAAACAATTAATTTCATTTTTGTTTTAATTAGAAAGCTTGGAGCCTCATTTTTGTAATGACAAAAGTGTATTCGGGGTCTCTGAGTGATTTGAGACCAGGTGACGATTAGATAAAGAAAGTTATTACACTGTAAGGCCTCTCGCCTCATAAAACTGATTACCCCTTTCAGAATTCATTAGTTACATGCATCAATTAATTTGCTTTCCTCACCGTCAGTTACCCTTACACGTTGGGGACACAGATGGCGCTTACACAACCTTACACACAGTCACTCCAGCGTGTGCGCTCGCACAAACTCAAGAGTGTGTGATGCCAATCCAGAAGCTATGTCACATGCGCTTAGTAACCACTTTATTAGCTACACCTACCTTGTATGCCCACTCATAGGCCATGTGTCCATCTGTTGCTATGCACAATTTGTCAGCCCTCTACCCCACCCATCAATGAAAAGGGATCACCACAGGACCACGACTGACCAGACATTATTTGCGTGTGGACCATTCTCAGCAGAGCAGTGGCGCTGGTATGAGTGTATCAGGTGTAGCCGTGGTCTGGGTGGTCTTAAGGCGGTTCCTTTCCACTGATGGATGGGGTAGAGGTTGAAACAGTTACAGTTAGTAATTGTATACCTACAAAACAATTTTTCTATTGATTTTATATATTTTTTTGCTTTATGTTTTGGATTCTTGTCTTCTTGCAGGATACACCCATATCTCATTTTTAACATCTTGGAATTCTATAAAGCGGATCATTTTTTAACCCTTCACACTACATGGTGTGTATGATGGCCTAATAAAATGTCTTTCTTGCAGATCTCATTCTTTGGCGGTTTGGTGATAAACGAAGGGCTAAACTGGCTGTTGAAGCACATCCTGCAGGAGCCGCGCCCATGTGGAGGTAAGTCCCGCCCATCCGTGTTTTCCTTTATGTTTTCCGTCCATGTAACCTTTATGTTGTACATGGTGGCAAAAAAGTGTATATGAATAGTAGTTAAGCAATGCAGGCTTGTAAATGTAGTACTAAAACACTAAACAGACATATGAGCAGCTACGATATTTTCCACAGACTTGCGCTGTCTGTATGCAGATTATTTATTTATTTATTTTGTCCCGTTTGTTTTGAACATGTCCAATTATTGCAGGAGGCCACAGCACGGTAACCACCGAGTACGGCATGCCGTCCAGCCACTCGCAGTTCATCTGGTTCTTTGTTGTTTACTTTTTCCTTTTTCTTTATTTAAGGTGAGTCATTATCGAGGTCAATATGATGCCTTTGAATTTTCCCCAACAATGTTTTAGAATGTCCAGAAATATGACTTGATAAGACCTACAATAGAACAGATGCGATGCAAAATAGACAACGGTCTCTTGGGGTACAACGTTTAGAAATAATCCCCATTTCATAATAAAGGCTTTGATCTATATAGCACCTTCAGATGCTTTACAAAGAAGAAACATCAAACGGTACATAAAGATAATAAATGCAGACAACATATTTTGACAAAAAGACTTTTACACGAGATGGGCGATGTAATGAAAGAATAAAATGATGCATAACTGTCCACAAATAAAAAGCAAATGCTCAGCTTCATTTTCTGTTTCCTGACAGAATGCATCAGACAAACAACGCCAGATGCGTGGAGTTGTTATGGAGACACGTGCTGTCAATCTTCCTACTGGGTGTGGCTTTGTCTGTGTCGTACAGTAGGTAAGTGTGTGTGTGTGTGTGTGTGCGCGCATGTATGCACTAAATAAGTTGTGTGTTTTAGTAACGTATTATTGGCTAAGGTGTTTATTATCAGTTGTTTGTGTTTACAGAGTTTACCTTCTCTACCACACCTGGAGTCAGGTGATATATGGGGGCGTGGCTGGAATGGTGGTCGGCGTGGTGTGGTTTTTTATAACGCAGGAGGTGCTGACACCGATCTTTCCCAAGATAGCAGCCTGGTAATACACACACACACACACACACACACACACACACACACACACACACACACACACACTCTGACCATCTACAATAAGGCTCAAAAGTCTGAATTCACTACCAGGAACTGTTTTTATTTCATCATTTTATAAAGATCAGTTACTGAATATTTGAATTTTGTCATTTATATTCCACTATTATTTACTAACACAAGTTTTTTGGAGAAGGGTTCAACATGGAATGCACAGACTTTACTAACGGAGTCAGTTAATTGGCTGTTAAGAAACGACAACAATTAACACTGTGTTGGAACTGTGTGTTATGATTTGAATGAAGTATATGATGTCGCAACCATGTAAACAAAGGAACCGATCGGTGTGTAAACAGGGCAGAAATGGATTTGTTTCAGTTATGAGTTTTAATTGATTACATTTTGATGAATAAGTTTCAATTGAACACTCGATGAATCGTGCGCGCAGTGAAAGTCAAAGGTTCTCCTATTTTGGCAGCTTTAATAAAATATTTGCTCAGAGGGGAAACTCTGGTCTCTGTTGCACGGCAGGCTTTGAAAAAAGGAGGAAAAACCACTAATGGTGCACTTGCATCCAACCAATCAGGATAAGGAGGCAAGACTTCTCTACTTGCCTGTCAATTTCAATAAGCACCGCCTCTTGCACTAGCATACCGGTGTGCTAGCCTGGACAGCGTGTGTGCATGGTTTTTGGGGGCGTGGCTTTGGAGAGAACACTGAAGGGAGGGGTTGTATTTGTTTGAATTTTGGGTTTCAACATGGTTAGCTCCAGCTAACTTCTATTTAAAAAATCACTGACTATACCATTCAGGGGACTGATGAATTAAGAAATTAAATTGCTTGCTTCTCTCTCTTTCAGGCCCATATCAGAGTTTTTCCTAGTGAGGGATACGAGTCTCATTCCCAATATTCTATGGTTTGAGTACACGGTCACCAGATCAGAAGCCAGGTAACTCTCACCTGCTTCTGTCCTTCTGTCGCTTATACATGTACTTCCTTCTTGACTTTTATAGGTTGATTTTATTATATATATTTTTTAATTTCCTTTGAACCTGTTTGTTACTGATCAGCCAGAAACCTTTTTGTTCTATTATTTTGAAATATCACAAGTTTGTAAACGTTCTATAAGCGTTTGTACTTCAGTCTCTTGACCTTTTGACTCCTCTGTTCCCTTACCCAGAAACAGACAACGAAAGCTGGGAACAAAGCTCCAGTGATCTGCGCTCTCAGCTGGTTCAAACTGACGAAAAGGACCACAAAAACATACACCCACACACTCTCCCAATCATACACACACGTACCCTCAACACGCACTCCTACATTCTAACACACTGGAGATTGAACGTCTGGACTGTCCGGGTTCGAGGCTTTCCGCTTTTAGGCGGACCAAAAACAAAAGAGGTCAAGCGAGAGGGCAAAGAGGCGGGGCCTGTGTGAGGGATCAATCCTCTCCTCTCGCCATCTCTTTCCGTTGCATGCTGACCGTGCAAGAGGCGGAGCTATTTAACGAGAAATGTAATATATATTTTAACCATTAGCGCACGAGGGTGGACATACACCCTGAAATGTACCTGGTTTAAAATGGGAGTGAGTGTGAAAGTGTCAGACGTATGGCTGGTTTTTGCTACAGCATGACATTTTCTTTTTAAAACCGTGTAAGGGGGTAAATATTTTGGGTGGGGAGTTGTAGCAGAAAAGAAAAGCAGGGGGGAAAAAAAGTATAGAGGGGGAAAAAAAAATTCCCCATCATCCCTATATTTTAAGAGTTTCCATACTCTGGTAATATGTAATATCAAGTAAAATAATTTGCACTTTGTGAATCAGAAATGAGGAAAAGAAACCTTTTTATGACAATTAACACTAGTTCCACCAGAGCAAATGAATGTTCTTACGTTCTCTCCCTTCTTTGTCTCTTTATTAACGGGCAACGTGTCCTACTCATGATTGATACTGATGTAAGACATTTCCCATGCATAGCTCTTGTTTGGCAAAATCATTAGTGCAGTTTCACACACAGAGCTCTTATTGGTCGGAATGATCGATCCAATTTCGACACGGAGCTCTTAATGGCCAAAATACGCGACATTTGATTTGGTGGTGTTTGCATATTTTTGCTTTCTAAAGCATTTCTGTGTTTTCTCTACCCTAAAACGTTTTGTAATCGACTTGATCATGAGCCGATGAGCTGAAGCAGGTGTATTCAAGTTCAAAACGCTAAACGCTGCTGGGCAGAAGTCTCCTAGTTCTGAGAGTGAGAACTGCCCCCCCTTTTTAAGCCCCATATGTTGAAAAGGTACTTTTTATTGGCGTGGTTGGGAGTTTTTTTTTTGGTTTGGTTGAGGGCTTGCCTCCAAAAGTAATATTAATAAACGTTTACCTGACCATTTAGCACCTTTTTGTTTCACTTCAGGAAGGCTAAACTGTAGAACCCTACAACCATAATCCTCATACATACCTGAGCAGCTAAAGTGCGAGAGCCTGTACATGGGCAAGTTCAACGTTTGCCGCTGCGACATGTTCAGATGGAATTAGATAGCGTTTATAGACCTTACAGAAAAGATTGAGAGGAGTGTAATGCCCACTATGAGTGCTGACGTCTGCTCACTCCTTTTGGCCTCCATATGACATTTTAGCTGTACGAGTGAATGAGGCTTAAAGACAGCCTGAAATC
Organism: Olivaichthys viedmensis; assembly: GCA_028565825.1. Taxonomy (NCBI): domain Eukaryota; kingdom Metazoa; phylum Chordata; class Actinopteri; order Siluriformes; family Diplomystidae; genus Olivaichthys; species Olivaichthys viedmensis. The sequence goes on from JAOUQW010000019.1 coordinate 1,326,960, forward strand.
AAAACTCACATTTTTTACCGTGTTAGCTCGTGTCCTTGATCAGATTGTGCACGACTCATCTGTACTAATCGCTTAAAAGACAAATTTCTTCTTTGTCGGTAATCTTTCACTAAAGTGCAGCGACATTTTCCCCGCCTCTAAGCGGCCTCTGATTTTTTTTGATTAGGTCACGGTAGAATTGCGGGCGGGACAAAAAATAAAAATCATTTTATGTCATGTTTCACCTCCCCCCCCTGAGTTAACATCTCGCTTACAGCGATACTGATTAACTTTTCCACAAGCTAATCAAATCCCGATGGATAAAACCAAAATCCCACCAGCCCAAATATGCCGTTACACTTCAAACCTCAAAGCTTGAAGGACTTGAACAAGATTTAAGATTGCATTGTAGGATGTAAATTTGGGGCTGAGGAAGCATAAAAGACAATATGAGTGGGCGTATGGTTCTATGCACGGGACAAGAAGTGTGAGGAGCAATACGGAACAAGCTCAGAAGGTATTTGGCGTTTCCACACTAAACATCATGCAGTTCTAGTCAGAGAGTTGGGGTGACAGTGACTGGGCAGTTATTTTATCTAGAAGGGTTGAAAATACCACTTACCAAATGTTTTCCCCATCCATTTTTTAATCTTTTTGACACTAACCCAACGCTCCTAAAACATTCCACTGCATGTGGTAGCATCAAAGGAAAACGTGTGCAACACAGAACCCAAACCTCAGGTGAACCATTAGCTTGTGGTGATAACATGATGATGATGAAAATGGCGATGCCGTTCTTCCGCTACCAACAAAGAAAGTCCCTGTGATGGGATGGCCATAAAGGGAAGAGTCACTATAGAATAGCTGTTAGATTTTTTTTTATTATGTAATTCTTATCAGGCTTAATAAAATCAAATGGATATGGGAGTGCGTGTCTCAGTTCCGGATGTGTTTGTGGAAAACGCAATGGATTATAATAATATAATAACAATATCACCTTTATTGTCACATATACAAGTACAGTACAGTGAAATTGATTCTTCGCATATCCCAGCATGTTGGTAAGCTGGGGTCAGAGCGCCATGATACATGGCTGACCTGGAGCAGGGAGGGCTAAAAGCCTTGCTCAAGGGCCCAACAGTAGCAGCCTGGCGGAGCTGAGGCTTGAAACCATGACCTTCTGATCAGTAGCCCAGTGCCTAACCACTGAACTTCCACTGCCCCTGACATATTCATGGCATCTGTACTGAAATTCTTCTACAACAGAACGTGTGCTCAAACATGTACACAACTAATTCACATAACCGTGATATACTTTTAGTATCAAACCCACAAACAAGAGTGCTGTTTTAAGTGTGGGTGTACCTGATGTCCTCATCCGTCACCAGAAATGCCTTGCAAAGGGGCTGTGTGGTGTTGAGCCAGACTCCGGGGTTTTTCTCCACAGCAGTAGACAGCTGGCCCGTGATGGGGGCACTGGTGGTATGCAGGGCGCTGGCGATGGCAGACAGGAGCGTTTTATCCGAGTAGCCCGGGCCGACCCCTGCAGTGGTGGACACTTTCAGACATTACATAATTTAAAAACCGAAACAAGGCTCAGTCCTTGATCAGATGTCGAATGTGTGTGCACGCAAATGCCCCATTTGTGCTGGATTAGATTTAATTGGGGGCGGATCTTTAATGTAAGTGATTACCAACGAGATTTGTTCATTCTAAACAAATTCGGCAACGACTGTACTTTACAAGCCTAACAATAATTCCTGGGAAATTACCTCCTCTATTTGGCCAAACACAGACCTCCATCAGCAACAGTAGTCCTGTTTGAATGTAACAGCGAAACCTGGTAATAGACTGAAGGCACCATGTAACAGCTTGCTTACATGCTACTTGTGGAATTTGGACATGTATATTCGGACCATGATGTGTCAATCCAGGCTGTCTGTGGTGATTTGGGCCATGTTACACCGAAACGTTATCCTGTCCAAATTGACCGGTTGAAAATCCCTTCCAGGTTACATTACTGAAACACCTCTGGTAAAACTAATCCAGCTCAAGTAGTGCTACAGATTTACATTTCTCATCCAGTTCCTCACCCTGAAAGCCTTTGGGAAGATCCATATTCTTTATCAACTCCTCGGCTATGTCATATGCGTTCAGCCCACTGAGCTTCTTCTCCCAGAAGAGCTGTAAAGAGGCATCAAACAGGTAAAAACCGATTGTACAAACTCGGATTGACTCAAATGAGGCTATGCCAATATCAGGCACAACAGCAACCAGTGTAAATGTTTATACAATGAGTCAAGCTTTATTCTCACGCTGCTTCTTTTCTTTTTCTACCGAATCGAACTCTGATGCATGTAAAGGACTAAGGAGCTGTATGGTTACCTGTCTTGGCTGGTCAACAGCCTTTTGCGGGTCTGTCTTCACTTTGTTGTTTGGGTGGTTTGTGACTTTTGTAACAGGCTGCTTGAAGATGGATGCTGTCTGCCGCACTGGTAGAGAGGTGTTCAAATCAGGCTTACCCTTAGGAAATGAATAAATGATTGAATGAAAAGAAAGAAAGAAAAAAAAATAGTTGAAAATTAAACAGTTTTAGTACTTTCTACAAATGTTTAGTAATAGACGATGCCTGCGGATCCCAAGTTAGAAAATCGGTACATAAAAAAAAACAAATGGTTGCCTAGACGCATCTCGTGAGGGATTATTTGAGCTCGTATCCAGATTCCGAACATAATCTGACTGCCATTCACTAATGTCTTAACTGTTTTAGCACTACAAACTAGACTGAAAGTTTTCACTGAAGGCACTATGTAACTGCTTGCTTAAATGCTGCTTGTGGAATTTCTCATGACATCCAGACTGAACACTAGTCTAGAGTTATTTAAAACTAATATAATTAACTAATAACGACTCTTGGGTTCTAAATTGGCTTGCCTGAAAAATCACACACACACACACACACACACACACAGAGGCAGAGATTCTGGGTCCCAATTCACAACATTCTGCTGGAATGTTGTGAAAGCCGAGCATTTCGGGAAACTCAAAAAAACGAAATGCATCAAAGCAAAGCCTCTTTAAGTACTATGTCAAAAGGACTAACAGACATCATACAGAAAGGGTTTATAGATCAAACCGGGTTATTTCCCTCACAGGTTAAAGGGTTCTGTTGTGAGGCCTAAGTATATATAATCCCCTCACTACAATGCCAAAATTCGCTTGCTTTGATTGCTTAGGTGGAGATACACGAATGCCTATACCGTGTTGCAAATACAAATAATGCAATTTTCCACTCTGGCGAGTGTCTGCTAGCCCACCTTGTTCTGACTGCTGTGGTCGTAGCGTAGGCGCTGTCTGTTCTTGTTCAGTTTACTCATGATCATTTTTCCAGTACGGAAATCAAAGGAGCTCAGGTCCATGGAGTTGCCAAGATAACGGGCCAGTTGTGGCTTACTCCTGAATTTCTTCCCTGTGGGACTGTGGATGCAGAGAAAGAGAAGGGGTAAAAGAGCGGCCCGTAATATAGATGCTAATGGCGTTTCTCCACCAAACAGCGCAGCTCGGGAACCAATCCGAACCCAGGGCTATCCGTGTCCTGCACGAGTGAGTGTGTCGGTTTCCCATCACATAACTCTACCCGTGAAAGTAGGAGGAGTTTCTCTGGAGGTTATCGGGTGGTGACCTGATGAGCACGAATAGTAAAAACCCGACACGAAATTCAAAAGCCGATTTTTGAAATGAAACCACGCATGTCTCATCTGATATTAAAATGTGCACGGAAGCTGCCGCGTTTCTCTCTCTGGAGTGAAGGAGTCAGCACGAGCCGTGGCGGGTTTGTGTTAAAGGAAGCGCGCGCGCAAACGCAAGCCAATACTTAAATCTTTGATGAAAATATAGAGGAGCAAACTTTCAACTGAATGGCCGCTCGAGCACCCAAACACAGCCAAGTGTGCCAATACTTTAATCTTCAGTGAAAATGCAGGAGAAGTTTGAGTGAAAACCAACCCCGGCGATGCCTAAATCTCTTTCTACACCAAGCGTGAGGGCACAAGGTAGGGCGTTTGACCCCATTGTGTTATACCCCTACGTAGGGCGCAAACAAAGTGACCAGGAAGACATTTGGATCTAGCCCTAACCAAAGATGCCGATTTTTTTTTTTACTGGCGAAGATACAATATATGAAGATAGACAGAAATGAATCTGTGCGATGGCGTTTGATCAAATCGATGGTCTGCACCATGTCCCGTCTCCGCGCGCTAGTACCTGGGCAAGAAACAGCGACAGCGTGAAGGATTATGGGTAATTTGCCGAGCCGAGCCGTGCCGTGCCGTGCCGCACCGTCTGGTGGAAAAACGCCATTGATGCAACCACTGGAACCATGCAAGCATGACATAAGAATTGACATGTGATCATTTGAGAGAGAAAAGAAGAAGGAAAAAAGCCAGAACATTAGTGAGAGGAACAATTAAAAAGTAGCTTGAAATGATATTTTTTTTTTTTTTTTTTTGGGGACTTTGAGTGTGTCTCCATGCACAAGGCGCTGGATAGCAACGAGGACTTCAGTCAATAAGTTTACACTCGAGCTCAAATCAATTGTCCAATCTGTCCATGTTGTTGACCCGCTGACGGTGCATGATGCTGCGGAACAGGCTCGTTGTCTGTCCGAGCAAACAAGGAGCAAACCCGGCAGCAGAGGGCCATGACGCACAGCTCGCTCGCTCGCGCCATTAAACCAGTAAAGTTCAGAGGCAACTTGATATTCAATTTTTAAAAATGTGCACCGAACCCACAACGTTTGACTGCAGTTTTTTATTTTTATTTTTTAGAGCCAGCTAGACTTAAAGCTAGCCGAGTTTAAAAGTTAGCTGGCGTTGTCATTATTGCTAAGCAACACTGGGTAGCTTGGCAGCTAGCGACGGCCGCCCGTGCATAGTAACGATAGCATCAAGATAACCCAGGCTAAAGACGCTTCTTAAGCAACGCGTTCTGACTACTTAAAATGGTCTATATAATAATAATAATACTAATAATAATCTATAACGGTTAAGCAACTAGTTTAGTTTTATCGTAGTGCTGGTAATGGCTCCCTTCCTTAGCTAGCAACGTTGTCCAGCTAAGCTAAGCTAAGCTAAGCTAGCTATTATCTCCACTGGCTAATCCAGCAACAGTACCTAAAATAATAGACATCGCTTTTCCCCGCGGACAAGCCCGACTTTCTGGTCACTTCTTCCCTTTTCCAACCATTCGGGAGAGCCGAGCACTCCCACCTTTTCCTCTCCATGCTTCTCCCCGGAGTTGGGCTTGCAGAACTGGGCCGAAAATGATTTTTGGGATATGATGCTGGTTGAATTGCCCTTTCTTTATATCACACGCCGCTCTTCTCACCTTATGACCCCCCACCCC
>JAOUQW010000019.1:1336963-1351730 GCA_028565825.1 Olivaichthys viedmensis
TCCTGTAGAAACGACATTTCATTTCAATGTATACAAGGTATATGGAGAAATGACAATAAAAACCTACTTGAACTTGTATTGGCTGCAACTAAATTACTGACCAAAAGGAACATGTTTTTTTTACATTTCGTCAATGATAACAGCAAGCTGAAAATTTGATTAAAACTCCAGTGATTTTTAATCTTAACTCATTGTTGATGAAAATATGACCTTTCTATCAATGCATTAAAAACCTCTGTTAAGTTGGTACCCCATATGATCAGACAAGCAGTTTACACAATGCTAAACTGGTGTCTAAGCTTCTTTTGTTGGCTACATTGCCTCCAGTAAAAAAAACTTGTCTTGGTTGATCATCTACATCTGAGGCAAGTGGAAAGTTGTGTAAAATAAATTTGACAGAACAGTAGGTTTGTGTAAAATTTATTTATGGGGTGCAAGATTCCTTGTGTCAGCCAACATAACACGTTCACTGCATATAATACGTCAGTGGATTGGATCTTGTAAACGTGTCAAATCTGATCTGATCCCGACATAGTGTTTCAGGCCAATATCGGCCCTATACCGATACTCTGTATTGGATTGGTGCAGCCCTAGTCTTTAACGGCATGTGGCTTCATGTCAAAGATTGATAAATGTTGCATGCTGAAACATAAAATCCTTGAGTTTCAGTACATTTTGTCACTAAGGAACAACATAAAATGTATTATTCAACAGTAAATCATTTCAGTTGTCTCCAATTTATCTGTATTGTTTTTCCATCAGAGAAGTACACTTAATTTAACACTTGTTCCTTGGGTCATAGTTCTTGGCTACTGCCAAACTGCTCAAGAGCCTTGTTTAGGTAAGGCAGCTGACAAGCACACCAAATGTGAAGTTGTGCTAACTCCTTGAGGGTTTTCTTTCTTTTTCTTTCTCAGGTGAAATGGTGGTGAATGTGTTATGTAAAATGGAGGACAGGAAAAACCCTCTACCAGTGCATGACAAATATCAAGGAACTTACCTACTCATGGTGCACCCAAACAAAACGGTATGTCCGTTTTTGTCAGTTAATCTCCATATATTCTACTGATCCCAGCTAAACTTTCTTTCAATTAAGGACATGCTTTCTGAAAGTTCTCAAACAAAAATACCCTACATTACATGAGCAAAGGCATGCGTAATAACAGTTTTTATCAAGTGTTCATATCATGACCTATATTTAAATGCCACGTTAAGTCCTGGAATCTTGTATTGCTTGACTATTCCCTTAGTTTTAAGACAACTTGGTCTGCCCATCATGGATGCTAGTTGCCAAAATAACTACATATAATTAATTACCGAATTAAATTTTTGTCCTTGTCCTCTCTTAGGTGCGTCGCTGGGCAATAACTGCCGCCAAGTCGTTGGGCAGGGTGGACCGAGATAACTATTATGATCTTCAGGAAGTCTTCTCCTGCATGTTCTATATCATTGATCTAGGAATCACTTTCGACTTTCCAGACTTAGCTGACACGTACTGCTCTGGCAAGCTGCAAAGACTACCTCCGCATCTCTATGACTCCAAAAATAAGAAGAGTTACTGGCTAGGTATGCTTTGTTTGTGTGCTTGTTTATTTTTTATTAATGTTGGAAGCCGCTACTTTTTTTGTAATATGCTGGTTGTTTTTGTGTGACATCCCTGCTACTAGGGACCATCTGTGGCAGGGCTGAACAACTGAGAGGGGGGGAAATGGAGTAAAATACTTTGTGGACCATTCCAATCAAGGACTATGCCTCAAGTGTTTATGTTTTTTTTTTTTTATTAAATAAAAATGAAAGCTACTGGGAAATTGTAGCGTAAATGCTAACATTACCGAAACAAATATGCTTTGAGACACAGAGAAGGGTTTATGGGTACCCACAGCTCACAAGGGCTTGCAGAAGAGCTGCCATGCACACCTCCAAAACCTCTGTGGCAGTTCTATTCCTTAATAGTAATAACACTATTGGTGTACTGACGTACTATTTAGTATGGTAGTATGCTATTATGGATGCGGCAAACTTTATTGAGCACATCAGCATGGCTGTCAGTTACTGAGTACTAGGTGAAAGAGCAAAACCTCTCACTTTCAACAATAGCGTGTTTTTTAGCTAGCCTTAGACGATGTGACCGCTGTTTAATACTGAGGAGACCACAGTAACGGCAGCAGATAATTATCCTCAGAGTCTCGAATATTTGGTACGCAACCCAATTTAGTTCATGGTATGTCGTTTAGGACGCATCCTTGAATAGTCCTTGCTTGTGTATTGACATGGCAACAGTCAGATTAATCTGCACGGTGGAAAAGGTGCAGCACAACCCACGTTACAAAAGGTTTTTCTGTAAGTAGCTTGCAATAGGTTAAAAGGCCTCTCTGGTAGATAAATGCTTTAAGCTTTGTTTCCAGAGATGGTCCTCTAGGACTGAAACCTTTTCTATCTGTTCCAGGTATCTGTATGTTGCTGATGCAGCTGGACTCGCAGGCCATGGACTCTTTGTTTATGGGGCCAGAAAGGCAGGCCAGCATTCCCCAATGCATTATCAATACCATGAATGACTGTAAAATAGGTACAACACACACTTACAATTTTTTTTTTTTGTCTGCGTGTCCTATAATTATTTATAAAATTAGCCCTAGTCCTACTCAGTCTGCTGGTTTCAATACATTATTCCAATGCACCTGAAACGCATGATCACTGACGTGAGGTAATGTATGCTATTATGAATGGCTGTACAGTTGCACACGATACTGCAGGTCCTTTTCCTGTAAATAAATAAAATGTCATCACTTCTGCAAAAACTAATATTAATGACACCCCTTTTATTTATATTTATCAGCAGGATGTTACAAACTAGGGGTAGAACGGTATAACATGATAAAGAAATGGTAACCCTGTTAAGTTTGTGATGTACCGGCATAGGTGATGTTACAACAAAAACTATATTTTCAGGCATGGAGTGTCCACACACAAGAGTTTTAAAACAATGATGTCTGCTTGAGAGGAGCACAGGCACTTGCAGTTAGTTAAGTGAGAGCAAACATTTGATTTTTTTTTTTTTGCTTTATATAGGTGTGAAGTTGGTTTGTTGTCAGGCATGTACAAAGATAATATTCTTCTGTCGCTCAAAAACAGAGAGAGGACTTCTATGTTTTGAAAGACAAAGCAGCTTTCTAATAGTTTTTAAATGGGCCAATCAAGTTGATTTTGCTCTCGGGGGACGGTATGCAGCCTTATGAGTAGCTGTTCTATTTGGGTGCGTTATGCATTGCGTTATGCAGCCTTTCGGGCCAGTTCCAAATGGCACACTTGCGGTCTTAGTACATTTGTGCTTGTCAGTATGATCTGTCAGTATGATTTCTGTTTTGATGAAGAGACTGACAAAATAACGTTGAACTTAATTTGTCTCAAAATGAAAAATGGCAAAAGTTTAATTAATCATCGCAACACCTCTACACAATTGAGTTATGATGGGAGTTTGGGACTCCGCCAATATCATCGAATGGTACACTAATAGCGCTTTTTCACCGGACATTTCCAACGTGGTTCATTACCCATGATCCTGCATTTTGTCGCCATTTCCACCACCATGCCAGCCGTGTCGAACCAAAGTACCCATGCTGAATTTGGTTACCCTTCTTGTCCAGGTACCATGCAAACTGAGCAGGGGTGTACGGGTGAAGTTAAAAATAGTGCAGACCATTAATTGGTCAAATGCTATCGCCACAGAATCGTCCTGATTATGTCTCTTGCTGGAGTCACTTTTCTACTGGCACAAAAATCTTCAGTAGTAGTATAGTTTTACTTTTACACCATCACACCCTCGATGACTCGTGCACCATGGGTCCTCACCTCAATGATATCACCAAAATGCAGACTTGTCCCAAATGGGGTCCTAAGCCCCTCCTCCAAGTTTAGTCAATATTTTATTTTGAAACACACAGCTGAAATTAGGAGAAGATCCTCAACATCCTATAACGGTATTAGTCATCACCTGTAAATGTAGAAAACTAGCTCGCTAGCCTTAGTCCCCAAACAAAGCTAGTTGGCTAGTATTAAAAGTCCCAATAAAAAAAAAGCTAGATATCTAACGTTGGAGAAAATCTGAAGGCCATCTTCAACTTTTTTTTTTGTTTTCAGAGGATGACCCAGAATCAGATCCATTCCAGCCAGCTTTACACTGTTTCATGGTCATTCTAGACCGGCTGGGCTCAAAGATCTGGGGTCAAATAGAACCACTAGATGCTTTCCAGGCCATCACTAAGGCAGCCAGCTACATAGCTGAAATTGAAAGTATCCGCCAGAAAACCACAGGGTATGATGCAGCTATCTGACACTAACTGAAATAAACTTTAATACATTGTAAATGCATTTCAGTGTTACTTTTTAAATTTCAGTAGGGTGCTTCTTTTAGTTACAACTCCATGTATTTTTTATGTAAATAAATTCACCAAGATCATTACTTGGTGATGTAGGTTTACACGTGCATGCACGTAGTTAAGTTGGTGACAATTTATTTTGTAATGCTAAAATACATTCTCTTGGGTTTCTCAAATTTCAGGTCGAGAGTGAAGGTGGAGCCTGAGAATGATGATGACCTTGTATCATGCAGTCAAATTGTGTATGACTGTTATGATGACACTTATGCTAAGGAGAGAACAAGTAGAGTAAGGCAATGATATATATATAATCAATACTTGGGGGGGCACTTTAAAATACAAAAGAAAAGCAACACATCCTTGCATAATGCACAAAGTAATTTTTGTGCCATTTGTGTAAAAATTATCTAAAATAAATTTTTTTCTGTTCCATGTATCCTGTGTCCTGAAGGCATCAAACTGGTCATGCGGCAATAGTAACACCAATGGCAATGCGATTTTTGAAGAAATGAGCTGTCTAGTTAATGTCTTGCAGTCTGAGATGGGACAAGGCATGCGGGTATATGATAGCACCTTTCTTTGGTTCATTCCCTTTGTTCGCTCGATCATGGAGTTGACTGTGCTTAATAGCATCTGCATTGGGGAAGTTATCCACTATCTGGACAATAATGTCAACAAAGATGTGTTGTCTGGACGAACTCACACCTGCGACAAAGTCACAGAGTTCTTTATCCGCATCCTTGTTGATATAATTGAGCTGCATCTGAGTAAAGGCTGCATGGGAATGCTGTTCTATTTTATCCACATATGGTTAGATGTGGTAGTGCAGTGCGCTACCCTTTCTGGTGACATTTGTAGTAACCGAATTCCAGATAGGAGGGGAGCGCCAGCAACTGGTGTTGGTGCGATGAGTCAAGCTTGCATGAAGTTGATTCGCTCGCTTTTGAAGGAAGGGGGACGAACAGGAACAGTTCCAGAGTCTGCACATTTTCTGAACCTCCTTAACAGACACCTGCGTGAGCTCCCGGGCAGAGCGTGGAACCTTCCCAGATCAGAATCTGAGAGTCTTCGGAAATGCTTAAAAAATCTTGTAAGGGCAATATCAGATAGGCATACTGTTTCAAATGATGTTCTGCCATATGCTCCGCCAACACCACCAACAGATCCACCAGAGAATGTTATTTCTTACCCAGATTCCACATTGACACCTCCTCTGCAACAGCTACAAACCAAAGATGCAGGGACATGTCCAAGTGGTGCTGGAGATGCAGTTCATTTTATTAAAAACGAACCACTGTGGGATTATCAGAAATGTCAAGAAGGTTTCTCTGATGGCCTTGAGAAAATTATTAAGACAAAGAAAGAACCTCACAGCCTGATACCAATTTCAGAATTTACACCTGCTCTTAAATTATATCGTATAAAACCAGACTTTGGGAAAATGCAGGAAATCAGATCTAGGTTGAATGATCAGAACCTTTCCAGGATACAAGCCATTGCTAAGAGAAGATTTGAAGCTGAAGAGGGACAAGGTGGATGCAGTGCCTTGAACGACATGGGACATGTATCAAGTGTAAGCCCTCGTCCTACAACCTCACAATATAAGATCCCAGACTCTGGCAGACTGAGCAAGTCCTCTAAGAAGAAATGGAACGATGACGACGATGAGCCCCTTGATGTCCGAAGGCGTCGTCTGAAAAGATCTCGTAAGTCCAGCAACTTCGAAGAGGATGCAACTGATGCCAGGGACGTTTCAGTGCAATGTTCTAGCAGTGCAAAGGTGGTCCATGAGTGTAGCATAATAACTATTTCAGATGATGAAGTTTCTTCAAATGACAAAAAGCTAATAGAAAAAGACTGTCGTTCTGGCAATGCAGTAAACAGGGTAATATGTAAACCTCTTTTGGATTTTAATGAGAGCCCAGGTCGTGATTATGATGATTTGAGTGAATCACAAGTGTTTGAGTTTGAGACCCAAGAAGACATGGCATCTGCTTGGAATGACCCGCACATTGACAGCCCAGTTGTGACCGAAAAGCCCAAACTTGAGACCACATCCAAAGCATGCATTGGTCATGATGCTGTGGAGCCCATGGCAAATTTGGGTAATGAGACTCAGCCTGTCTCAGATGAAGACATTGAGAAAGCCTGTTGGCAAGTGGAGGAGCAGATCAGTGAACAGCAACAGTCACAGGAACCAACTCCCTCAAGCATGTTCGTGCCACCCAATTCCAATGAGAAATGTGATTTCATCAAGCCCAAATCTGTGGCTTCCAGAAGTCCCCCTAAAAAAACTCGTCTAACTAATAAGAAAGGCAAGCAATGGTTGAGCAAACCTTCTATTATTGAAGCCCTTGGTAAAAAAATCAAGCAGCATCACAGGCCACGCAACATCATATCTCAAGACACCGAGAAGCCTTGCTCTTCCACAATGCTGACTTCATCCTCAGTTGTTGCATCACCCTCTACCCTTGCCCCTTCCAAAGGCTCTTCTGCATCCTCTGCTGCACGTTCACGGTCTACCCCTGCTATAGTTCCACCAAAGAAGGTTCGCAAACCTGTTGAGCTGAAATCTCCAGCAGAGCTTCTGGGGTTGAAGAAAAAGGAAAGGAAAGCATTTGATCTTTCACAGCGCTCCTTGGTCTCATTGGGTGAGCTTCGATCACATGGCCAGAATGTGCACGTTGAGCCACAACAGAAGTCAAAAAGAGTTTGTAGCAATAGCAAGACTCAACAGAAGCTTGCAGGGAAGAAGGGGAAGAAGTTGCTTGCCTCACAAGATATGCAGTACTTCAGGCAAAGCCGTGGGATGCTTCAGAAGTCAATGCCAGTCACTGCTGTTATGCCCAAACCAATCAAATGTCCTGTACCAGATACCCTTCCCAAACCAAAATCTGCAGTTGAAAATGTGGAAGAGCCAAGAGTGGATGAGGAAGATGATTACCATTTCCTTCCCTGCTCTCAACCTGATCCTGACAGAAGGATGGACAGTAAAAAGGGTGCCACACAAGTCAAAGGTAGTTTGTCAACTGGCTCCAATGAAGCAATAAGTGATTGGGCCATGGACATTAAAGGTGAAGAGTCCAGTTCCCTTCAAAACAATAAGGGTGCCGATGGAAAAGATGATTTCGTAGCAGAAGGTTCAGAATCAAAGGATGAAGGTGGTGTTGATGAAGATGATGAATGGACGTACCTTACACAAAATGAACCTACGGACATGGAGTTATGCTCTCAAATGGAGCAAATGGAGGATTATGTTGAGGACCTCTTAATCACAGGCCTTGTGGACATGGACAAAAACACTGACGACCAACCAAATACTTATGAAGGAGACATAAGTGTGCCACTTAAACCTTTATCGGCCCCTACATCTCAGAAATCGCTTCCTGATGCTTCCACTCGGACCTCTCTAAATCATAATTTGTTATTCCTAAAGCCTAGCATGCCAGCTATATCTCAGATAAAAGCAAAGCCTTCTACAACAAAGATTTATACGTCAAGTTCCCGCAGTGCCTCTTTGGCCAAAGAGATTGGAAAAGCAGCCAACCCACTACCTGCTGCTAACATTGCTAAGGCTAAGGTTGCACGGCCATGGCCACTACCACCAATACCACCTCCACCTCCAAAACCCTCACCACAACATGAATTTCGCCAGCCTCTCCCACCCAGACCAACCCTGCAGCCTCCAAATCCGGTTTCCAAGTCATCCCTTTCTAATAACGCAACCTTTGCTTCCCACCCACCTTCCTATAAAACCTATCCCAGACCAGAGGCACCTGTCTCAGTACGAAAGGCAACAGTGGATCAGGATCAGAGGTGTGACCCAGCCTACTTGAAACAAGCTATTTTGAACTGGGAGTACCGCATGTTTGACAACTACAAAATGTTTGGGACACCGCAAGACTTGTGTGCTTCTCCTCCCATTAAGGTACCAACAAAGTTCTCTAGCTATGAGGAGTATTTCGACATCTTGTACCCACTTCTGCTCATCAATGCATTTGAGGAGGTGAGTTTTCTTTATTATGTTTTATTACGCACTTCCATAAATCTGTACCAGTTCACCATGTATTTGACTGTCTTCACTTTCTAAGTTGTAGAGTGAGAGGTCAATTAGGGATTTATGGGTTCTGTTTTATTTCTCCTCAAATACTGTTTCATTCTCTATAGGAATTTGGATTTATTGTAATTGGATTAGGATTTATTATTTATTTATTTATTTTTATTTATCCTCTATTGCATAAAAAAAAAAAAACTTTTTTTTATTTTTTTTTAGCAGTTTCACATTATTAATGCATGTGTACTATGCCAAGAAAATTTAAATTATTATTTACAAAGTATGCTATGTTTAGCAGCATTCGCGTCTCTCCTTTCCTTTTTTCTAAGCTGTCACTAAAGCTGCTCATTGCATGCGTGTTTGCAGGCCTCACAGAGTAATGGACAGTCTAATTTGTAATGGTCGTTGGGGTTCTGCTTGACTCTACAGTTGGCTGCTGGCATTGAGTTTCACCATTTATGGTTCAACACGTCAAAGGCTTTCCAAAGTACTGAATGAAAATAAAGCCATTCATGCGTTTGTAAAGCCGGCTGCACCGGCCGTGTTTGAGTTGGTTCCAAGTTACAACTTCCACACTACTAAATGTTGTACACCACAAAACCCACAAATAAACAAAATATTTACAAAAGCCCTTGACCAGAAATATCTGTTAAAATACGATGGCAGAGCAATTGTGATTATATCAACAAACTCATTATTGGACATATGTTTGGCAACGTGTTCTGTGTGACTAACTACATCCCTTAGACCTGTCTTTCCCAATCCAGTCTACAGGGCCCCGTAGCCAGGTTACATTTTTGCTAAACCCTAGCAGATGAACCAATAAATCAACAACACCAAATATATGGTTCAGGTATGTTGGGAGCTGGGAAAGGGCAAAAATGTGGACTGGCTGAGGTGCCCTAAAGACTGGGTTGGGAAAATACTACTTAAGACACAATGACAATGATATTTATGGCACTTTTTGTTTTAACAGAGAGGGCATAACGTGAATAACAGACACGTATAAGAAGAATATTTGGTGGCAGAGCTAATACTGTCATTTGTTGTGTTTGGTTCCCCAATTTCAGATGATCATAAAAATGGGGACAAAAATACTTCAAGCAGTAGAAAATTGTATAAGGCTGGTATTATATCACATACACTTTTACATGCAATAATTGCCTCGAGTCTGTGATTCACTGACCTCTTCCTTTATAATGCTTTTAATTGAAGTCAGAAAATGTTCACAACAAGAAACAGTTTTCCCTTTTTTAATATGGTCCAGTGTGCAGTATGTTGGAGGTCATTATCGCTCTCCTTTATGAACTTCTGCTCATTTGCCCTTATTCATCCAGTGTTGCATTTTAGTGCACAGCCTCTGTATTTCTCTTCACTTCTGTAAATTAATCTCCATTTACCATTCAACAATGCACATTTTAAGACTGTAATTTCCTTTCTGTACTGTTTACCTCAAAACAAGACTCAAAAGGTAAATGCAACCAGTCTTATACATTTCACAGTTCTTTTGTGTAGAAATGAAGGAAACGAGGAATATCTGACAATTTGTCCCAACACTTATGTTTAGCTTTTAATATACTTTATTTTATACTTTATTATTATTTTCTTCCCCCTGTAGATGGTTGGTGAATGGCTTAATGGTGGAAGACTCAGAATTGACCTCAAGGTCCAGGGAATTGAATACAGCAATCGCATTGCCAGTGCCAGTTTCACAGGTGCCTTCATCTAATTGTTGAACACATAATACCACAATTTCTTATCATTGCAAAGAGGAGTAACATGATCACCCATGTGACATTGAAATGTCAGCTGCACAACTGATTGCGTTGTTATTTAAAGTGTAAATGATTGAGGTACTTCATCCTCTTTGAATTATAATAATGCAATTTTTTTCTATTGAAAACCTGTTACAACATGGCCTAAATATTACATCAATTAAGTCAGCAGTTATCTTTTAATAACAAACTAAAAAGTTTGCAACGCTGCTGACATGCTGTTTTTTTTATTTTATTTTTAAATTTAATCTATTGCCAATAAATAAATAATAAAAAAATAACTACATAACATGTACATACGTAGACAACTCTATACATAAATTGCAACATACAACAGGAAAAACACTTGCCCTGAGAAGGAGGTAGCACACTCATTCTATCATGGTAGTGACCCATGATAATGAAAATATTTACATTTATTAATAATATTACATGATCAGAGGTAATGAGGACATTCTCTAGTAAATGTATTTGAAGGTGACTTATTAAGTAAACATGGAATGACTGTTTGAAGTCTTGTTTAAGGCATGAAACGTTCAAACAGGCTCTGGCACAGTTTGCAGTGAGCAGTCAAGTTTGAGTCGATGGGATCAGAAGACCTAAAACAGAAAATATAATTCAACTCAATTTTATTTATGTAGAGCTTTCACAGAGCTAAATAAGGGCATAACCAGTTTAGGGATACCTATACCAGCAGTGAAAACAACTGTATTTGTATAAGCTCATTGGATCTAAGTGTGTTGGTGTTTTTTCTCTTTGTGTAGCAAGCCTTAGTTCTCAGCAAGAGATGACGCAGTTGTATCCTAAAGAAGATGACCTTGTGCTACTCTGGCTGCCGCAGAACGTTGGTGCATATGCTAACGATGAACCGGACTTTCCTGACCTGAGTGCCCACTTCGGTTGTGTGTTCCGATCCAGCGTGTTCAGTAATGGAGGGGGTGTGTGTTTTCTATTGCGTATGCTGGTTTAAAATATTTTCTCTTTTATGAAATTTGGAGCAAGGTCCCTTATTTCACACTACCAACAATATTTGTATATGTATGAGCTAGTCATGTTTTACTGCTGGAAATCTTAGCATGTGTTGAGTGTGCAAGTATTAAGTTTGCTTAAATCTTTAAGTCAAGTGTACAGCATTTACAGAAGAATCATGGCCTAGCACTTCAGAAATTAAATTCTATTGCTTCTGTCTGTACCACTGGTAGGCAAACCTTCAAATGTTTAAGATGCAATAAATTTGTACATCTCCCTGTTAAAGCACCTTGAAAGACTTTAAAAATTGGAACTGTATACTAATGACAAATGGGGGCTTACAATCTAAAGGCCACCATATTCTCGCATACATTTTCCCTCTCTTCCAGGCAAAATGACCCATTTTAAGTTTTTACAAAAAAAAAATTGCGCTTGACTCAATTTCTCTACCTAACGCAAAACAAAATAATTTTATATTAGAGAGATTATATTCAGGTCATTTTGACCTGAGAGTAAAAAGGTGAAATGAGTGTTAACAAATGACTTGTTAGATTTATAAACACGAAAGGTGAGTTTAGTCGCTGTCCCATCTCTTATTTACACTCCTACCTGTGTGCACACACACCTGCCATCCGGAGGCTCCCCAAGCATGGAAAGTGCTTTTGGGACTCGATTCCATAAATGTATATACATAAAATTTAATATTGCTAATAATTGAGATGAAGATAAAATGTATTGGGCATTTTAATAATTATATACACTTGTTAAATTGTAGCTGGCCTGGGTCAATGGGACATCCAGGGTTAAAGTGTGAACAGAATAGAGGGTTTAAATAATTGTGCTGAAAACTGCACTTTTGCTGTCTTTGTGCATTAATCGTGTTTTTTTTTTTTTTTGGTAGGTCAACCCTCCACATTGAATCTTACCATTCAGACGCGTGGGAATGTGTCCTCAGTTAACACCCAGCCTGTACGCTGTGACCTGATTGGCTCCCTGGTCAGCACATTGCGGGAATTCAGAGCGCTGTGTTTGCTACGCAGGAGCATGATGGCACGTCCGGTTCTCATGCCAGACATCAAGTACTATGCACCCTGCCAGGATGGCCTGCCAAACCTAGATATGCCTGTGAGTAGGTGATTAGGGACAAAATTGGGTTTCTTAATACATACGAGTGCCGCCACATGATCTGATGCATACTGGGTTAGAACACGGATTTTTGCCTTTTGAATGATGTGTAAGGCTTGTTGACTGGACTAGAGCACTCCAGTGCCAATTTGGCTCTTACCGGTTTAAAACTCACATTTTTGGTACTAATCTGGAACTGTTTTTCTACTGCAAAACAGTCAGTTTTCGGCTGGCAAAATCGGTTTGTTCCAGATAACCAATCTTTTGGTGCCAGATGTCATTTTCTCACCATACTAATTTAGGCAACTTTAGAAAACACTTAAACATTGCTTTGTTTACCTTGACCTGGACTCAGTGGAGCTAAAAATAATGAGCAGGTGTGCAGAGTAGGTTGCTTGCAAAGTACAGCAAGAGGAAAAATGCATAAAAGTCAATCATTAATTAATTTGACATCCTTTTTCCTGTAGGAATATAATAGGGACCAAGCCAAGGCGATTAGCTATGGCGTAGCGATGGTGAAAAGGCAACAGAAGACTCCGAAGATTTTGCTAATACATGGACCTCCAGGAACTGGCAAGAGCAAAACCATAGTTGGCCTGCTGCACAGACTTCTCTCTGTATGTCCTTTGTGTGTGGGTCAGTCAGTGTGTGTGTGTGTGTGTGTGTGGGTCAGTCAGTGTGTGTGTGGGTCAGTCAGTGTGTGTGTGGGTCAGTGTGTGTGTGGGTCAGTGTGTGTGTGGGTCAGTCAGTGTGTGCGTCAGTCGGTGCGTGCGTGTGTGGGTCAGTGTGTGGGTGCGTGCGGGTCAGTGCGTGCGTGTGCGGGTCAGTGCGCGTGTGGGGCAGTGCGGGTCAATCAGTGCGTGCAGGTCAGTCAGTGCGTGCGGGTGGGTCAGTGCGTGTGTGGGGCAGTGCGTGCGTGCATGTGCGCGTGGGGTCAGTGCATGTAGCTCTGTGTGTGTGGGGGGGGTCAGTGCGTGTAGGTCTGTGTGTGTGGGGGTCAGTGCATGTAGGTGTGGGTTAGTGTGTGAGGGGGTCAGTGCCGGTGTGCGTGGGGGTCAGTGCATGTAGGTCAGTGTGTGCGGGGGTTAGTGCGGGTGTGTGGGTCTGTGTGCGTGGGGGTCAGTGCGGGTGTATGGGTCTGTGTGCGCGGGGGTCAGTGCATGTAGGTCTGTGTGCGCGGGGGTCAGTGCATGTAGGTCTGTGTGTGCGCGGGGGTCAGTGTGTGTGTGTGGGGTGGGGGTCAGTGTTTGTGGGGCGAGGGTCATTGTGTGCGCATGTCATTTTTAGCTTTTCTCGTATTTGTGCTATTTACTGGCTCAAACAGTTAAAAATGGTTTACCTCAATGATTTGGTCTCTATTGGGATCAGATGCTCTCTTCATTTGGGGTGTATTTTCTCTTTAGGATGGCGAGAGCGCAGCAGTGAATCGTTATGCTAAATCTCGCAGGACGCGAATTCTGCTCTGCGCTCCGTCCAATGCTGCCATTGACAACTTGATGAAGAAAATCATTCTTGTCTTCAAAGAAAAGTGCAGGGACATCCGCACTCCGCAAGGTACCAATATACGCACACACACACACACACACACACGACCACTTGGATCCTTAGAGCATGTATGTACATGTGTGGAAGTGTGTACACTTGTCACTACAACTATAATGGCCAAGCATTGACGTGATCCTTAGCCTAACTATAATGTAAATTTGACCAGAACTACTTATAAATGTAAAATTGAAGATACTGAAATATACATGTTTTAGGATTTACATTTTATTTATTTATTTATTTTTAATTAAAAAAATAATAATTAAGCATATTTACAAGTAAGGACCTCACACACACACTCATTCCAGTTCAAAAACTTACACTGGTTCCAACTTTGCATTATGGGAATGAATATGAATATTTATAGCAGGCGTTGTGTGTAAGTGATGGTTGTTTCCTGCATAGGGAACTGTGGTGACATCAACCTGGTGCGATTGGGAAGTGAGAAGACCATCTCTAAAGAGCTGAAACCCTTCAGCCTCGATAGCCAGACCAAGAAAGGAATGGGTGAGTAAAACGCATGCGTACAATTGGGGGAGGACCGGTATGATAAATCTATGGTATAATGACTATGAAAACATTAGGCAAAATTTTTTATATTGGTTGTAATGAGGACGACATTAAATGGCATTTAACACTGCAGCAGCACTGTAAGAAATGATTTTGTTTAGGTAACTGATAGAATATTTATTAAAATCTATTTGTTAATTGTAAATGCAGAAAAGAACATAAAGCTACTGAAAAGAACGTTTTAGTAATCTCATCTATACCGGTATAGCATAACATTTAATGCTAATTCAGAGTTCCTTATCACAGTATACCATCATATTGATGTATTGGGGCAGCGCAGTGGTGGCTCAGTGGTTAGGGCACTGGGCTACTGATCAGAAGGTCGTGGGTTCAAACCTCAGCTCCGCCAAGCT
>JAOUQW010000019.1:1354879-1370317 GCA_028565825.1 Olivaichthys viedmensis
TAGTAATATTATCTACATGAGCTTCAAACGAGAGACCGGCATCAATAATCACACCAAGGTCTTTCACTGCTGCACATTCACTTTGTCAGTTACAATGACTTGATACCTTGGCCTTCCAAAAGGTCATCTCATCCATACTTAGGACTAAATAAAAAGTTAAACACATAACTCAGTAGTGCTGTCTAATGCCAAAGGAAAGTGGACAATCTCCCCTGCAGTAGTCCGTTCCCTGAGGTGATTTTTCTCTTTTCCTTGCAGGTGTATCGTACCTCTCGCTGTGAGAGAAGTTTTATTACATTGCTTTCCCACTGTTTCTATTCATAAACTCACTGACTCAGCAGTTACAGAGTTCTTTTTTTTTTTTGCGTTGTTTAAAATATTACATTGTAACTTCCCATGGGCTCACGCCATCGTCTGGGGTAACATATACAAGCTTAATGAACTTAAAGGGTCTACAGTGCAAGTATGGGCAGTAATAGAAGACAATATAATCAGCCGAAAGGCCATGCATACAAAAGCACATCCTAAAAAAGGGGTAAATAACTATATACCACGTTGTCCTATAATAACACATAGATGTGTACACAATTTATATAACTGCATAATAGCAACCATAGGCCTCCTGTAACATGGTTACCTACATCACATCTCTCAAAGTAACAAACCTTGTAATATAACATCATATTACTAATCTCACTTACATCACTTATTTAAAAATCGGGAAATTATGCACAAGTAGGGGCCTGCTCGCACAGCAGGATTTAGTGGTTAGCCAGCTAATGTTGAGCTTAGTTTGATATAACTCTGTATTTTCTGTTTTACGATAGTAGATCACTTTTTACTAGGGTAGATTGCAATGGTAATTTATGTTCTCGGTCAGGTTAAACCAAAGTCCTTAAGGCCATGTCTGTCCACTTGGTGGACATTTTGGCAATGCGTAATTTTGTATAATTATTTGCCAATAGTAAAGTCAAATGCCAAGGTACTACAATAAAGTATCATGGTTTTGCTAAATATACCATGTCATTAATCAGGCATTGTCCAACAGCATGGACTCAGATTGAACTTGGAAAAACAGAAAAACTGCACTTCCTGATGGCTATATCATTGTCGCCAGGGATTTTAACCATACAAAATAGCATGTAAGCTACACTTATATAATTTCAATAATTAACTTATTTTTTTCCCCAATTGCTGCTTTTAATAGTTTTTATTCCAAGATTGGTACAATAGATTGCAACCACACCATAGCCCTGAGAGAACACGAGGCTGCATTATTACAGTTAGGCTATTCCAGTTGTGCAGTGGTGTAAAAGAACATGTGCAGCCATTAGTTCAAATCTTCCACACTGTGTCTGCATGTGTTGTGCTTCACAACATAACTACGCAGGGAAAAGAGAGATTACCTGAACCTTTATCCCCTTGTCTGGCAGTGCTGTAAGCGATAACATTATTGCACAATTTTTTACATGAAAAAAAAAAAATGTTACAGCAAAAGGAACTTGAGATGATCTTGTTAGGCAGAGGAAAAAGCAAAAAGGTTATGTCGATACATTACATTACAATATTTAGTTGGAAACTAAAAGTGCCAATAGTCGTGTAGCTAGGCCTTAATTTCTTTCATATTCAAATTTCTCTATTTCTCTACTTCCAATGTAAGTTTTTTAACTTTAGAGTTCGTTTGTGTAGTGGCCTGACAGTGTCCGTCACCTGACAAAATAATGCACTAGTTGTTATACTGTACTATATCAAACAAATAAATAGGCTTCTATAAACATATAAACGTGCGATTGCCACAGGTTTTGCACACCTGAGCTAGAGGTTACAGGATCAGGAGGAAGTAGTGCACTCGATTCTTCTGGGCAATTTTCAGCTAGCCCTCCTCTCTGGCCTTGGCAGCAGAAATGGTGTTGCTTAAGCATTGATAATTACTAAAATCAGTTACAACTATACTTTACGTGGAGTGTAATCACAGCCTGCTTATCTAAACAGAGAAAAGTTGTTAACTCTAAAAGTTATCCGTGATTGCATTTGTTGGTTTTGTTAAGCTGGTTAAGGTAAACTTAGTAAGGAACCCAGTCTATGTTATTACCTTTTACAGTTGAAAAAATAATCATAGTTTTAAAAAAAGGAAGCAAGCTCCGACCAGCATAGATGTATTTTTAAAATGTCTGATGTCAATAATTGTGTTTCTAATAACTGGCTAGTTCACATGCGTGCAGACCAAAAGGAATAATTGAAACCTCGTGTAGGTGACTTTGAAGGAAGAACGCCCAGAGCAGACATTTGTAGAGTCGATCCAAACTGAAGTGTTAAAATACAGTTACCTC
This sequence comes from Olivaichthys viedmensis, assembly GCA_028565825.1. NCBI lineage: Eukaryota > Metazoa > Chordata > Actinopteri > Siluriformes > Diplomystidae > Olivaichthys > Olivaichthys viedmensis. The sequence continues at coordinate 1,357,210 of JAOUQW010000019.1, forward strand.
AAAGGGTCCTTCTAAATGAGCTTAATTAAAGGGACCAACTGATGGACCCTAAGATTCCCCAAGATTCTTTATTTGGTGTATTTGTGTGTTTCTCACCTTATGTGCTGCTTGGAAGGTTATAAGTACAATATCATGTTATTGGTCTATTTTACCTGTGTGTCAATGATAGAATGATCTGAAGCTGATAAACAAATAAAACACACACACCCAAGATCTTGCCCAAATAACAGTCATGTTTACTGTAAAGTTTACAACAGTGTCAAAATCTCTCAGAATGAAAGTCTTTCTGAAACAGTTAAATGAGAATAATTATTGCGTTTCTGTAGTTTACAGTGCAATTTCCACCATCCATGGTTTCAAGCCATGTACAGATCTTTCTTTTTTCTTTCTTTTTAAATTTTTTTAACCGCAGATCGTTTTCTTTCTATTTTAATAGAGATAATTGTAATCTGTGCCCATGAACCTGCTCTTCTGTTATATAGAATAATATGCTTTATTATATATACGTATTCCGTATCTTAACCTGTAAAGTTTAGTGTCACATTCCAATCCACAACATCTTATAGCGCCTTCAGTGTAGTGCAAGTGTCTAAGTGATCCTTTAATTTATATTGCAATTATAGTAAAGTACAGTATAATAATTTTCCCACATCTATTGGTTTAAACCTGTACTCGTTTCCTTGATTGTGTCTGGTCTTTTCATAGATGTAGGAAACCTAGATGCCTCATTGGGCTAAAACAGACACGCCAACGGTGTCGCCCTCTTGGTAGGTACGACTATACAGATTAATTGAATTTAGAGCATCCACGAAGATTTTTGTGAAAAATATCAGACCACTGTGTAGCATTTGGATGCAAGAATCACTGACACCTCAAAGCAAGAGAACAAGGAATCATTTTTCACAGGAGAAGCTCGGACAATATGTGTGTTTTCATTTTATGAGGGACTTCATGCAGGAGTTAAGGAAGGCTAGCGAAGTGGGTTTACAGTTTATTATGGCTTAATACTGTTTAGCTTCTTTTTTAACTCCACCTCAGTTAGTGCAAGTTCTGTAATATTATTTTTGCATTTGGATTTGGAATTGAGTAGCGTTGAATTAGTCTGTCTGGTAGGCTATGTTCATCATGATGTAACTAGGCTAGCTTGAGGCGTCTATCATAACATTATGTTACTTCATCGATTTATGATGTTGTTGTAAAGGTATTTTTACATGAAGCTTATTTAGTGAGTTGATGTAATCTTGTTATTACTGATTCCACTTATATTAATTAAAAAAAATAACTCTTGGGATTTCTACTCTGATGAATTATTATTAGGCTATTATTATAGTTAGTTTTAATAAGTGTGTCGTAAATTTAAAAGTATCAATAGCAGTAAAACGCTTGCTGAAGACTGGCAGGTCTTGGTTTATGATCATTGCTGTCCAACTGCACATTTACAGTAGCCTACATCCCACTGCTTTGCTGCAGTTTCCAGCAGTTAGGCTTAATCAAATTATCGGCAGTGCAGGTATATATACATTTACATCACCTGTGATATGCAGAAATGTAAAAAGCAAAAATTTTGAAAATCAATTAAACATAAAACGAGTTTATCAGGGTAGACGCGCTTCTCTCCGTAGACTTGCATTGGCTTACAAGCGATTCTTGCCCCTCCTAATGTGTCATTTACATATCACAGAAGTTAGAAACAGTGGCTAATGAGGCATCTAGGTTTCCTATACTATGGGTCTATTAGTGATCACCTGTTTTCTTTTAATTATTTATTATTATGTTTTTTTTCCATAGAGTTAATCATAAGCTGTGCTCGTCAACCTGCTCTTCTATTTATATAGAATAATCTTCCGTAATATTTCAACATGTAACGTTTACAGTGTAATAGACGCTCACTCCGTGATAAAAACCTTTTTCTTTTCCATTTCTCGACTACAGGACAGCTCTGGTGTAATAAATTCCTTTTATGTATAGGTTTAAATGCAAACAAAAATAATCTGTACCAAAAATATTTGAATGTGATATGTAACCGTCAGAATTGCTTTATAAGTTCGATACTGTGTATCTTGAATACGGTGTCTTTCTAACTGTGGTGACATTCCTAATCAGAATAGTGCATAAACTCTTAATATTTCTGAGCTTGTAAATACTATATTACTCATATTCTCGTAACCATTGCCTTTTAGCATTTAACAGCGAGTTCATTACATACAGCAGCAGAGCAGAGTGATTGATGTGAAGGTGGAAACAGCTTTTGCTCTGCCAATGGGAGTTTAGAAAGTGCAGAAAGTCCTGCCTCTTCCTGTTGAAGAGTCCGCTCCCTGTTGCGGTACATGTGTTTCCTAAATCACCAATCAGCCTTAACTCTTCATTTCTGTTATTGATACTTGTATATTATATATAAATATTTTTATACATGGATATATTATTAATTTTTTTGGGGCTATGATTTTCCTTTTGTGAAAAAATTACAAAGCTCTCATCTTCGTCTCATTTTTCTTTCCTATTCCTATTCCAGGAAGTCCTAGGTTCCTCGACGGGGCGCAGTAGAGTAATGCCCAATGCGCCACCACAGGTGTGTGTTGATGTGTGTGACGGTGGGAGAAAGACGGGCACTGTTTCGGGACGCAGAACTGCAGAACCTAGCAGGAGGGCGAGGAGTGGGCACAGCAACAGCAGTGCCAGGCTCAGAGCAGGCACAGAGGCGCCATTGTGGCCACCGTGGTGGCATTTCTTCCCGCCTTCGCAGCGTGAGTGTTGGCATAGGACACCTTTAAATTCGGACGGGCAGATGCAGTACTGGTTCTGGTGGCACGTGCCACCGTTCTGGCACATCAGCAGCTCCCCATCACACACGTTAGCTATGGAAAGAGATTTTGAGAAAAAAAAGAAGTTCACTTTTGAAGCAATTACTTTTTATCACTGTTACTTAAGTCCAGGTGTCTGATCCACCTGGTACATACGACTTGGTTCACGTCATTATTTTACGAGTTTATGAGATTACAGCAGTAATCGTCAACCATGTTCCTGGAGATCTAGGCCCTAATTCGACACACCTGCTCCAAATAATTAGTTTACCTGATTAGCGGGATTAGCTCTGTTGGATTAGAGCTGGAACTGGATTCCTTAAAAAGGTAGATCTCCAGGAACATGGTTGGTGATCACTGACAGAGTAAGCATGAATTTACACATTGATGGATCTCTCTGTTGTACTTATTGATTGATATGCGAGTACTTAAAAACAGACTACTGTGTTAGACACTCCAACACTTTAATGATTATGTTCTGTAGAGCATGTTTTGATTCTTCTCACTCCATCAGAACAGTAAGAAAGAGTGTGTGTGTATGTGTGTGTGTGTGTGTGTCCATATGTCAATGTATAGACCACCATGTGTGTGGCAAGCATGAAAATTCAGCTGACATTGTGGGGACACTGGATGGGGGGGGGGACGGAACAAAAAGATTTCCTATTGGTTACCGATGTTGGAGCTGGGTTGGTTACATGCCTCAGTCCCAGGTGGATGTATGGCTTACTAATAAACTGTTAGTTGGTGAACTCAATTGACAGAAAAGAATAGTAAATAAGCTGCTCCCAAAAAGATACCTCTCAAATACTTAATAACTAAAAGAACACATAGGATTCCTCTCTTTCTCTCCTTTTGCCAGCAGTAAGCAGATCTGGCTTAATGAATTGCGACAAAATGTACAGATGCAGTTATTTTAAGCAGCTGGGGAATTAGGTGCAAATCTGATCATTAACCTGCAAACAAAGGCTTCTTTGAATTCATAAATCTGTGCAACACAAATCAGAGTAAAAGTATTGCGAGGATAAACGTTAAACTTGTTGTTTTAACTTATTTGGCCTTTCAGGTCATCTAATTGAATCAGGCAGCCCGAAACACAAATGCTGCTGCTGGAACGACTAGATAAGGCATCTAATAACCTTTGAATGTTTTAAAGTTGTTATATTTGGGAGAAAAAAAAAAACATAAGTTGGAGTGTGGACAATGGTGACATACAGCATTTTTAGATCATCTTTAGAGTATGGAAAAATAAAGGGTCCAATACTAAGGGGAACTCCTGAGCCTTTTGTGTTGCGTAGAGAGTGAAGAATATCCAGCGCAGCCTTGAAATCCCCAAATGAACTAGCTAGTGAGTGTCCAAACAAAGTACCCTAGCAAGTACAGAATACAATGCGTGGCCTACATAGTGGAACTATGGCACAGATTTCTGCACAGAACGATGAGCAAACCGTGAAATGTACAAAATAGTTTGCTTGTATAACTATTTTTTTTTATTAGTGCGCTATATAGTACTCCTGATTCTCCAGAGTAGGGGATAGTGAGTGATTCCAAACACAGCACTACTCCGTATAATACACAGATTTGTGTATTTAACTTTCATTTGAAGTGTAATGAATTAATTACAATTATTTATAAATCTAAAAGTACATAAATGTAATTTATAATAAATAAAAAAAACGATTTAATAAATGGACAGGATTTTATCCTCCTTGTTAAATGTCTTGGCTGAGATAATTTATAAATCTGTATTTTAATGATCTTGGGATTAATAAAGGACCCTAAACATGGTAATGGTAGTCATTTGTACAAACTCGTGTGTGCATGTGTGTGTTGGTGTGTGTGTTTGTGCACTCACGGTGGCAGCCCTGCTTCCAGTAGTAATCAGGCAAACACTCATCACACTTGGTGCCCATCGTGCCGTCTTTACACTGGCAGAATCCAGTGGTGTTACACCGGTCATGTAGTGAACCCATCTGGTTACAGCCACACTCTAGAGAGAGACAGAAATGAACAGAAAAGTGTTTTATTAAACTTATAGGCACGCACATATGACTGAACTCAGCCTCAGTGAGTTGAAAGGGTTGAGAATAGTCTTTGCCATCAAAAATACCTAGAGTACTTTTTAACCGTAATCCAACATCAGTACTGTCTTGAAATAAGTCCATGTTAAAGAAGATCTTCTAGACGTCAAGAGTGCTAATTTTTAGCTTATCAGACTAAAGGGCCCTATTTCCGTGATCATGGCGCACGCGCAAAAACAAGGCGTGGAATCGCGGCGTTGTATTTTTACAAAAATATATTTTTGTTTGCAGAGGTGCAGAGTGAAGCAAATGTAATATGGGTTGGGTTTGAATAAATACATTATCAAGAGGTTAACTCATGCTGCTGTGATACCCAATCAGATCTGCTCCTCTCCTGTGCACAGTGCAGAGCAGTGACATTTTTGTAATAACATAGGATTAAATACGGTTAGATTCTGTCTTCTCTGTCACCAGATTGTATGCTTTTTGTGTTAGTGCGCACATTTGGGAATTTAATGCCAACAGTCCAAAATGCACAATCAGTTAAAAGCATGCAAGGCTTAAATATACAGCTATCAGGCCAATGCAAAGATCGACAGGCATAAATGAGAAAACGTGCAAAAAGTCAATAATGAATATATAGACAGAATGACACTGAGTTCACCAGCCGCGGGCTGCGGTCACGCACACAGAATGTTATTTTCCCGCTTGGCACGGTTTCCAGCTATAAGCAATACAATAAATAAAATACAATATTCATCCCAAATTGTGCAGTCTAGGCCGTAATGTAAACAATACATATATTTTAAAAGTTTGTTTCCAAAAAACGATCAAACTCAAACTTTGTCATTTATTAATGGAACTGAATGCTCATAGGTCACTGCATATATTGACTAATTATGGCTGATCGCATGACAATGTTTAAAGGGTTGAAATACGAGTTTCTCTGCAAAAACGCGATATCTGCTACGTCTGTTTTTTAACAAATCGCTACACATCACGGAAGAATTACAGCTCGAGAGCTTTATGTAGATAATCTGCTTCACGTTAATTGTAAACTTTAGCAGTTTTATTGATATTTTGGATCTTTCAATGATTTTGAGATCATCTTTTGAGAGGCCTATAGAATCAAAAGAAAGTCGTGCAAAAGTGAAAATGCGGCACAACTCAGGAGAAGCAATCTGACCTTGTGTGAATCGCAAAATTGACTGTGAATGCTATTGGCATTCTAACACAATTGATATTGCTGATTATTATGTAAATTAATTGCCATACCCCCTTTTGCGCCGCTCCACCCACATCAGCGCAGCGCATTAATTTATTAACAGGAGGATAGCAACAAAGCGCAAACGTAAAAAATTGGCTTGCGCCTGTCCAAAATAGCTTGCGTCAGCACAAAAATAGAGTTCTAACTAATATAATGTATAGCGACCTATAGTCCCACTATCAGGTGTCACCCAGAAGAGGATAGGTTTCCTTTTGAGTCTGGTTTCTCTCAAGGTTTCTTCCTCATGTCGCCTCTGGCTTGCTCATTAGGGATCTAGATCTACATCCGGATTTCTGTAAAGCAGCTTTGTGACAATGTCTATTGTTAAAATCACTATGCAAATAACATTGAATTGAACTAAACATAATAACTAACAAACTAATTGTTACGACTGCATCTATGCTAAATGAGTTCTGATTTATCTTATACTTTTTAATTTGACATTAGAGCAGCAACTATAGTTTCTTAAAGCTTCCTAAAGTTGTAAAGTGATTTAAGAGAGGTTCGGAAAAGACTCAAATGTAATCTTAATTAACCTTACACATTCTGCTCGCATTTATATTTTGTATATATATATATATTTGGGACATTTGTTGCTGGTCAGGCCTACGATTAACACATTTCTACCCTTTTCTTGGCTTAGCTTTGGTGTGTTTAAATTTATATCTGTAATATACTCCTGTGTGTGTGTGTTTGTGTGTGTGTGTGCGCACGTGTTTTGCTGCACGTTTTCCCTGATGTGAGAGTTAAATAACTGTTTTGTTGGTTTTTGTTACAGTTTTTTGCTGGGAGGGTTCATTCTCTATCATTTATCAAAAGCTGGTTTTGCTTTGAGATTTAGATTTTGTGTTTGCTCTGAGCCACAGCGTAAACTCTAAAATATACGACAGAATCTACTACAGATATGCTGAATGAATGAAATATTTATTTTAACAATAGGCTTGACTTGGAGAGACATGTGGCAAGGTCAGATTTCCTTTAAGGTCAGATTTTTCTATTTAACAGTAAAAAACAAACAAACTTCAGTTTGAACCAGAATTGCTCATGGTGCCCATAGACTGGCAGTCATGTAACTGAAGATCTTTCCATTTTATGTGCTCTTTATCCACCTGAATGTGGAAGTTTCCATTGGTTAAATTTAAATTTTAGCTGGCTGTGCTACCATGATCCTTCCCTTCCCCTCCCCTCCCCTCCTTCTTATCCTTTGTCTTTGTTACTTACTTTTCCTTTTTTTGGCCTGTACACCTTTCCACTGCCTGTCTTTTTAATTATGTCTTTTGTTGTCTGCTCTTTGATTACAACTGGCAAGGATTTTTTGTTCATTTGAAAAAGAAAACCTATAAATCTCTGATTAAACTGGAAAAAAAAGGGCTGAGGCCTGTATCTTTGAGTGAAAACTGGAAGTAGAATCTGGGTAAGGCTCAAAGCTATGATTAAGACTAGAGGAAAATTTTGTAAAACGCCCTTATTTATTATTGAAAATGAAAGAACAATTTTTAGAAGAATACGTAAGAATATTGATCTATTTCAACGTAAATAAATTGATGGGAAATGATCTTACATTTCCACTCTACACTTGGGGTGGAAACCTCTAGGCACCTTACGATTATTTATGCATCTTGCTGCTTCTCAATTTTTCAATACTATAACCCACATTATGATTTCTTTTTAATGTGACCACTTGATATGCTTTTAAAACATATCATTTTCCAGTGTTTATTTTTCATCAGAAATGTTTGGTACTGTTGACATTTTTCAATAATAAAAAAAAATGTATAAGCCAACATAAAAGTCAGATTACTTTTGCACAGACGTTTTATGCATCAATGCAGAATCTTTCAAGAGAGAATCGCAATGAATCTAAGAATTGATTATATTATCTATTTTTACTCTACACCATATTCATTCGTCTTATCTGTTCTGTACCACAACATTGACAAATGTTTCCTCAATTAGTACACTCTACACACACACACACACACACACACACACACAGACAGAGTGTCACTGTACGCACCGACACACACACTCTCGTCGTCCAGTTCTGCCGAGGCGTTCCTGTAGTAGCCCATACGGCAGTGCTGGCAGTTTTGGCCTCGCGTGTTGTGCTTACAGCTCACACACGTGACAATGTTCAGGTAGTCGATGTAGCTGCAGCGGTTGGAGTGGCCATAACACTCACAGTCTAAGAGAAATAGTCAGAGGGAATAAAGAAAGAAAAAAAGAAGAGAAAATGAGATGGAGAGAAAGAATAAAGCAGCACTGTTGGTAATTTCAGCATTAAGAATGAAGTAGGATTAAAATGAACTGAAAGGAGCAGCAGAAATTAGTGAAAAAGACAACAAGAAAAAGGAAAAGATGTGTAGGTCTGATACGGAGAAGAAAGTGTCAGTGTGTGCTGACAGTACAATATTTCACTTACTCTGCAAAGAGCCTTCGATGTGTGTGTAAGTGTGTGTGTTTCAGCTTTTTGGAGCATATGATGAAAGCGATTCTCAAGCTTTAGTTAAAAGCTTATCTCCTGATCTCTCCTTTCTCTTCATCTTCTCTTGTTCCGTGCTCTCATTCTCTTTGATGAGGGCTGCTAAGTGAATCTCTAAAAGTCAATTGATTATTGATTCCCAGATTTGAATCCGCTGATTGGAGTGAATCTCTAATGTCGGTCAGTCAGTATTGACTTCTAAGATGGGCCTAGTGAAGTGAAGTATATGGTGTCAAATGTATGCGTGTAGGTGTGTGTGTGTGTGAGAGTGTGAGAGAGAGAGAGATCTTGAGTGCTTGTGCCTGTTTTCCTGTACTTGTGTTCTCTAAGTGCATTTTGTGGCACTGACCTAGAGTGCAAGTGTACAGCCTTAGTGAAAAATTAGATTCACGACCAGTTGGTGCAATGGTCTCAAATTTATGGCTAGAAAGTTGTGACTGAATTTAACGTATCTGTCCCCAACACCTACGTGACAACTTGACAACCAGTCCCTGTTGGTGCATCCGGCCCCAGATGGCTAATGTGTGTGTGTGGGATATGAGTTTTTTCAAATATTCAGTCTGGTAATAGGTGGGATTGGCAACTTTAATAAATCACGCAGAAGTACTTTCTTGTGTGCTTGTGTTGTGTCAAATATTTATGTGTTCTAGAAAGGACTATATATCTATATCTATCTATCCATCCATCCATCTTTATCTATTCATACATCCAGCCATCCATCCAATCTTTCTCACCTTTAAAGTCATCGTATATTACGCCCTTTAGCCTCTCAGGCTGAGTTCCTCCAGACAGCAGAAGCTTCAGTAGAACTTTAGAGATAAAAATTATTTTATTTCACACACACACACACACACACACACACACACACAGCTCTACCCAAACCTACTAACCCTCCTAATAATAAATGAAGTCTAGTAGTCAATAAGCCTTATGGAGGTATGATTGTTTTACAAGCACAAACTCGGGTCCTTTTCTACTACACGCACACACACACACACACACACACACACACAAGTATATTGACAGCATCTACTGAACAACCTATTAATATACTACAATCTACACTAACTCTACCCCATGTTACCTTTCTTATTCTCATGATCTTTGTCTTCCATTTTGATTGCTCTACCCCCCTCAGAGGGTCTCTTCCTCTCTTCCTCCCTTTCAGAGTGATGTCTTCTTCCATGCTCTTTTTCTGAGGACCTCTCTCTTTCTTCCTCTCCTTCAAAGTGATGTCTTCCCCCATGCTCTTTTTCGGATGGGCTCTCTCTTTCTTCCTCTCTTTCAGAGTTATGTCTACTCCCATGATCTTTTTCAATTGACCTCTCCCCTGTTTCTTCTCCTTCAGAGTGATGTCCTCTCCCATGTTCTTTTTTAGAGGACCTCTCTCTTTTTTCCTTTCCTTCATAGTGATGTCTACTCCCATGTTCTTTTTCAGACGGGCTCTCTCCTTCTTCCTCACCTTCAGAGTGATGTCTTCTCCCATGATCTTTTTCAATTGACCTTTCCCTTTCAGGGTGATGTCCTCTCCCATGCTCTTTTCCAGAATACCTTCCTGTCTCATCTCCTCTTTCAGAGTGATGTCTTCCCCCATGGTCTTTTTCAGAGGACCTCTCTCTTTCTTCCTCTCCTTGAGAGTGATGTCTACTCCCATGATCTTTTTCAATTGACCTCTCCCTTGTTTCTCTTCCTTCAGAGTGGTGTCTACTCCCATGTTCTTTTTCAAAGGACCTCTCTCTTTCTTCCTCTCTTTCAGAGTGATGTCTACTCCCATGATCTTTTTCAATTGACCTCTCCCTTGTTTCTTCTCCTTCAGAGTGATGTCCTCTCCCATGTTCTTTTTCAGGCAGGCTCTCTCTTTCTTCCTCTCCTTGAGAGTGATGTCTACTCCCATGATTTTTTTCAATTGACCTCTCCCTTGTTTCTTCTTCTTCAGAGTGATGTCCTCTCCCATGCTCTTTTTCAAAGGACCTCTCTCTTTCTTCCTCTCTTTCAGAATGATGTCTACTCCCATGATCTTTTTCAATTGACCTCTCCCTTGTTTCTCTTCCTTCAGAGTGATGTCCTCTTCCATGCTCTTTTTCAGATGACTTCTCTCTTTCTTCCTCTCTTTCAGAGTGATATCTACGCCCATGCTCTTTTTCAAAAAACCTCTCTATTTCGTCCTCTATTTCAGAGTGATGTCTACTCCCATGATCTTTTTCAATTGATTGCTCCCTTCTTTCTTCTCCTTCAGAGTGATGTCCTCTCCCATGTTCTTTTTCAGAGGACCTCTCTCTTTCTTCCCCTCCTTCAGAGTGATGCCTTTTCCCATTCTCTTTTTCAGAGGACATCTCTCTTTCTTCCTCTCTTTCAGAGTGATGTCTACTCCCATGATCTTTATTAGAGGACCTCTCTCTTTCAGAGTGATGTCTACTCCCATGCTCTTTTTCAGAGGACCTCTCATTTTCTTCCTCTCCTTCATAGTGATGTCTACTCCCATGCTCTTTTTCAGAAGACCTCTCTCTTTCTTCCTCTCCTTCATAGTGATCTCCTCCCCCATGTTCTATTTCAGAGGACCTCTCTCTTTCTTCCTCTCCTTCAGAGTGATGTCTTCCCCCATACTCTTTTTCAACTGACCTCTCCCTTGTTTCTTCTCTTTCAGAGTGATGTTCTCTCTCATGCTCTTTTTCAGAATTCCTCCCTGTCTCATCTCCTCTTCTCCCATGCTCCCAGGATCTCTCTCTTTCTTCTGATCTTTCAGAGTGATGTCCTGTTCCATGCTCCTTTTCGGAGGGCATCTCTCTTTCTTCCTCTACTTCAGTGTGATGTCTCCCCCCATGCTCTTCTCCAGAGGGCATCTCTCTTTCTCGCTCTCTTTCAGAGTAATGTCTTCTTTTGTGCTCTTTTTCAGAGGACCTTGTCGTCTTTTCCTCTCCTTCAGAGTGATGTCCATGTTCTTTTTCAGTTGACCTCTCCCTCGTTTCTTCTCTTTCAGGGTGATGTCTCCCCCCATGCTCTTTTTCTGAGGCTCTTTCTCTTTCTTCCTCACTGTCAGAACGATGTCTTCTCCCATGTTCTTTTTCAGTCAACCTCTCCCTCTCGCCCTCCCCTTCAGAGTGATGTCTTCTCCCATGCTTTTCTCTAGAGGGCATCTCTCTTTCTTCAAAAGATTGCACTTTTTGTAAGGGTGTCTCTCTCTCCACCTTGTCTTCTTCCACCATTCCTTCTTTCACATCCATATTCTCCTCTCCTTCCTTTCTTTTATGCTCTGATGGTGGGAATTTGGATTTCAGTCTCAAAATGTTCATGTTATGTTATATGTTTTAATAAAACTGGCCTCAATGAAGTTTGACTGGATTTAAAAAAATATCCTGCCCCCACCAGACTGGATTTAGAATTTAAATGTTTAATATAAACAATGAGGGAAATAGCTTTGCTATGTCAAGATTGCCACATTATTTTAAAGAGATAAAATTATGACAGCTGAAGAAATAACTGTTAAAATGTTGCAATGTTGCTGGGTCCTGCGCACTCTCTAATGAAGGTAAGATAACCCAGCAAACATTGTAGTATTGTATAATGTACTGAGTGGCAAAAGCCAACTTGCAGTCTGTTGTTGGTTGTTTATTGGTAACATAAGGACTGAACTGGTACCTTTCTCCTTGCTGTCTCTCTCTTTCACTTTGACTCCCCCCCCCCCAGAATCCTCTGATGAAGATGTGAGGTAGGCATAGAGGCAATAGAGAGATGATTATAATTATGACAATTATTTTGGTACCCTTATCCTCTTAGTCTTACACACACGCACACACGTTTTCCAGACAGTGAGGATTATCTGCTTAAACTGTGCTCTCTGACACGCACTACCAAAGTGGTCAGTTGCCTTAAATGCACTGTGTTAATGACATACTAAATATCACTAAACTACAACCACAACACACACTTTCCTTCCTATGCACTAAACTACAGCTAAATACACATTACACTTTCACTCCTATGCACCAAACTACACCTAAAATACAACTAAACTACAACTAAATACACATTGCACATATGCACCAAACTGAAACTAAACTACAACTAAACTATTACTAATTTCCCATAACACACTCCTTCACTACTTTCCACTAAACCAAAACAACCACCAATGTATGATGACTTTAGCAGATCAACTTCCACCAACACACTAAATACTACTTAACTAACACTATTTTTTCACAACACACTCGAACCTCCTATGCACCAAACTACCAGCAGCTAAACTCCCACTCATTTTCCACAACACACATTCACTCTTATCCACTAAATTACAACTAAACCACTCATTTCCCACAACACACTATTTCACTCATATCTAATAAACTACCACTAATTTCCCCACAACACACTCTTTCACTCCTATCAAATTTCCCCACAATACACTTTTTCACTCCTATCTAATAAACTACCACTGATTTCCCCACAACACACTCTTACACTCCTATCTAATAAACTACCACTAATTTCCCCACAACACACTCTTTCACTCCTATCAAATTTCCCCACAATACACTTTTTC
>JAOUQW010000019.1:1382261-1392726 GCA_028565825.1 Olivaichthys viedmensis
GTGTGAGTGTGTTGTGTGTGTGAGTGTGTTGTGTGTGTGAGTGTGTTGTGTGGGAACAGAGTGATTGCCACATTTCCTTTTCATGAATGGTGGTCTAATTCAGCATAGCGTGAACTTCCTGTTAGAAACGCTGTCTTGTCTGAGACCTGGAAAAAAAAAAATCTTTAAGTTTTCAGTGAAACAATAATGTACACTACAATAATGGTGAAAATCTTTTTTTTTCTTTTCTTTTTTTTGCTCAGTATTGAAATCACAATTATGTATCACAATTATTCAGCCAATTTAAGAACTAAATACTTTTATTGCACTTTTATCATTTAAAAAAAAAGAAGATAAAACAGCCTTTTATTTCACCTTGTACGTTAGAAGCCTGCATTCTTTAACATGTACAAATCGTTTGAAACGGAATAAAACTGCTCCTTAGTCACTTTAATTGTGTGTTAATCTTTTATACGCTAAATATAGAAACAATTTGGCTCTAAAAAAATAAATAAGCCACTGCAACCAAATCGAGTCAATAAACACTGATGCCAATTAGCTAACTTTCACCAATGTCCATTGGATGCAGTACATTATGTTTAATTAATTTAAGAAACTGAAAATCATGATTGAAAATTTTTCATTATGCAGCCCTGCACTCTAAAAACAGACACACAGTGTGTCTAGCTGAGTCTTAGCTTATTATCCAGTTATTCATCTTAAAGCATGTTTTTGGTAACTACAGTAAAACGAATAAAACATCATAGTATGTAGTTACAAGAGTGCTATGACATAAAATGTGTTAAAATGGTACGAAAACAAAAAGTGTGTTCATTTCACAAATGATTTCTGAGAGCGTATTAACAAAACTACAAATGTAATTTAAAAAATGTTGCAAACATGTATTTGTAAAAACACTTCGCTTACAAATTGTTGAATACAAATATGATTTATAATTACACAAATGTAGTTCAGGTCAATTTATTATCAATTCATTTGATTCCTCATCAAGTTTACTTACGGAAGTCAAACACCAAGTCATTTAAAAGTTAGCAAGTTCGCTTAACAAAAAATCTGACCACATTGCCTGTATTAAATGTGATAAAACACTGTAAAAGTAACACAAAATGGGTTGTCCTTAACGAGACACACTGTGTTGTTTTTAACATGTTTTTAGTGTGTGTTTCCATCAGCTGCTGTTATGTTATAATATTAATATTCTGAAGAGAAGCAACAAGATAATTTCATCAAAAGAGAGCTGGCCAAACAACACAGTAATAGAGAGAGTGGAACACACACTCGCTATGTCATTATTTATTTCATACATCTGTTTCCATCACCCTGTATCACATTTTCTTTTTATCTATACCCCATCTTTTCCAAAAACCTTTTCATGTGCGGAAAGATCTTAATTTATGAAAACACGGTTGTCTTTACTTCGTTGTCTTCCTCTTCTCTTCTTTGTCCCTTCCTCATTCCTCTCTCTGTTCTGTGTTCTGTTTTCAGACTCTCAGAGGTCTCATATCTCTACGTTCACCATGAAGCTGATGGATAAGTTCCACTCGCCCAAGATCAAGCGTACTCCGTCCAAGAAGGGCAAACAGAGCTCTCCCGAGCCGACCTTCAAGAGCACAGAGAAACCCGTCAACAAGGTCTCAAACTCTACACTAACTCCGCGTTAATTTTAGTCAGGTCTAGAAAAAACTCTATGCACACAATTCTCAAGCCTACTTTACTCATGCTCATACATTACATCAACTGATTCCTGGCAGATTAAACTCAGTCAAAATATTCATTTTGCCCGCATGCCTCAAATCTGTTTGGGGAAGGCCCTTTCCTGTTCCAGTATGACTGTGCCCCTGTGCTGGGGCAGTTCTACAGGGGGGACCGGGGATTTCCCCCTCTCCCCACTTCCTGGTACCACTAAATGCAAAAATCTAAGGGCGATTAAACGGGAAGAGATTAAGTGTACGCAAGATTGATCCGATTGATCCGGGAAATTTTCGGGAGGCTTACGTGCGATCGGAAGCCGATACGTTACAGAAAAAGATGCGCTGATCCCTTTTGAAGCGGCTGAAGTGGCGGAGGACTCATCACTGAACGGTTTCTCATTAAGAGGCGAGCTGTATTTTTGTCTGATTAACCCATTTTTAAGTGCTCATATTGTTTACACGTGGAGACACTATTGTCACATCGAGTTCGAGTGCGAGGGAGAGACACAGTCACGCAGCAGCTCAACATCGTTTTATTTAAACTAAACATTCACTGGTTCCAAAACATCAGACAGAAACGGCGCTACAAACGGCATTACATTCAACATGACGTAGAACAAAGCAAGACAACACAGGACTGGAACACGGGGATACTTATAGGAGACACAAACGGGGAACAGCTGAAAACACTTCATGATTAGACAGGGCGGGGCTATACAAACACACACACGCATGGCTAATGACAGCCGTAGTCATGGCAACCGGTACGCTCAGCCAGCTGGGAGGTCCCACGGCCTGGTGACCGTGACTATCCTGTCCAGCGTTATAAAAGTGCCATGTAAGTACCGGCATATTTACCGGTGGAAATCATGCCAGCAAAAAAACCCAGCAATAAGGTTTCTTTAAATAATTGATAGGAAAACCGCGTTGCTGATGCTAACTCAGTGTGGGATGCTGGAGGCGCTAATCACTAACAGGAAGTGACTTTTTTCTGTGTGTGAATGATCGCGAATGTCTACAGCATCCCCAGGATTCAAAACTCGCAATCTTTCGACGAAACACAGCTTTGTCACTCGTGACCTATAAATCTGTCAATTTCCTCTTGTCTGAAAGTTTAGCGTTTGTTTTGACTTGATGTAAAGTTCTTCGATTTTTAAGTGGCTTGTTTTAATATTTATATTAATTCCATCATCAGCATATCCTGTTTCACTAAATTTATTGATATATACTTCATCTCTGACCATATAGATTAGTACTGTTCAGATTATTCACAGTATTGTGATGATCTCCTCATTTTCAGCAGTTTAACTCTCTTTACTCTTTACACTTTTAGGAGCTGAATAAAGACAGAGCAGGTGGGATCAGTAAAGGCCCCAAACCCCACAAACCATCCAAAGATCAGAGAGAACCCAAAAACTCAGAGAGCATGTCCACGTCCAGAGAGAGCGAGCGTAAAGGAGGCAATCCCGCATCTTCCTCCTCCTCCTTGAGGAAGAACGCTGAGGGCCGGGGGAAGGAGGAGGGTAAAAACATTCCCAAAGTGGCCTTTAAAGAACCCAAAATCACTACGAAAGAGTCCAAGGTGGACGCAGGAGGAGGAGGGGGGCATGTGGACGCACAAGCTGTGAGCAAACGCCCTTCAGTCACCACGGAGTCACCGAAACCGAGCACCAGGAAACAGAAGAGGTTAGACTCTAAAAGCATGAAGTAGGTATCAGTAAAATGAAAGGGATGGGTGTCATGTATCATATCCATCATAATCTACTCCTAATATTCCAGCAATCATAATTTACTCCTAATCATATAGCCATCATAATCTACTCATAATTTGAGATGTATAATAATTTACTTAGAATTTTATATCTGTCATAATCTAATCATACTGACGCCTACTTATATCTATAATCTATTTACAATCTGATTTTTGTCATAATCTGCTCATAAGATTTATAATCATTTATAATAATTTGTTTATAATCTTATATCTGTCTTAATCTACTCATAATCTCATACCATAAACTACTCAAAATATTATATGCGTTATTATATACTCATAATCTTATATTTAATTTATATCTTTCACAATCTGGTCATAATCTGCTCATAATCTAATATCTCATAATCCCTTGCAGTGTTTAGCCTTTTTCAAGTTAGGCAGCTTCTAATTTAAAATTTTTTGCCAGGGTTGTTTGTTAGCTAATTTTCCAACAGAAAAATATTGAGATAGCACATCATTGAAAATATTGTGATAATATACTGTATATTTGCCATGTTGCCCTATAAGCTTGAAGGGATCCACAGACGGAGGCTCCAGCGCCAACTCGCCCCGGACCCGCCCCTCGACTACTACTGCTGCTCCCTCCACCTACCCGGAGAAGAAAGTGTCTAAAGAAAAGAGCCAGTGGGTAAAAGTGAGACACGAGACGCCGGGGATGAAGGGACGGCCGGATTCAGAGTCCAATTCTGAAGACGAAGCATGGTCCAGATCCAGGGTGAGGCAAGCTAATGACAGTGTTTGCTAGTGTTTACTAGCTGTAAATCATTTTAAAACTGGAGAAATTCCCTGTATCGTGACGGTCATCAAATGAGAATGAGATACATGGCTGTCTGATGATTGTGTAACCCTGTGTTTCTCTGAAGCAGTCGGCCCAGTCCACTCCGTTCAGCTCCTGCTCCACCTCCACCTCTGACTCCGACTTTGAGCCCTCGCAGAAGCAAAGCCAAGGTATGAGCTGAGACACGACTCTACTAAAGGTGCAAAATAGAGGACGGGGTCAATGCAAATAGATTTATTTATCACCTGCAGTGTTATTTACTGCAGGATTCTGAGGACATAGGGTCCTGAGAGTATAGGACCTGGGATCATATAGCCCTGAGGACATAGGGTTTTGGGAACATAGGACCCTGGGAATATAGGACAATGGGTGGTTAGGACCCTGGGAATATAGGACCCTGGGAACATAGGACAATGGCAAAATAAGACCCTAGGAACAAAGGACCCTGTGAACATATGGCTCTTGTTTAGAGTGCTCAGGATCTTCAGGAGTGAAATAAAAGAACATGGGATAGGTAGCGACCATGCTAATTAGCTAGCAGAGGGAATCTGTGGTGTGTACTGAAAGTGTGAGAACGTTGTGTGCAGGACCTTTGCGCTCCATGGTGAAAGATCTGCATTCGGAGGGCTCTGATGATGACAGCAACTCAGAGGTGGAGACACCCATGAAGACCACACCCCCTAACCAGGACTCACGGTACACACCTCATTAACTCCTCATCAAACGTAGAATGAAGGCTCTTGCTAGCCCGCTTGGATTTGGTTCTTGTAAGACGAGTTCTTTTAGCATTTGTGCTAAACTTGTAGCACAGTGACTGAACAGATCCCTACACTCTACTCACTGGTTTGTTGTAGAATTTTGCATGATGTTGGAGTGGTAATTTCATGACATCTGGTAAATGTGAATATTTTCGTGTTATGATAACTGTCTAACATTTTTATCACATTCCTGGAATGTGGTAGTGTTTACTTTCCTTTGTTATCACTACAATGGTCAAAGCTGGGGCAAAAAAAAATCTGAGTTTTTGGGGAGCCATTTTTGGTTCACCTAGCCACTAAAGTCGGCAAAAGGTGTATAATTGTGTGTAATTGTGTAAACATTTTATTTTAATTCTGTTTTGCTAGCTATATTACCTTGCAATACTTTGTAGCCTGCATTAAAAGGGACAGAATATGGGCTAAAACGTCTGAGTGGAATTTCTTTTTTCCGCTGCCTCGATGCTGCATGCAATTTACTATTACCTCAAATTCACCAGCTGCCACTGCCATTTTTACACCGAGAGCAAAAACACTGCAAAGGATCTCAGCAGTTCCCCTGCCTGGGTTTCGGTTATTTCATTTGGACCGCACTGTCATGTGCATTCTGTCTCCAGGTCTTATGTCATGTAGTTAAACACGTCTCTGAAGTGTTTTAAGCGTGTTGTCCCATTCTTTTGACCCATAATCCACAGTGATGTGTAAAGCATGTATCTTTTTCTGCTTGTGTTCCTTTCAGCTTGAGCATAGACAGTGACGAAGAGTCTCATCCACACAGCCAGGAGGTGCCGTCTCCCACGCCCAAACTCAACACAGAGAAGCTCAAGGTACAAGTTATATTTACATTTACAGCATTTAGCAGAGCACGTTATGCAGAGCGACTTAGAACAGCACAGGGTCATGATACAGAGCCCCTGGAGCAGAGAAGGTTAAGGGCCCAACAGTGGCAGCTTGGCAGTCCCAAGGCTTAAACCCACGACCTTCTGATCAGTAGCCTAGAGCCCTAACCACTGAGCCACCACTAGCCACCGCTGCCCTGAGAACTAACCGTCCTCTATTAGCCAAAGTCAAAGCATAAATGGTCTGAACGGCATTTCGATGAAGGCTCAGTTGTGTAGTGATTTATTCTGTCCTGTGTGTTTAATGTAAGAAAAGTATTTGTCATTCTTATCAAAATGAACTGGACTTGATCATAACTTGATCATGACTTTTTACTGGCGGTTTGAATCTCTCCTTCCGATATGATGCATATCTCAATATGTGATCTACATTCAGGTTTCTGAAAGATTAAAAGCATTTAAATCAGCCAACGATTTAAACTGATACTGTTCGTATACGAGCTGTTTCAGTGCTGTATGCTGTGATACAACGTGATTCAGGGGTCAGGCCACGCCTCCTTTCTCTAGGACTGACAGGTACAAAGGCCACTCCTCCTTCACTAGAACTGACACACATACAGGCCACACCTCTTTCACAGGGACTAACATACACACAGAGGCCACACCTCCTTGACAGGGACTGACGCACACACAGGCCATGCCTCCTTGACAAGGACTGACATACACACAGGCCACGCCTCCTTCACTAGACTGACATGCGCACAGGCCACGCCTCCTTGACAAGGACTGACATACACACAGGCCACGCCTCCTTCACTAGACTGACATGCACACAGGCCACGCCTCCTTGACAAGGACTGACATACACACAGGCCACACCTCCTTCAGAGGCTTTGTGTTTGTTTGTAGATGTTGGAAAAGAAGAGCTCAGATTCTCGCAGCAGAGAGAAGGTACTCAAGAGGGAATACGATAAGGTAGGAAGGGTAAATAAACCAAGCCATTAAATAAATGAAGGACACATTTCTTAGTAATTCAAAGTGAGTGTGTGTGATGTATCAGTGTGACTTTTGTCCTTTAAGGCTTACACAGAGGAGCTGGTGGATCTCCATCGCAGGCTGATGGCTCTGAGAGAGAGGAACATCTTACAGCAGGTCAGAAACTAGTTTGATCTCCAATTATTCTTCCAGATGAGATGTTGCTGAGTAGTGAACATGTTCTGTCCCATCGACTCAGGCCATCTCTGGAGATTTTAGAGAATGTATACAGACTAACTGACTGAATCAGTGAATGAGTGACTGGCCAAGTGACTCACTGAATCACTTTCTGACTGACTGATTGACTCTCTGACTGACTGACTAACTGATTGACTGACTCACTAAATAATTGATCGACTGACTAAATTGCTGACTGACTCACTAATTCACTGAATCACTGACTGACTGCTTGACTCACTGACTAACTGACTCACTGACTGATTGACTCACTAAAATTACTGACTGACCGACTCACTGACTGATTGACTGACTCACTGACTGATTGACTGACGCACTGAATCATTGACCGACTGACTCACCAATTCACTGAATCACTGACTGATTGCTTGACTCACTGACTGATTGCTTGACTCACTGACTGATTGACTGACTCACTGACTGATTGACTGATGCACTGAATCATTGACCGACTGACTAAATTGCAGACTGACTCACCAATTCACTGAATCACTGACTGATTGCTTGACTCACTGACTGATTGACTCACTAAAATTACTGACTGATTGACTGACTCACTGACTGATTGACTCACTAAATTACTGATTGACAGACACTGACGGATTGACTGACTCACTGAATCATTGACTGACTGACTAAATCGCTGAAGTTCAGCTCACTGAATCACTGACTGACTGATTGACTGACTGACAGATTGACTCACTAAATTACTGACTGACTCACTGACTGACTGACTAACTCACTGACGGATTGACTGACTGATTGACTGACTGATTAAATTGCTGACTGACTCGTTAATTCACTGAATCACTGACTGATTAACTCACTGACTGATTGACTGACCTACTGACTGATTCACTGACTGATTCACTGACTCATTAATTGACTGAATCACTGACTGACTGATTAACTCACTGACAGACTGACACATTAATTGACTGAATCACTGACTGACTGATTGACTCACTGACAGACTGACTCATTAATTGACTGAATCACTGACTGACTGATTAACTCACTGACAGACTGACTCATTAATTGACTGAATCACTGACTGACTGATTAACTCACTGACAGACTGACTGATTGATTGACTGACCTACTGACTGATTCACTGACTCATTAATTGACTGACTCACTGACACACTGGTTTACAGACACAGGCCATTTTTTAAAACTTATTTTACATTATTACTAAAAGTGACTTGGACATAATTTCTGTAATATAAATATTCATGAAGTATAATCTTTTTTAGTATTGTTCCAATTGTAAAATGGCTCATTTTGGCCCTAAAAGGAACATCAGGGTTAACACTTTGTTTGTGCTTTAGATAGTAAACCTCATCGAAAAGACGGGCCACTTCAACGTCACCAACACCACGTTTGACTTTGATCTTTTCTCCTTGGATGAATCCACTGTGCGTAAGCTGCAGAGCTACCTGGAGGCCACGAGCACATGACGAAGGGAAAAGCTCCTCGTATCTGTTGCTCTGCTTGCTCTGTGAAAAAGCCTCCACACACACACACACACACACACAGAGGCTGAGGGACCGAAAGTGAACACAGCGCAGAAATGCACAAGAGCAGCGTGGACAGGAAATGAGGGCGACACTTTGTTTTTGCACTACGACTAAAGGATCAAACCGTTTGCACAGCGCTCTCCAGAACGGACAGGAAATCCCCACAAATGCTGGACATCTTCATTTATAGTTCGCTACGTTACAAGATCTGTTTATGCCATGTACATAACAGTGATGGCATGTTTCATTTGCTCAGGGGCTTTGTGCAAAAAGTGGATGGCCACGTCCCAATACCGCTTTTAATGTTCCTTCTTCGACTTCTCCATGGTTAAATCTGCATCTCCATCTTATGGCCATTCCAGTTCTTCATCAGCTAAAGGGAGGCCTTTGGAGTCCTGAGAAATCGAGTCCGTTGATTATAATAAGAACAGAATGCTTTTGACGGACAGCACGCACGAAAGCATGGCAATTAAGCTAAAAAAAACTCATCAGTGTTGAACTTTTGAAGTTACCCTAACCCTAGACTCCTTGATGTTTCAATGACTTTCCTGGTTACACGGTTCTCCGGTCAGGTGGGAGGAAGAACATCGATCTCCGCCCGTAAACAAACGAACGACGGATATAAATACATTTTCGCACCAATGCCAAAATGTCCTTGTAATCTCGGCCTTAGGGTAGACCTCAGAACTGGAGCTTACCCAGAAGGCATTGCGAGCTGATTCAGTTTCCAAAATGGGTGGAGCTTGTTCATAAATGTTAATGTAAAAATAGATTTTGATCCAGAAATAAATGTACACATGGGCGTTAACGTCACTATTTACACTTGTCTTAGACACAAATTTCAACCATAAGCCTTTTATTAAAATGTCTTTAAGACAATGAAAAACATAGATTCAATCTAGGGTGCCAAAACTTTTGATTGGTAGCGTATTGTCGTGTGTTTCTGACAAATGCTCAGCAACACACTGTCTTTTCCCCCACCGCACAGAGAGACCTGGAACTGTCTTTTTATATCCATTAGCCACCGGTCCAGTACTAAAGGTTCCTGCTCAAGATCGGCGCCATCAGGAACTAACTGAGCTCAGGGGGCGGGGCTAACAGCACAAACGTTTAAAGGTTCATTTCATTTCAAAAGCAGCACAAACAATACTTTTTTACGGCACAAATGCAGCACAAACGATGTTTTCGGATTCCACAATTCAGTACCACATCACCGAGCTTTTATAGTGCATTGATTGCTCAACAGAGTATTGGAGTAAAAGACACACACACGTGAATGTGCATTAGTGTCACTGAGTTACAGTGGAGAAATATACACAACACAAATGATAATGTTCCGAAAATATTATTTATCATATTGTTGTCATCGTCCGGTTGAAATGTCTTCACAATGCGGACTTTTCATCTTCTTGCCGTTGCCGTTAACACCATTTTAAAACCCTTTTAATCAGTGGGTCTTTTTTATCATTCATTTCATTGCATTTAATCAGCGCTTCTTCCGTGTTGATGTTCACGACGACGGCGTCGTGCGCCGTTATAATGATGCAGTCGCTCCTTACTGTCGTCTCGTACTACACCTGAAAAAGCCGAGCTTCACGAGTTCCTGTTTTGTTACTTTGCGCTTTTCCTTTGTACATATCGAAGTACAGCACTGTGTAAAAGTCAGAGGCACCCTAAACGTTTTATATCATTTTTCTCTTAGATGTTTATTTTTACGTCTTCTGCATCAGTGTGTCATTATAAAAGAGCAAATTTTACATTTCCAAACACTCATTTCTCAAAAAAAAAAAATTAATGTTACAGAGAAATGTTTGTGCATCATTAAAGAAAGTGAGATATTCAGCACTAGAGCACTTTTTTAGATAAAAACAG
>JAOUQW010000019.1:1405358-1423258 GCA_028565825.1 Olivaichthys viedmensis
CACAACACCGGCGTCCTGCTTCTCCCGCTGATGTGTTTTATTGGTTTATTGTAGCAGAAGCACGTGATAAATAAAACCCCATGACACTAAATTTATGAGTAATTGCAGTTTTTTTCTTGTGAAAAATGTTTCCACTATAGTTAAACGGAAAAAGGTTTTTGTCGATATATGTAAAATATTACCAATAAATACCGTTTCCATCGCCGACATCGGCAAACATTTCAATTCGCTAAAACATTTTTCTCATAAACTCCCTTGGATGGAAACCTGGCTCTTGAGAAATGGCATGTTAAGTACTTGACCATGTGTTGTGTGCTTGTGACCATGTGAAGGAAGATCACAGTTCAGGTCAGTGATTGACCCATGTGTGGTGTGTGTGTGTGTGTGGTGTGTGAGAGGGAGAGAGAAAACCATAAGGATGGAGGACCCCCCCTCCCTCCATGCGATCCCCCGGGTGTCTGTGGAATGTTCCGGAATTCCTCGAACTGAATAAAACAGGGGGATTGCTTCCTGCTCTCCCAAGGAAACATGTTGAGCCGTGTGTGTTTGTGTGTGTATTTATGTGAAAGCGGGCCTGGTTGGAATGTTCTTGCTGGCGTTCTCGACGAGTTACTGCAGGTTGCTTCTTTCCCTATCCACTGACTGTAATCTCTCTAATCCAACACACACAGACACACATACAGAGGAGTTGATTTGCTCTTTAACTGGGGTTCAGTTTCAAATTCCTTTTTGGCTTTAGTGCTTTCTATGGCAGAGGGTCCCTAATATGCCACATTTTCATTGGCTGGTTATTCATTGCCTCTGTTGCTTAGTGCTTTTTTTTTCTCTCCGAGCATGTTGACGAACTCACAGTTACGCTCTGTCCAAAAAGATACAATTGGCATTGTGCACATCAGTAAATCTGTATACTAGTGATGTGCAAGTAAGAAAAAAATTATATATCAACATTAGGGCGAGTACATGCAGGTTAATGTATGACCTAATTTCAAAAGTATTGAGGATAACCAAAAATAATACATTGCAGAAACCTGACAATTAAAGTGATTTTGAGGTTTAAAACCTTAGTTCGTGTTTTTGTGACACAATGCGGGAGAAAACATAAGCCAATAGGCAAAACTGTATTGCACAACAAATTTGGACACGCTATTTCTATTTCTAGTTTCTAATGGGTTTGAGTCAGAACTTCTTCAGAACCTTTACAAACATAGGCATTTTGTAGGACAGCCTTCAGTGTCCAAGCTTAGCTGATTGCCAGGATTAGGGGATGAAACTCTGTTCTCCCAAAATTGTCCAGAATTGCTTTATTGTTAGTGCAGTTCTGTCAAAACCTTTATTTTTAGTGCAGTCCTGCCAAGATTTTTCCACTATTGGCACAGTTCTACCAGAATTACCAAGATTAGGGGACAAAACCAGGACTTTGTCAACTGGCTGGGATAAAATCGGAGAAAAAGGTGGCGAGAAGTTACAAATAGTGTTTGGAAAACACTTCTTTTTTTTACATATATGCATATCTATGTGTTTAGGCATGTGCTGATATTAAAATTTCATATCATAACACTTGTCTACACTTTAATTGCCGTTCACAGTATTATCATATTACATGTTTGAAGCTTGAATGTATTGTTCTGATGTAAATGTAAATTCATCCTCAAATGTACAAATGTCCATAAGGTGCAATTATGTACCTTAAATGGATTTTAAAGGTCCACTACATCTTCTAGTTCCTCTCACTAAAGGTACAAAAAAATGAAGTTACCACCTCAATGACGAGTGTTTGTACCCTGAAACCCTAGTTTAGTACCTTTTTTTTCCTGAGTGTGTAGTTGTTTTCCTTCAAGTCGAGTTTTTCTAGATTAAGTTTAACCCAGCAAATTTGCATATCATAGAAGTGTGACTCGATAGAAAACAAGTGGACAGCTGCTCTGTTCATTTATTTAGCTACTATATCCAAATTGATCTAACATGAAATGTGTGAAGTGCTTTCAAACCACGCATGTTACCTTTGCCTCAGTAACTGCAAACCAATTGCCCTGACATAAAAAAAGAAAAGAAATGCAAATAATACATTTATCTTCTATGGGGGAAGTTACAAATAGTGTTTGGAAAACCTTGACATGTTTTTTTTTTTCTTTTTTTTTCTTTTTTCTGTAACCTGTCTCCGATTGAGTCCTTCTTTTTTTGTCTTTCCTTCATGTCATTTTCCACCAGCTGCAGACCTCATACCTGGCCTGGGTGGCCTACGTTGGTGCAGTTGTAGAGGTTTTGGCAGGTCTGGCTGGTTCAGGAGGCATTTTTATACAAATCTTTATTTGCACACACCAAGCATTGCATGTGCCCTGTAAAGTTAGTTAGGTGTTCCTGTTAGCTCCTTCTGCTGGTCAGTTGTGGTATTGACCCTGTAACTTGTTGTTTTTGACAGTCCAAGGTGCATTGTGGAACTTGTGGTTCAGTGTGTGTTGAGTGGATATTTTGTCTCTCAGCGTATCTGATTTTTTACCTGCCCTTTTTTTTAATTTATTTTTTTATATATAGAGTGAAAGTGCAAATGATGAAGTGGGAGAAGGAGAGTATGTGAACCTATACTCTACCTCTCAGGCTAACGGAGACAGCACACACCACTCAGTGAGTACCTGTGTGTGTGTGTGTGTGTGTGTGTGTGTGTGTGTGTGTGTAGGGCTGCATTTTATATACAGCTATGTGTTTAGGCATGTGCTGATTATTAAAATTTCATATCACAACACTTGTCTACACTTTAATTGCCGTTCACAGTATTATCATATTACATGTTTAAAGCTTGGATGTATTGTTCTGATGTAAATGTAAATTTGCCCTCAAATGTACTACAGTGGTCCATAAGGTGCAATTATGTACCTTAAATGGATTGTAAAGGTCCACTACATCCTCTAGTTCCTCTCACTAAAGGTACAAAACAATTAAGGTACCACCTCAATGACGAGTGTTTGTACCCTGAAACCCTAGTTTAGTACCTTTTATCCTGAGAGTGTAGTTGTTTTCCTTCAAGCTGAGTTTTTCTAGATGAAGTTTAACCCAGCAAATTTGCATATCATAGAAGTGTGACTCGATAGAAAACAAGTGAACAGCTGCTCTGTTCATTTATTTAGATACAATATCCAAATCGGTCTAACATTAAATGTATGAAATGGAAGCCACGTATGTTACACGTATGCCTCAGTAACCGCAAACCAATTGCCCTGGTTATCGTCTATGGGGGAAACAACTTCTCTGCAATATGATCTTTTTGTTTTCAGCTCCAAAGCATTTAGCTGGCTAGTTAGCTGTAACACTTTTTTTCCCCTCTAATGTTTCTTCCCATCAATTTCCTCTCCACTTGCAAAGGATGGACCACCACTTAAAGCAGCAGTATATAACTTTTGAGGATTTGGGGATTTAGAGAGCTTGGTGGTAGAAATATGTTTTTGCAATTGCACTTTTCCAAAGAACAGGACAGATTCAAGGAGTAATCAAGTATTCAAGACCCGGTGAATGAAATGCCTTATGAGGATGTACTTATCTGCTGCCATTATCGTAGTTTCCTCAGTGTAATAGAACTATTATGAAATGAATGCACTGTCACTAGGTATTAGGTAAAAGATTTAACCTAACATTATCTACATGTGTAGCAAGTAAATTCGACAGCTGACAGCATAGCTATCTGAAGCCCCTTTCACACATGCACCTTTACGCGGGAATGTAATGGCAATTATTTGGGAAGGGGGTAAGCATGAATGCAGGTCAGAGTCAAAATCCCAAAAAATATTTCCGCGCCAATCTACCGGGACAAGACCTAGTACAATTCCCAGGAAATTGTTCGGAGACATCATGTGTGAACAAAGCCCAAGTTGCTGTCTACCAACGCATCTTCCTTCTAAATGAAACACTGGTAGTGACGAGAATTTGGAGGATCCACAATAACCGTATCATATTATTGTATTGCACGTTATTGGCACATATCTTGGTGCATTTGTGATTGAGCATTGTTTGTGAATAAGTATTTAAATGTACTGGTGTGTGTGCATGTTGGTCCGGCTGATGTTTTGTTCTCTGTTTCTACAGGACTCGCTCACACACTGCGATGACGCACTTGATTACTCCGCCGTTCACATACCACCGTCCAATAGCAAGGAAGCTTTGGCCAAGGAGAGGTATGGGACTGCTCGTCGGGCGTGGGGGTGTATAACTCTGTGTATACGCTAGCAAGTGACAAGCCGCTACCGTTCCGATAAGAAATGTCAAATTGTATACTGCACTACTGTAGACTTTCATCTGGATTTGTCACGACACCGCATCATAGCTCATTTGCATAAAATTTAGAAAATCTAGGTTCAAATGACGCTTGTTGCCCTGCTCTCGTGTCACTTGCTGCTGTTGCCAAAATCACGGATCCACCTCGAAAATGTTTGCGAATCCTTTGGATTTACCTGGATTTCTGCATTAATTACTCATAAAATGTTGTCTGATTTTCATGCTAGTCATAATAATAGACAAACTGTTATATAAATATAATATATAAACTGTACTACTACACATTCTGCCTAACCTAATAACACACAAACAATTGTACTTTTCATGTCTTTACTTAACACATTAATTAGTCATTCAAAAAGTATGTGAACCCTTGTATTTAGTGACTGGTAGAACCTCCTTTTAGCAGCAATAACCTCCACCAAAAGATTTCTGTATCTTCTAAGCAGACTTTCGGTGAGGAGGAATTTTAGACCATTCCTCCCTACAAAACTGTTAACGTTATTAATATTTCTTTGTTTTTTTTTTTTTGTGCAATAACCACCCTTATCGTGTTATGCCACAGCATCTGAATCGGGTTAAGGTCTGGACTCTGATTTGTCCGTTCGAAAACACCAAATTTTCTTCTCTTTAAAGCATTCTGTTGTTAATTTACTCGTGTGTTACTCGTGTGTTACTTGGGTGAATAAGTACAATAGTTTGGTATTACTTTAAGCAGATTGTGTTTGTCTATAATTGTGCTTTAGAGGAAGATCAGACCACATTTTATGAGTAATTAACGTACAAAGCCAAGTAATTCCAAAGGGTTCACAAACTTACTGTACGTAGGGAATGAATGGCCGTCTGTCACTTTGTCGCTTTCTAGTGTAAAACGTTTTCTGTTTCAGGTTGAAGTCGGCAGACTCGAGCCACAATAAAGATGAGGTTGATGAGCTTTCTCTCGTTGATCACAAAGAGATCATGAGTCGCATCACTCTTAAAGCTGAGGTATGGCTCTTTTTAAAGCCCTCTCCTGAATGTTCAGCATAACGGCGGTTGATGGAACTACTCGTGTTTAGTTTTGACCACTTTTCGAATGGAAGTGCACCTGTCATTGAAGTAAAAAAAATTATAAAGGTCTCCTGATTAACAACGACTGAAGTTTTCTATTCATTCATTGTTCTTTGTGATTCGCTGATTGTTGAGTAAGCCTTTCAACGCAGTGTGTACTGACCTCTAGTGGTCACTGCACTTCACCAGCAACAGCAATCGGTGTCCACTAATACGGGCGATAAAGGATAAAATGAGCATGTAGTTTAAGTTAGTGATTGATTCGTATGTGTGTGTTTTAACGCTTAATACAAATGGATTGTATTTAATAAGCTGTAGTGTGTGAATGCATGTGTATTTGAGACATTTACAGATTATCTGCAGAGGTCAGGCCAGTTCTCACTCACACACACACACACACACACACTGGCTCATTGGACCAGGCTTCACTTTTACTGGTCTGCAGTAATCTCTGAGTGTTTTTCACTCTCTCTCTCCTCTCTCCTCTCTCTCTCTCTCTCTCTCTTTCTCTCTCTCTCCATCCCTCCCTTCCCCGCTCTCTCTGATAGGGGGATGATGGTCCCGATGTCAGAGCTGGCTCCAGCGATATTCTCTTAGTTCATGCTACAGAGACGGATCGCAAAGGTAACCAAACACACGCTCACAGATTTTTTTTGGTAGTTTATTATTGTTTATACTAGCGGTGTCCAGTGTTCTCTGCAAAGGGCCAGTGTGGCCACCAATATAGCGTAAAATTTTAGACTTGCCTGCCTCTCTGATGGCATTTTTAAAAAACGATTAAAATAAATGATGTTTAACGTGAACGATTTAAATTAAACGGTGATGTGTAGGAGTGCAGTTGGTTGCAATTTAAGGTAAAAAACACCCCCCAAAAAACCTGTTGTGGCTTTTAAAATAATAATAAAACGTTTTTAGACACTTTAGGCCTGTATTCTTTTACTGTGCACCTTAACAGCAAAGGTGGCTATTCGGAGACCTCAGACAGCACCAGATGTTTACTTTGTATCCATGATGAGACTGTGTCGCCTCACTTTAGCCTCCTCAAATGTTTTTACTGCAGCTTTTAAATTGAGACAGTCTGTCCAGAGACATTTTGCTTCCGAGGTAATGTTTAATGAGTTTCAGTATTTAAACCAATCTTTCAGCAAACGCAACAGTTACAGGAAAAGTTAAAGTCTTACTGCTGGGATACTGGATGGCGCAACAGAAAAGCGCTCGCCCTATTGTCGGGAGATCGAATCCTGACGATGCCACAGCCATCTGTGGACGGGAATCCAAGGGATCATAATTGGCCCTGCTCTCTGAGTGGGAAGGATGGCATTGATGTCAGTTTTGTTCTCGCAATTTTGTTCAGCCTAGAAACGCACAAAATATTTATCTCTATTTTTGAACATTCACATTTTATATTTAGGGCTGGGTGGAGGTCTGGGTAAGGGTGCGCCCCTTGGGTCTGGGGGCCCCTTCCCACGTCACTGGGGTTGGCGGGGTGTGTCCTACACCAGTTTTGTGCTCCTGCTTGGATGGAATGAATGCCTGCAGCCACACTGGCCATTTGCTGTTAAGATTAGACACCCCTGCTATATATCATTCCTTTTACTCGTAATCTTCTGGTGTATGGTTAGGACAGGACGATTTTACTCATTTTGTGGGTGTCATGGTGTTCGAGCGCTTAGTTTTATCATTTGGTGGCAATAAAGACATTTTTTAACGATTTGTTTCAGATCTGGTGTTGTACTGTGAAGCTTTTCTAACTTCATACAGGACCTTCATCACTCCTGAAGACCTCATCAAAAAACTACATTACAGATATCCTTTACTGTGTGTGTGTGTGTGTGTGAGAGAGAGCATCTATATATGAAAGGAAAACATATATAGACATATATATTGTACATGCACTCCGTCTACTGGTATGTGTGTGTGTGTGTGTGTGTGTGCGTGAGAGAGATATATTTAGTGTTTTTTTTCTTCTTTAACTCCGCTGCACATACACTCGTTTCTGCCACAGTCCCGACACGTTTAAGAAGCGTGTCAGTAAGAACACTTTCTTCGTGCTGGTGCGGGTGGTGGATGAGCTCTGGTGAGATTTCGTTACTGCACAACATGACTGGAAAATGAGACGATGCATCTTTATCACAATATTCAGTTATTCTAATTTTAAATGAGCAGTTTGTAATTTTTAGAGCCCTCTGCTGCCTGGGAGGCGATTTGCAATTGCAATCAAAAGATTGACAACCCAAATTTTTGCTGCCCCATATTTTATTTTTATGTGGCCCAGCTGTCCTCAAAGTTAAATGGCCATGGTCTAGGCTAATGTGTGTGTGTGTGTGTTTGTTTTAGCGTGGTGGAGCTCACAGAGGACATCCTCAGACAGCTGATGGACCTCGTGTTCCGGCTGGTATGTAACGGCGAGCTGAGTCTGGCTCGCGTCCTGCGCAAGAACATTCTGGATAAAGTGGAACAGAAGAGGCTACTGCAGCACACGCACATCCTTCGACCGTTAGCTGCGCGAGGGGTCTCGGCCAGGTACACACTGAGACACACACACACACACGTCAGGGTGAGATCGCTGGACTGTGGTTGCATTCCTATTTATGTGTTTCTGCGCACGCTTAGGCTACGTTCACAAGAAATTTTGGTATCCGTCAGAAAATGCATTATTTGCGTTACTGGGTTGTCGTAGGCATGTTTGCGGGTGGAGATTTTAGGTGAAATGTATGTATTTTGTGCTCACTCGATCGTTCTGTGCACACACTGACAGTGGGCCAAGCCAAGGCTCTTCGTGAGCTGCCCTTATAGTTTTTTAGCACTGGATCGTACAGCTCTGGATGTAAATTGACAACCGCAATTGAAGCCTCGCCCAAACCGTCTCCTATTGGCTGACGTATGGCCATGTCAGAGTATGTTCCGTCAAAGGAGCGTAATTCTTGCGTTGGTGCGTGTTCTCAGTCAACACCTCTTTCTCATTAAAATCAATGGCAACATGTGCGTTTTTGACAGATAGCAAAAAGTCCTTGTGAACAAAGCCTTACTGTGTTTACTGTGTGTGTGTGTGTGTGTGTGTGTGTGTGTGTGTGTTTGAAACTCTGTGTCACTCTTTCTCTAGACCGGGCACACTGCATGACTTTCGCAGCCACGAGGTTGCCGATCAGCTTACACTTCTGGATGCTGAGCTCTTCTACAAGATCGAGGTACACACACTGAAACAATGCGTGCGCGTGTGTGTGTGTATGGTCTCTGTTTTTCTGGTCTCTCTCTTTTTGTCTTCTCTTTTTCTTTCTGTCTTCCTGTCGCCATCTCTCTTACTTTTAACTTGTCTCTCTTCTGCTCTGTCTCTGTCTTTCTCTCTCTCTCTAGATTCCAGAGGTTCTTCTGTGGGCAAAGGAGCAGAATGAGGAGAAGAGTCCCAATCTGACCCAGTTTACAGAGCACTTTAACAACATGAGCTACTGGTACACTACCACTGCGCCCTACACACTAACACTACACTGTACCTAATCTCAAACTGTTTTGTGCCTTTCCACCGGGAAAGAGCTGGTCCTCCGCAAAAGAGGAGCTATCCAGCACAATGCTGCTGGTCTGGAATCAAAAGCCGGCGATGTCAGTAGCTTGGGGTCGGCATGATTTCATCGCCATGACAACCACTCGAACAACTTATAAATAAGACGTTATTTATATTTATAAGACGGGAACAGTAACATCGCGAATGCTAATATTTCTCGTTTGATCAGCTACATGCTATAGTAACCTTGAATCCTCCATTTTAAAATGTTTATGCTGTTATGAAACTCCCACATCTGGTTAAACAGTGGTTTGGCTGTTAAACTGATGGAACCGCAGCCCAGTTTATAAAAAGGTTTGCTGGTTCCCTGAACAAGCACCGGCTTCGTATCAGTAGAGTTACCCACACTACACTTAACTTTTGACTCCTGCTGTGTGTCCACCTGTCCACCAGGGTGCGCTCTATCATCATCCAGCAAGAGAAGGCTCAGGACAGGGAGAAACTTCTGCTCAAATTCATCAAGATCATGAAGGTAACAAAAGAAAAACCGAATATTCTCACGCTCCTGAGAATTTTCACTATGAAAATGAAATCACTTGTCCACATTAAAATATACTTAAACACACTCTAGAGAGTTTCAGTTTACAGTCTGGCTTTGGTACAGTTCCTATGAATGCTGTAAATATTATCATATATCTTTTAAGGTTTATGGAGCTCTTTTTAAATATATATTTTATTTTTTTACCTTCTTTGCAGCACTTGAGGAAGCTGAACAACTTTAACTCGTACTTGGCCATTCTGTCAGCTTTGGACTCAGCACCAATCAGGAGGCTTGAATGGCAGAAGCAGACATCTGAGGTCAGTTGTAACAACCCATAAGGATAGTAGTATGTTTAATCTAAATACCTAGCGCCTTTTAATGTCAGAGTGCGTAGCTGGGAGAAACGGGAAGATTCCCAGTGGGCCAGTGGCGGGGTCGGTAAACGCAGTCATTTATTAAATGAATCGTTTTGTAGACTGATTTTCCTGCAGCGCTAGTCGCATAATGTGACTTCTGCTCTCAGTGCCTACGCTGCCATACGCTGCTCCACTCTTTACGGTGCGTTTGGTTTAATGCTGCGTTTATGAAAGTGGCTTGCCATGGCCAGCCCTTGCCGTCACCTGCATTGAAACACACGAACGCCCATACAAACTAAACGCCACAGCTAAGTCATTTAGGCTAGTAAATCAGCAGCCCCTCCCCAAATGGTATAGCCCCGGTTTGCCTTGAAATGCAATTAGGCTAATGAGTCTTGTCGAGTGGGAAGAGATTAAATGAGACACAGGCAGGGGAGACACAGGAAGGTCAGCAGTGGCAATAAGAGAAAGGACAAAGAGGGTCCCAAGAAGGCAAGAATTTAAAAACGAAAAGCAAGTGAGGATGATGCAGTGAAATGCTTGAGAATAACGGTAGCTGATATTCCAACCAAGTGAGCAGTGCAAACTACTAACAGTGGCGTTGTAACACTGCCGACGTAGGGAGCTTGGAATTTAGCTTGCCTTGTTAGCAGCCATGATAATGACATTTCACATGAAAATAAGACTAGGCAGGCCTAAGTTTGTTTAAACACTGCAGCAACTAGTGATGTACCGATGTGAAAATTGCTGCCCAATACCGATAGCTTGGTGATTCTGATTCCATAATTTTTGACTAAACTTACACACACACACGATTAAACATTTTTTTTTTATGACAATTCTTCGGGCTTAAAATATATTATTTTGTATCTGACGGGCCAACAAAAAAACAAGTTATAATTAAAAAAATGAATGCAAAATAGAATCAACAGCTTAATTATTTATTTTTTATTTAGAATAACTCTTTTCATATACAGATTAAGGCTTGAAGAGAGCAGTCATTTTAAAACGGAAAACCGCATAGTTTAAATACAGAATAGACAGCTCTAATGTGTACATTAGAGCTGTCAAATTCTGGTTTTAGCATTTGAATGCATTTGAATATTAATAAGCTTAACATTTCATTCTGCCACAGGCAGAGCGTGCAGTTCCACAGTTCACCTCGCATAAACCACCGAAGGTGAAACTTGTGCAAACCAGCTGTTTCTTAACAATCTTCCGATGAATACGGGTGGGGGAAAGAAAAAAAAACACAGTAGCAGAGTTCCTTGCCTACTCTTCATCTGCGGTTTCAACAACGGGGTCAGTCAGTCTGTCACTCACTCACTCAATCACTCACTCAGTCAGTGAGCGAAAATGCCCCTAATAGGCTGGTCTGCTCGGCAGTCTGGCAATAAGCTTTCCCCAGTTTTTATTTTATTACTAGAGGGCCAGTTTGGTTATTGCTTTACGCCAAATAAATGGCAATGAAGAAGATCGAAATGACCAGATGTTAGAAAAAGGAGCCTAAATACCTAGCTAAATATCTGGCTGTTACTTCTCCCTGCTAAGCTTTTAGTTGGGGTGGGTCAGTCTGACTCCCAGGCTGAAATCCAGTCCCACTCTATCCCTGGCGCCTTTCCAAAGCCCAAGGACGCTTCACAAAGATGGTCCCGCAGTAATACAAGAAACCCAAGACAACTGCAGTACTGACCACAGACACAAAAAGCTATCTGATGTGTAATTAAGTCTTTCTCTCTCAGGGATTGGAGGAGTACTGCACTTTGATTGACAGCTCATCCTCTTTCCGAGCTTATAGAGCAGCATTAGCTGATGTGGAGCCTCCCTGCATTCCTTACCTGTGAGTATGTGTGTTACAACCCCAGCTTTAAGGAGTCAAAACAGCCGTAAGATTGCCAACCAAGCTGTGCTGGCTGTTGACACTGGCACTTCAGTGCAGTGACTTTTATTATTCTATTATGAGGTGATTGCAGGTGATATTTTATGGCATCAGCAATATAGCACTAGTAAAAAATAAACAAATTATAAAAAAGCACAGGGCATAACGATGTGTGTGAAGTGTGCGTTCCATCCACCTGTTTGTATGCACATTTTGAATTTGTAAATAAGAAATCCTGACTGAAAATGCAAGAATGTTTTATTCCTGGATGAGGTAGCGAAGTTATGATGGGTATTAAGAGATGATAAAGGCTGATGGAAACGGATATCTGGAGCAAATGAGGTAGCGAGTGTGTATTCCAGTCTCTCTGTGCTCGGCTGATGGCCAGCTTGTTGCTCTCCTTCAGAATATTCAACATAACAGCAGCTCATGGAAACACAACCATTTACATTTTATATGTAATATGTAAAATCATAATTCTGTCTACAGTAACCCTTCAGTTGTATTACAGCTGTGTGTGGGTCTCCTTTTCTCTCTCTCTCTGTCTGTCTCTCACACAGAGGGTTGATCCTGCAGGACCTGACCTTCGTTCATCTGGGAAATCCGGACCTGATTGACGGCAAAGTGAACTTCTCCAAGCGCTGGCAGCAGTTCAACATCCTGGACAGCATGAGGCGCTTCCAGCAAGTGTGAGTGCCCTTTTCTTACCTCCTTTCCTTAGTGCTTGTCCATCAGTAAATGTACAGAGCTGCCCCATTTGCTACCAGCATTATCACCTCAACCTTAACTGGACACAACTCTGGTGTGTATAACGCTACAGAAGTTACACATTGAGCAGTGTGTAAACACCAAGCGGTGTGTATAACGCTAACAAAGTTACAAACTACGCAGTTTGCACTCTCCTCCCTGAGAGATGAGCTTTTTTAAAATGAATTTAAATTGAACCAACTTTATATATTCCCAAGGGGACAGTTGGTTGCTTGCCATATCAACCATTGTTTAAAAAAAAAGAAAGACATATATGTCAAATTAGCAGCACGGACTAGTTTTGTTCCGAGCAAAAGCAATCCGTAGAGATCCTTCTTTACTGAACAATTAGGTTTTGATGAACAAGCTGTTGAAGTGACTGAGATCTCTATTACTGCCATACTCTAGCTCTTCTTAAATAATTTCCAGCCTGCTTACATTGTTCGTGCTATTTGAATTATTTGGCAGCACAGACAAATTGAATACTAACCCGTCTTCAGAATGAACTGATGAATAATGTGTTAATAACGTGTAGGGAAATAAATGGTTTGTTTTCTCTGGGTTTTCCGTGCGCAGACACTACGAGCTGAAGCGTAACGATGACATCGTGGCGTTCTTCAACGACTTCAGCGACCACCTGGCAGAGGAAGCGCTGTGGGAGCTCTCGCTAAAGATCAAGCCACGCAACATCACACGGCGCCGGACTGAGCGCGACGAGAAAACCTAGAGGACGTTACTACAGCGAGAGAAAATGACTCCAGAACCTTCTAGAGAACATGGAGGGGAAATCTTGATGAGGAGTTTTTGGCAAGTTAATGGACAGAAAACAAAAGCAAACACATGCAAGACTTAAACGAACAGAGTGGAGCAAAGGCAATATTCTTTCTCAAGAGGGGAGTAATATACTAATATATGCACACACACACTGAAAGACTTGTATATTTGCATACGTGTGTGTTTGTGTGAGTGAGAAAGAGCGAGAGAGTTGAGATGCAGAGCTCTGTAAGGCTTGGTTTTTCTCAATCACTGTGTCTACATCAGCGATGAACATACACTAAGGACTCATGCCAGCAGATTGGAATTACCCATAATGCCCCACTGCTGGGACGCCCTGTTCTGCATAAAGCAACAAGTTGGAAAGGAAAAGGAAAAAAAGATGTGAACCGTGTGTATGTGGGTGTGCATGTTTGTGTGTTCCATGTGTTTCTGGAGTGTTTTACTCCGCATCCATCATGAACAGACTGCCATGTCACAGATGGGGTGTGGCTCCGTGTTGCCAGGCAGCAGACTTGCATTGGCAGTTTGAGTGTTTATTAATTATTATTTTTTGTGTAATATGTTGTGTATGATGATAAGTGTATGATGATGTACAGGTGCGTATTCTCCTCATATATAAATAAGATAACTTTTTCTTTTTTTCTTTCTTTTTTTAACCAAACAATTTATGCACTAAAAAAGAAACAAACATAAAGCAAAAACACCAGGACTGAAGATGCTGTGATTTCTGTAAATTTGTCTGAATATGTTTGTGTGCGTGTGCGCGCAAGACTGTTTGCAAGTGACCTTTTTGAGAGGAAAGTTGCGTGTGTGTGTGTGTGTGTGTGTGTGTGCGTGCGTGCGCGCATGCACGTGTTTGTGTGTCATTTCTGTTTACTGACTCGCCACATATTGTGCTTTTCTCCCCAAATAAAACTGCTCTTTCTATGAGTGTGCGTGTTTGTGCCCGGCCATGCCCTTCCCCCCACTACCCGGGTTAAGCTATGCTATTATTTATGGCATACTGCGCTATTACAAAAACATCTGACCCTGTATGTCTCAATCTCAAGACTGACTCAGAGTCCAAAAAGGACACATCTGTTGAGGGAATTGTTGATGATTCAGTTATAAACATTGCTCATTGCTCCTGTACCACTGTGCTGTATTTTATCAGAGTAGGCAAGAATATTGGAGTCTCGATTTGCATTGTCATATATGTAAATCACATCACGCTAAATTAGGGGTCCTTGATTGTATTTACAGTTAGCCATGTAAACTTCTTTAGCTTCCGCTGCCGTTCTGTCTTTG
This sequence comes from Olivaichthys viedmensis, assembly GCA_028565825.1. Lineage (NCBI taxonomy): Eukaryota > Metazoa > Chordata > Actinopteri > Siluriformes > Diplomystidae > Olivaichthys > Olivaichthys viedmensis. The sequence goes on from JAOUQW010000019.1 coordinate 1,419,758, forward strand.
TCAATTTTTATTTTAACCAAAGAAACAAGAACAAGATGTTTTAATTAATATTTAATGTACTTAAACGTTAGACACTTTTTTTTTAAAGAATTAAAAGTGAAATTTTTTAAAGCATTCACATTTATGAAAACAGACAAGAAAACTTTTAACAGGGAAACAGGACTGATTAATCTGACAGTAGAAAATAAAAATCCACATAAAAATGAATGGTAATCAGAGCAGCAGATTAATATTCTTAAATATTCACTATCATCACAATGTGATATTAATGGGTGAGGCAGCTAAACCAGAATTTTTAGACACTTGCTTTAAGGCAGTTAAAACAATAAAAAAATCTGGATTTCATGCTACAGTACGATTTGTAGGAAAGTGGAATTATAAAAAAAAAACAAGTCTACGTAACAGTTGCTTTAAAGTCAACCATTCAGTTTTTAACTTTTCTGAAGGGCTTCAACAGAACAAGGTCCAAAACATGGGGCGTCACTCCACCATGACCTTATGGTAAAGTTGAGTTCAACTGGATTTTAAGATTCTTCAATTGCTGTACACGTTTTCTCTACATGGTTCACTAAATAAAGTGTAAAATAATAGTTTTTACGCCCTACGAAATGCACTGTCGACTAAGGTGCCATTTTATATTCAGAGTGTGAGAATGTTCTGCTCTAAATCTCATACTTGTGTAAATAAACAAATGCACAGTGAATACACAGGTTGCTATAAACGTTTCGCATCCACCATTACGCTATAGCTCATCCCACAGAATCTTGATACCGATTCTTTATAGAAATATATACCCTCCCTGTCATCCTCCGTCATATAAATGTAGACGTAGTCAAAATTGCATTGTAGTACACAAGGTTTCCAGAGAAACAGGATTTACAAAAGTCCTTCATCATCTGTACAAGCAACATGCCTGTGTCATGTGGTTTCACCTCCAACAGCGTCAGATGTTTTGTTTGAAAAGCTGAAGGACTTTTGTACAAAACGTCCTGTCGCTCTGGAAACTTTGCGTACTTCGCTGAAGCTTTTACCAACAAAGAAAATACATTTACAGTATATGTATTATATATTATATACACACACACATATATATATATATATATATATATATATATATATAGTGTGTGTGTGTAATTGTATATGTACAGTGGGGTCCAAATGTCTAAGGCCACTGTTTCACTGTTGTTTTTTTATACTGTGGTATCAATCTCTCTTCTCTTCGTCTCCTCACAAACCCTTCTGTTACTGCCATAAATCTCAAACTTGGATTCATCAGTAAATAGGACTTTTTTTCCAGTGATCCACTGTGAAATGCTGGTATGTCTTAGCCCATGTCAAGTGTTTGGCCTCGTTTCCCTTCCTGAGGAGTGCTTTAGAGACGGTACTCGTCCTTTGAGACCTAACTAGACTTCTTTTGCCGATTGGAGTCTCTCATTCTTTATTCAGCACGTTTTGTATCTGTGATTAAGTTGCTGTTCTCTCTCTCTGTGAATAAAGCTTTATGTATTGCTCTTCTGATGGTGTGCTCACTTTTGGTACAACTGATCCAGTTTCCTTGCCATTGTGCCGTACAGTGGCAATGAAACAAATTCCAGATTTTCAATGTGGTCCCAGACTTTTGGACCTCAGTGTGTGGCTGTGTGATTTTTAGCCCAGGTCTACAATTAACATCTCAGTTAAGTGTTCTCATGCAGAAGAATCAAATTAGTATCTAGACCATAGGTGCTCAGTAAGAAATTGCAGAAATGTAATAAGTAACGGTAGAAGGTACCAAGTCTCTCCTTTTGAATGTCTGTGACTTGGTCCTGAAGTTCACGAGTTTCCTGAATAAGGTGGCACATAAGCAATTAAAAAATACAATAATTTGTTCAACAGGAATATCTCATTTTCTAATTCTTATTAATGTTATACATTACTTTTTACAATGCATGACTAATTCTTTATGGCATGGATCATAAGTATTCAACACCTAATACTATTAAAGGATTAGGATAAAATGATTATAGCATCTTTTAATGGTACAGCATTATTATTAAAATACTAAATATTACCTTTATAACTTTCATTGTCTTTTCACAGAGGTCTGCATTTTCATCAACCATTGCCTTCAATGACCTACAAGACAACACTTTGAATGTTTGTTTTTACAAAGGATGCTTTTTATTATATCAGAAACATTATACCATATACATTTTTCCATACACTTGTGCATTTATTTCTGGTGATTTTGCCACTTTATATATGGAACAGCTACACCGTACCTCAAATGTTAACAAGAAAATTGCATGTGTGTCTTGTTATTACGAGGCTGCAAATTGATTTCATACATAAATGCAAAACTTACAGTGCACCAGCATTATCCTGTATCAGTTTCTCAATGATGACATTCCACAGCTGCATCCTAAAACATGCAGTTTATCACATTACAGTTCCAACACGAATTAAAAAATGCACACTGACATCCAATACCACTGTGAAACGAATATAACCACAGCAAATAGGAAACGGCGTTACCTGTTCAGTGCCAGTGTTTTGTTGAAATGCGACAGTCTTGCCTGTTCTATTTCATTTTCATATTTGGACCTGTGGATGATAACACGAAGAGGATCAATCCGATATCTAGCCATATCGTAGAAAAAGAAATTAATTCCCTACCAATCAGACAAAGATTGAGACACTCACAGATCTGCTTCAGCATCAAATGTTTCAGAGGATTTCTTAAGTTTGCCTGCAAACGAAACACAATATGAGTGTTAGATCCCAATAAAACTCATGTTTAGAAACATTTGCATTAATGTGTAGGCTGGAATATCTGTGCTTGGCAGCTTACCCATATTGATCTTAATATTCATGTCAAAACACTGGTTGGCCATTATGTCTTTCATCCTGAAGGAAGAGACACACACGCGCACACCTAATTACAAATGTAGCAGCATCTGTCTGTCCTCAACATGCAGCTATTATACATTTTAAAATATCTACTTAAGCCGGCAATCATAACTTGTTTAAAATTCCCAAATCACCTTATTAAATGTATGGGTGAAACTGATGATGGTAGGTAATCATTCACGGCAACAGGGTCGGTATTTGAGGGAGAACCCTCATAATCTTCGGATTCCATCTGAAATATTAACAACAAAAAGAAGCGTTATTGTTATTAGATGGCTCATTTGTTATTGTCTGTCCATTCGAGGCCCCCGGCCCCCCAAAACTATATACAGTTGAGTGCAGAAGTTTGCCTACCCTTACTTCAAAATGATGTTTTTTTTTTTTAAAAGTGCATGTTAAGATATTAATAGCAAAAACAATCTAAATGATATTCATGTGATATAAATATAAGTATTTTATCCTACATGTCTCTAAGGACTCCTCATCTGATTGTCAACGGGGATGCAAACTTTTGAGCTTGCTAATAATATATAAGGGAGGGCAGTGGTGGCTCAGTGGTTAGGGCACTGGACTACTGATCAGAAGGTCGTGGGTTCAAACCTCAGCTCTGCC
>JAOUQW010000019.1:1431605-1450058 GCA_028565825.1 Olivaichthys viedmensis
TCTTGGAGAACTTGTCACGGTTCTTCTGCAGAACTTTGGTTCTCACTTGCTTCTGTCTCTGCAGGTAAAATCCCAGATCTTTTAACACCATCAACTGCTGCCTCACTGAATACTGTTGTGTTGAAGCAGCTTTTTATTTTTATTCTCCAAAGATCTGGAACTCATTAAACCTCGATATGTGTGTGTGTGTGTGTGTGTGTGTTTTTATATCTTTATGTTTGTACTTCATGCTAAATGTCTTTTATTTATCTAATGACTATTTATTAATTTCTAGATGAGTTTAATTACTCTGGCCCTAGGCATGCTGCACTCTCTTCACCCCCTAACCCCTAACCCCTAACTCCTAACCCTGCGTAGTGCAGGACACAGTGAATAAGCCGGATTAGAGGGAGCAGGAAGTCGTTAGCATGGGGCCGATATGAGGAGGATTTAAAGCGTGGCTTTAGCGGGCCACATGTGCTGAGGTGAGACTGACGAGACAAAGACACATTTACAGCAGACCTTTAATGAGGCCACGTCCCGTCCACACAGCTTTCACTACTCCACTCCGCGCCGGGGCAGAGCGGGGGCGGGGGAAGGCGGGGCCGGGAAACAGGAAGCTGTAGGATTTAGAGGGGAGGAAGTAGATTCTGTTCAACAAAGCAAACACTGTGACTAAAAACATGAGCAAAATATCACACATTATATTAAAAATAATGTTCTGTATGTTTGACCCCGCCCACATATTACACAGTTTCAGGACATGTGCGTTGTTTTTTTAGTTCCCTAGTAACCTCAGCAAACCGGCTAATCTCCTCTCTCTTATCTCCTCTTACTTATCTCTTCTCTCCTCTCTCTTATCTCCTCTCACTTATCTCCTCTCTCTTATCTCCTCTCTCTTATCTCCTCTGTCTTATCTCCCCTCTCTTATCTCTTATCTCCTCTCACTTATCTCTTATCTCCTCTCTCTTATCTCCTCTCTCTTATCTCCTCTCTCCTCTCTCTTATCTCTTATCTCCTCTCACTTATCTCTTATCTCCCCTCTCTTATCTCCTCTCTCCTCTCTGGAGCTGAAAACGTTGATCTAGAAAAAAAAAGAGTTACTGATAAATGTGCAGTTTTGTTATCAGAGTTTTTTACGCTTGCATATCATCTTACTGTAACCTGCTTATATTTAAAATTGATGGTTGTCAGGCTTGTATGATTTCAGCTGGCACTAGTGGAAAGCCAGCTGTGAGTCAGATTTTGCGGTTAGTGGTCTGGATTAAAAATCTTTCTAAAAATACATACATCAGAGGGAATGCTTATTTATTTGAGACAAATCTGTGAAGTAATTGGGATCAGTCATATGTCCATGTACTGTATGGAACATCGTAGGTTTAATGAAGCTGGAACACCGTGATTTCACACAGAAATTCATAGAAAGAAAAGCTAAATAAATGTCTTGATAATTGCATGAATAGTAACTCCAATAATTATAATGTCAATATTAACTATTATTATTATTATTATTTGAAATTACAATTGCAGTCAACAGTGGACATAAAGAGGAATTGTAGATAAACATTTTATGAAATGATATCGGTTCCAGGAGTCAGTCAGTGAGAGTGCTGGGAGATGAAATGGATGGAGATGAGGGTGCTGGGAGATGAGATGGAGGGAGATGAGCTGGATGGAGCATAGTGGTAGTCGGCAGACCCCAGTACAGTTGAGCTGATGCAGGTGATGATGAGAGACAGTAATGACTGTAAATTAAATGAGTATGACTATTTTATTCACAGTCTTAGTTCTTAATTCTTTGCTATTTCTAATATCTGTCATAGCTATTTGTCATATCCACGCCCCCTGGCCCGAAACCTCCACTCCAATACGTTTCAGTTCTGTGGGAAACACTGACTGCAACGGGAGTGCAAGTGTTCAATGATTTAGTTAGGAAAACTGATGATGAATATTTAAAATTGACTTTTTTAAAGAGGATCACTCTTAGCCCTCAGTAGTTTATTAAAAGAAAGTTTTCTAATTTATTTAGCTCTTAAAAAGTGACCCTGTAGCATATTTTAAAACCATGCAGCATACTTTAAAAGATGCGCCACACCTGACAATCATCTATAGAGCTATAGCATGATGTTAAATTTCACATTTCTTTATCTTTAGCCATTATACTGAGATGTCATCCCCCCTCTAATTTTACTACATAAGGTTTAAATATATATATATTTAAAAAAAAGGAATGTCAACTGAAACTCGCCTCTTCCTATCAATTTAATTCCAAGTTTGCTTCATTGCATTGCCAAAGTGACCAAACAAACATGTGACAAATGCAGTATATAACATGTGACTGTCAACACGGATACACAACTGAGTCAGCTAATCGGCTCATGATCAACATGTACAACATGCAACAATTGCACATGTTTAAATGATTTATATAATGGCAATAAAGTTGATAATTAAAGACCTTGACTCAAAACTAACCCTCTCCTTTTGTTTCTCTCTCTTTTTTTTCTCTGTCTGTCTCTCTCAGGTAAACCATCATGATTCCCGTGACGGAGTTGCGTTATTTTGCTGAGACGCAGCCGGCGTATCGTATCCTGAAACCATGGTGGGACGTTTTCACCGACTACATCTCCATCGTCATGCTGATGATCGCTGTGTTTGGAGGCACACTGCAGGTCTGTTCATCCATCCATTCATCCTTCTCTCGCTTTCTTTCAAGCTTTTTTGTTTTATTTCCTTTATGTGAATTTCACATTTATGCATAAGAAATGAATAAACCATATAAGGGACGGCTCTGTGAATGAACTATATAGGAGACAGCCTGCCACGTCTCTTCAAGGTCATGATGCAAAAATATAAGGAAATATGAATGAAAATTAAAGTAGCCAAAAAAAAAAAAATGGTGGAAACAGGTTTGTGGAATAAATGATGATTTGGAATAAGTAAGTGTGTGTTTCATTCTCCCCAGGACTCTCTTTTAATGTCTTGTTGCTCCTCTTTAGAATATTCTCAGAATAGCATTTGATGGAATCACGTTGATTTCTCATTCTGACGTTTGGGTAATTTGCTTAAGTTGTTTGGATGGAAACATAGAGCAGGAAACACACTAAAAGCTAACACACCCATTATAACCACTTGATGGGCTTGTTGATGAGCCGGTGAACTGATGATTACAACAGCAAAAGTTATTCCTAGAGTTATTCCAGGACCATAGCCCCAATCTAAACCTGTGTGTGTGGGGTTTTTGTGCACCTTTGGCCTCAGATCACCCAGGACAAGATGTTTTGAGCCTGTATTCACAATCTTATGGCTAAAAATAGCCCCTAACTGGACGATTTAGGAGAAGCTCTAACTTTAACTAACTAAAAATAACTGTGCTAGTCTCTTTTTTTTCTGTCTAGGAGTAATTCACAAAGCATTTTAGTACTAAAAGCAACTCTTAAACCTACAACAATTTGGGGTGAGTCCAGAGGAGTCCAATGTTACCAAGACCAAATCACAAACAATTTTAAATGGATGATGTTGACAAGTTAATCAGTGAAGTTAATGTGACTGAAAGATTTAAAGACCACAAGCTTTTAAAAAAGGTAGCGTCTCTAACGCGAGGGTATTTCAGTGATTGTGGAGGCCGGGGTTATACTTGCTATTAACTACGCGTACATGTACGCAAGACGGCTGCTGCACGTAACCTGCATTCATTCGGCACGTCGATTGTGCACGTCCCAAAAAATTAACACAACGCGTTAATACCAGCACAAACGGCAGGGGCGGTGGAGTGAAGCAACGCGCCGATCGGTAGGATGAGAGAAATATACTCTCCGTTGTGGCAACGAGATTGGTTTAATGACCTGATGCACCATCTAAGTTGGCGCCGCTGCCCCTGTTTTTGCCGTTTCCTCAAGATACACATTATCATATCCACCTCAACATCACTGGTTTTACCTCGTTGCACAAAATCAGAGGAAGTGGTCGAAGAAAGTATTCCTGTGACAGAGTTTTCAATCCTCCAGATGTACAAAAAATACGCAAGCGAGTATGTGAACAATGACGCTCGTGTAGTTACGGCGTCCGAGCGCTTACACGTAGTCACGCGGCAAGTATAACCAAGGCGTTAGTCAGGGATGCAGTCACCTTGCCTACTAAGAGAGGTTTACCAGCTACAAAGCCACGGTTACTTTGGGGTATAGAGTAGCCTATTTCTAATTAAGAAGGCTGTTTTAAGTTAAATTCTACCCTCTTATTAATTTACAGTGTGCCACAATTATAGGCTGACAATTAGCCAATATATTTGACAAAAAGTAAGCCTTTAATTATTATTTTTTGCCTCTTTGCTTAGGAATTGGAAATGACTTGGCAAAGAATTGTTTTTTCCACTTAGCAGAACTCTTAATGGTAATTTACGATTTTTTGTAAATTTGGCCTTTGGAGACTAAATAAGTAGGATTGGAAAATACTGTTGTAATACACACTAACACCCATTTTGGCCTCATGAAGGGATAATTAATGAGCTGATGAGTTGAAAGACGGTGTGTTAGAGTTTAAAAATGTGCCATACATGATGACTAAAGGAGCAGGATTGGGGGACACTCTTCTGACACGCCCATTATAACCTCATAAAGGGATTAGTAATGAAGTGACGAGTGTGTTGCAGCAGAGAAAGTCATTCCATACAGTGCTCCAGGTGACCCAGGACAAGATTGTCAGAGGGACTAAAGAAATGCGATTGGTGCCACCACTGTAATACACTAACTAGCCAATTTTTTCCCATTTGGCTTTCAGGTGACCCAGGACAAGATGATCTGCCTGCCATGCAAATGGGTAGTAGGCGGACGCTGCGAGCCGCTGAACTCCAGCTCCAACACCACTGTGCCTCGGCCCGAACCGCGCGGCATCCAGTACGAGCTGGACCGGCACCAGTACAACTACGTGGACGCCGTGTGCTACGAGCACAAGCTGCACTGGTTCGCCAAGTACTTCCCATACCTGGTGCTACTGCACACGCTGGTGTTGCTGGCATGCAGCAACTTCTGGTTCAAGTTTCCACGCACCAGCTCCAAGCTCGAGCACTTTGTCTCCATCCTGCTCAAGTGCTTCGACTCGCCGTGGACCACACGCGCCCTCTCTGAGACTGTAGCCGAGGAGAACGACGCCAAGCCAGCGGGCAAGAGTGACGATACCAACGATGCCAATGACAAGAAGAAGGCGTCGAGCGTCAGCGATCAGGATGTGGAGGCCAGCATACCCATGCTGCAGCGCACCAAATCACGCTTTGAGCAGGGCATTGTGGACCGCTCGGAGACTGGAGTACTGGACAAGAAAGAGGGAGAGCAGGCCAAGGCTCTGTTCGAGAAGGTGTGTGTGTGTTTGTGTATACATATACAGTGAGTTAATTTAACCACTTGTAAAACACCAGCACTGCGCAGTTTAGGGCAGGTGCCGTCAGCTGGACGGGCCGCGGTCCAGATTCGGACCCAGCAAAGTATTTTAGCGGATCAAACCGAGCGCTTGGAAAAAATACCGTAGTTATGGAGAAAAATCGTAGTTCAGCAACTTGTTTTCTAAACGTGAACCAGCGCGGCAGCGCAGCGGACCAGAGACTAGCTACAGGGTTTGAGACATTAGGTCAGAAAGGGAAGATTTTCATAGAGTTTTCATTTCAGTTACCCTCTCTGGTCTGATTAGTGGAGTGCCGACATGGCTTGTTCAAAAAAAAAAAAAAAAAGAAGTCTTTAAGTTTTAAAGACGAACTGACTGTGAAGTATGCGTTTATTATTTCCGCTTAAAGTTTAAAACCGATGTGATTATCTGTTCAGACTGTGTGACTCTAGTCAAAAGTGGTAACGTGAAGCGCCGCTACGAAACAAAACATAACTTAACGGATTAACCTCCCCACAAAATTCGACGCTAAGGAGAAATAAAATAAATAAATTCAAAGCTTGATATGAAGGGTCCACCAGAGTGCTCGCCCATTCCCTTACAGCCCAAGAGCGTGCACATGAATGTTTATAAATATATGTTAAAAATACAGCGGCTTTAAAAATATATATATTTGACGTCTAATTTAAGATAACACTTAACTGAAGATGGGAAATTTAAGTGTTACAGCAGCATACAAATAGTGCACAAATACAAGACAACAGAAGTAAAAGGTAAAAATATAACAATTAAGATAGGATACATGACTCTAAAAGAAATAGCCGTGCAGATATATACAGATAAATACTGATTTTATTTAATTAGTAGCCATGAGCTAATCATTAATGGTTAAGCATTAAGATATAACTATTGCCCCATTCAGTCATGGTAGTTTGCTTATCCGGACTTTTGTATGAGTTTTACGTAACTGGACCTTCACAAATTTTAGTTGAATACCCCTGGTTTAGGGTTTTCTCTGCTCCTAACACACTTGATCCTCATGAAGGCCTTCTTATGAATAAAGGTTTGTGATTAAGGGCGCTTTCACACCTGCCTTGTTTGGTGTGGACAAATCAAGTTGTTTGATTTGTTTCGACAGATGTGAACACTCGACGTACACCAAACAACTGAACCATGAGCCGCCAAAAATCGACGGTCTTCGTCTTCGTCCAAGTGAACCATGGTTCAGTTTGTTACTGATGGAACACAGTTTTATGATGGTCTGCACCAGAATGATCTCCTGAAAGGAACTGAGCAGCCAATACAGAGTTACAAATTTGCACAGCAGAGTTTTGCCGCCTCTGTAAAATTCAACATACAACACTTTGTTAATTCTTGAGCACACGTACATCAATGCACATACATTTGATTCCCTTTCAATGGCTGAACTACATTTCAGGAATATTTTGTTATTCCAATAAACAGTAGAAATGAGTGTAGAAAAACAGTAATAGCTCCATAAGTGCGTGTAGGAACTTCAGAGAAATTGGTTTATGGGTAATATGGGCACATTAGTAGATTAACAAGTGTCTAATAAAAATGCACTTGCAAGAACTACAGAAGTAAAACAACTTCTGAGAACCAAAAAGTGTCCATCAAAGCACATACCTCAAAATTCCTGACCAATCAATACACCCACACGTGCAAACAATTTGGTGCCCATGAAAGCCGTTGCAATGTGAGACCAACTGAACCTAGAATGTCACAAAAAGATTTAACTCTGGGGTAGACATTAGCAAGCGAACTGGGTGTTTGTGTGTGTAAATCTGTACAGCTAACAGGCACACGTGTGTTTCAGCCCTGGGAGAAAGACAAAGTATAACTCGGGTGTGCTAGATCTTGTCCTTTCCTCCATTTCACCTGTTCAGCAGTATAACCAATTAACCATCAAGGGCACTGAACACTCCGGCACCTTGTTTGCTGACATGTCAGAGAGAACTAGAAAGGTGGCTTTTATTGTTTTCTGCTGGGATAAGGTTACTTATTCTCTGAATCTGGTCAGAATAAATTGGGAGAAAATGTTTTCTTGTGTCTCTGGTCAATGGTGCGTGAGGGCATCTACCGCTCATCCTTGTATATTCTTGCCTTTCTGCCCCGGAGGGATTTGCATACCAGAGCGATTCACATACCGCCATGTTAAAATTAGGACTTGGTTTATGGAGAGGAATATTCTTGTCACATTCTTAAAATGATTGAGTTGGATGCATGGAAATAGTTCTCTGGGTAATTTCTGTGTAGGAGATGGGAAATGGATGTTTTTTTCATTTCCACCATGGTTCTGATTCAAGAGAATTGCAATAATTCCCGCAGTTGAAGCCACTCTTAACTGTAAACTGTCATGCAAGAACTGCAAATGAAAGTAGAAGTTCAGAACAGATACCCGGGCTGCCATTGAGCTTCACCTGAAGTCTTTCAGAGCTTTAGCAAAACTAAATTAAACACATTTCTCACACTGAAACAACCTTCCCTGCTTCTCAACAGGTGAAGAAGTTCCGCATCCATGTGGAGGAGGGCGACATCGTCTACCGCCTGTACGTCCGCCAGACCATCATCAAAGTCATCAAATTTGTGCTGATCATCAGCTACACAGCGTACTACGTGCAATTCATTACATTCGACGTTAAGTGCAGCGTAGACATCGAGCGGCTCACAGGCTACCGAATGTATTACTGCGCCCACCCACTGGCCACCCTCTTCAAGATCCTGGCCTGGTTCTACATTTCATTGGTCATCGTCTACGGCCTGATCTGCATGTACACGCTGTGCTGGATGTTGGGCCGCTCGCTCAAGCATTACTCGTTTGAGTCCATCCGCGAGGAGAGCAGCTACAGCGACATCCCTGACGTCAAGAACGACTTTGCCTTCATGCTGCACATGATCGACCAGTACGACCCACTGTACTCGAAACGCTTCGCCGTCTTTCTGTCTGAGGTGAGCGAGAACAAGCTGCGCCAGCTCAACCTTAATAACGAGTGGACACTGGAGAAGCTTCGCCAGAGGATCACCAAGAATTCACAGGAAAAGCTGGAGCTGCACCTCTTTATGCTCAGCGGCATTCCAGACACGGTGTTCGACCTTCTCGAGCTTGAGGTAGGTGCTGATATTACATTTTTATACCATGATAATTACTTGAGGCCGAAAGTGCACAGGTTCAATTGGAACTGAAGCCTTACACATGAGGCATGGGATTTGGACCTCTATATTTACTTTAGACACATCCCACCTTCAGAGCAGTGTAATCTAAACTAAACTAAATTCTAACTTTTCTGTCTGTCCCTTAGGTGCTGAAATTGGAGCTGATCCCGGATGTCACCATCCCACCCATCATCGCCCAGCTGGCCAATCTGAGGGAGCTGTGGCTGTACCACACGCCCGCCAAGATCGAGGCGCCTGCCCTGGCCTTCCTCCGCGAAAACCTTAAATCGCTGCACATCAAGTTCACAGACATCAAAGAGATTCCGCTGTGGATCTACAGCCTGAAGAACCTGAGCGAGCTTCACCTCACTGGGAACCTGAGCGCGGACAACAACCGTTACATCGTAATCGACGGCCTACGGGAGCTCAAGAGACTCAAGGTGTTGCGGCTCAAGAGCAATCTCACCAAGCTGCCTCAGGTGAGAGGCTTCGGGTACTTAAGGTGTTTTACAAGGAGCTTTGAAGGTATCATAGTAACAAAACGTATTTAAACCATGTGTAATTACAACCCCAGTGTAAAGTTGGTGGCTTTTGATATTCAGATGCTTGGGAGTGACCATGAATAGGTTGTAAATCTGGTGAGCTGATAACCACAGAGCTAAACTTTATCCATAGCCGTCAAGATGCGTCTAACCCTGCTGAATCTCCTTTCAGATACGGTTCATATGGTTTATGGATGGATTCATAGATAGCGGTTACACACCATGCTTCCGTACTCCTTTTATATATTTATTCAGTAAACCTAAGGAAATCGTAATCCTCTCTACAGGTGGTGACAGATGTTGGCGTGCACCTGCAGAAGCTCTCCATCAACAACGAGGGCACCAAGCTGATGGTGTTGAACAGCTTGAAAAAGATGGTGAACCTGACTGAGCTGGAGCTGGTGCGCTGTGACCTGGAGCGTATCCCCCATTCTATCTTCAGCCTCCACAACCTGCAGGTAAGCCTTTAGCTAGTCTCAGCCTTAGACGCTCCATAAACAGAGCGTCTGATATGGATTTTACACTTAGCTGGCCACCACTGTCACAGTCTTGCCTGAATCTGAACGGCTATCATCACCTTCAGACGTTCCCTTATTTATTTAAATTTTTTACCAACACAGCCTCTTTAATACATATCACTAGGGATGCACCGTTCTGGCTGGTACTGACCTTAAACGCTGGATCGGATCGGATTTGACATACACATTCCCAGCATAAATAATGTAATTTTATTAGATCGGAAAAATGTGATGTTGACTGGTATGACACAGGTCCTGGAACAGTTAATGCTGAAAGGTCTGGATTTTTTTTCATGGGGAAAGGGCAAGAACCCTGCCTCTGGTTGGTCGTTTGCAATGTCTGTCAAATGTAGGCGGTTCTTGACTACACTTGAGTGAGAAAACCACCAGACTCTCTAATGATAGCTCGTGGGACTAGCCTTCACCTATGCCCCACACACTTTTTGATTAGTTTTTTGTTTTTGTTTTTTATCAGCTTCCCCTTGCCATACAGGGGCAGTATATTCAATAGGACAGTGTTTTACAACATTAGGAATCCCCACAGTGTCAATATCACACCTGAACCAACCAACCAATCAGGACCACTGAATATCTGGTACAGGTGGGCTCAGAGGTGGGAACGTAGACTATTAGCAGGTCCCTGAGGTCTGGATCGGGAAATGCCTGCATTAGGCTATAATGCAGTGTCATGTACAAAATCACTAACTCGAAGCAAAATTTGTTCCCTACATTAGCTTGATACATACACTAGCGTTCAAAAGTCATTATTCTATTCACTAAACTCTCACTTCCATACATTGTAGTAAATCTAATATATATACAATATAAACCAGACGCCAAAAGGTATTTTTAGAGGTTTTGTTTGTTTGCATTTTAAAAAGTGAAATGATAAAAATGTAATGATAAAGGGGAAATAGGGGAAATGACTATACATAGATAATTCCAGTATATTATTAAAAACTTTCATCGTCATTTTGGAGTCATCATTCTGGACATAATGTTTTAGAGCTTTCTACAAAAGATTTGAAAGTGCATAACACTAGAATCATATTACAATCATTTCATAGACGTATCTCAAACAAAATGGAGTTTATATCACTGGAAACGTTGAGCAGCGATTCCAAACTTTTGTGCTCAGGATTCTCCACTGAGATGAAGAGATAAGTGAATAATGACTAGAATAGTGAGGATGCAGTTTGAACATGGAGCATTGATTCATAACATTCCGATTCGACATGTGGAACATGTATATTCCTTACACTCTGATTCCTGCATTCGAATGGAATCATTCTCTTCTGATTCTGCATTCTGCAGGAGATCGACCTGAAGGACAACAACCTGAAGACCATTGAGGAGATCATCAGCTTCCAGCACCTGCACCGGCTGGTGTGTCTTAAGCTCTGGTACAATCAGATCGCCTACATCCCCATCCAGGTCGGCACGCTTACCAACCTGGAGCGCCTCTACCTGAACCGCAACAAGATCGACAAGATCCCCAGCCAGCTGTTCTTCTGCCGCAAGCTGCGTTTCCTCGACCTGAGCCACAACAACCTAAACAGTATCCACCCTGATATCGGACTGCTGCAGAACCTGCAGTACTTTGCTGTTACTGCAAACAGGGTGAGGGCTTTGCAACACACATACACAGACCAATGAGCATTACTTACTTATTTACACATACACACTGGCCTTGTACAGAACTTGCAGTACTGCAGTGCCATTATCGCTGACAGTTGAAACGCTGAAGAACTTCAGCAGATAAACGTAATCTTTTCTCTGGTCGTTTTTCACTGGATGTTTAGTCCTGCGTCTGCTTTGAGGAATCTGAGCTCCATCCTGTCCGTACAATAATATACATTAGGATATGAATTTAGATACGAAAGGGAATCCTAGATCTGAACTCAATCCCTGAGAGTTTGGATACAAGTGACTTTCTGGTTTCCAAAGCTGTTCCCAGGTAGAATGATAAAGCTGAGGGTTTAGTGTTCTCTTCTGAGCATGTGGGGGGCCTGACAGTCCTGCATGATCATAAAAAAACATTACTGACGTCAGCAAATTGTGTAAAAAAATTTTTTTTAAACATTACTTAAATCATATTTTTTGTACAGATGCTTGAAAGTCTAAACAATGCTTGATTTCTAAGGGTTTTTTTTTTTAATGTGCTTAATTGTGAATAAGGGACTTGAAAATGCTTGATTTTCCATTATAAGTGGACTAAATAACATTTGGTAGAAAACAAACATTCCGTAATTTCATATTTTTGAAACCATTATAACACATTATTGAGCATTGCAATAATACAATATAAATTACAGACAGACAGCATAACAGTAGCCAACAAGCTATCATTGGCATAAATGGCATAAAGCATTAAAGCAAAGTCATGTTCTACTGAAAAAAGTCTTATTAGTTACCTTGAAAGTGCTAGAAAAATTCTTGAATGTCACTGTACGAACCAAATACCTAAATATCAAAAAGAAATTCTGCTTGTCTGAGTTGAAAAAGTTGCCATATGGATAAAGGGTGATGGAGACAGATTTGAAATAAAAAACATTTGCGTTTCACCCTATTGCCGGCAGATTGCGAGTTTGAATCCCAATGCCACAGGCATCCATGGCCAGGGGTCCAAGAGAGCATAATTGGCCCTGCTCTCTGGGTGGAAAGGACGGCTTTGCTTTGTCCACTGTCCGTTCAGAGCTGCGCTAACCAATAGCATGTATACAGAAGACAGTTGGTGCTTTCCTCTAAGCGCGTTCAGCTGCCCTATGACGTTGCATGAGCAGCAGTTCAAATAGATGCGATAGCTTCACGTGTCCCGTTGCCCTCACAGGTTAGTTGGTGGGAATTGTGTGGGAATTGCTGAAATAGGGAGAATATTGGATATTTTTTATTTTAAAAAACAAATTTTCAAAACATCTGGATGGAAACCCCTTTCTCTTGGTGAAGAACGTGGAAGTAAAACATGACATGGCTAGAATGTAAAACCATGCTGTCGGCAAAGTCCCCGTTACATCCGCAGCTATGTACAGCCATCTCAGTTAGGGCTGTTGTTTTTCTGGCTCCTTTTTATCATGTGTTTTGAGTTTGAGGAAGTGGTCCAGGATGTTTGTAAACAGTGGGTGGTTGGTGTCTGGATCTGTGTGTGTAGGAATGTTGCTGAAAATGGCGTTTTTATGAGACCTCAATCTATGCAGAGCATGCCTAAAATGCACACACACGCACACACACACACACACACATAGCCTCTTGGATTCTCTATTACCAAATTACGCTCCAGATAAGTTGTGTAATTTGTTTATTCAGAAACTAGTCGTGTGTGTGTGAGTGAGATGCACACAGATAATGATGATCCTGACCAAGTATCTATCCATCCAAATGTTTCTCAAATCTTTAGCCCATTTCAGAAAACGTGTAGTCTGTGATTTGTAAGTCTGAAGTTGTCCTGAGCTTCAATAAAATATCTGCTCAGTGGAAAAACTGTAGGCTATGTGGTGTCCCAGGCTCAGGGGAGGGGGAGGGGGAGAAACAAATAATGTGGGCTGCCTACATCCAACCATTTAGGACAAGGAGGCGTCTCTACTTGCCTGTAAATCCTGTTGCATGTCGATTCAGAAAGTTCCACACTTTGGCGTTCTAGCCTAGGCAGTGCTCATGTATGCGTGTTGGGGTTTGTTTTTTTTTCTTCCTTTTTTTGGGCTTTGTAGGGAACATTGAAGCAAGGGGCTGTATTTGTTTGCACTTTGCATTTCAAAACAGCTAGCTCAGCTAATTTGTGCCAAAATCACGGAGTATACCTTTAACGGCTGTCATGTTAAAAATCCTGAAGAGGTGCAACAATCACCAAAAAGGGTCAAGTAACGTATACAATTGTTATGGCATCTTTAAAAAAAATAAAAAATAAAAAAATCTGTTTCTATCACCCTGTACTCCGTCGTCTCATTATAGTGCGTTCACGTCGTGTCTGAATTACGGTAATTACAGGACAACGGCTCTGAGATTCAATTTGGAGCTGTTCATCCCCTCAGACTTGAAAATGAGTAATTTGCAAAAATAAACTCTCACTTCGCCATAACGTCTTTCACTGTAGAAAGCTGAACGACACTAAACTATTTATTATGCGTTCAGTACTAGAAAATGATAGGGAATGTTTTATAGACACGTACAGAATTAAATCCTGACATTATACTCCTAACTTCTTTAATCGTGAAAGCCGTTGCCATTTTTTTTTCTTTCAGTTGTGTATTGAATATTAACCGCTTCTCTTTTGCTCCTCTCTCAGATCGAAACGTTACCTCCTGAGCTGTTCCAGTGCAAGAAGCTTCGTACGCTGAACCTGGGGAATAACTGCCTGACTGCGTTGCCGTCACGTTTCGGAGAGCTCACATCGTTGACGCAGCTGGAGCTACGCGGCAATCGGCTAGAAGGCCTGCCGGTGGAGCTAGGCGAGTGCCGCATGCTTAAACGCTCAGGCCTGGTGGTGGAGGAAGAGCTCTTCAAAACTCTTCCTCCTGAGGTCAAGGAGCAGCTGTGGAGAGCCGACAAGGAACAAGTCTGAGACAGACAGACAGAGAGAGAGAGAGAGAAAGAACAAGAGAGCGAGAACGGAGGAAGACAAGGAACTTTTTAATTTTGTAGCGCTCTTTTTTTTTTCTTCTTCTTCTTTTTATTATTATTATTATTATTATTATTATTATTATTATTATTATTTTTGTATATTTAGTGGAAAGTCGATACAAGGTTGATCCTTGCCTAATGCCAACACGAGAGGAATGAGCTAGTGGAAATATGGAAGTGAGACAGAACTAATCCTGTCTATACACACACACACACACACACACACACATTATATATATATACACACGCACACACGCGCGCACTAAGTGCAGTGCCACAGGCCAGTACATGCAAACTACAAGCTAAGCTGCATGCAAACGTGCTAAATCACGTAAAGACTTAAAGCTCAATGAAAAGCAGAGCCACACAATCAGCACCAACACACTACGCAAACACACTCTTCCCCCCCCCCCCCCTTTGAACTGTTCGTCTCTTGAGAGCAATGAAGGATTTTTGTTTTTGTTTCCCGTTTGAGACGCGGTCGAGCTGTCGCCAAATAACAAAAGGGAACAACGATGCAATGTGCTGATGTTATCGCCTCTGTCGTTGAGGCAACTGTCCCTCACTAACATGGCCTTAATTCCTAGAAGCAAACGTCTGAGAATGAGATGAACATCTCTGGTTATAATTTTATAACTTTTTTTGCCAATAAGAGAAGAAGAAAAAAAGCAGAGGAGAGGAAAATGTGGACAAATTGCAAACTGGTGTATGTTTGTATGAGATGATTATGTGCTTTAATGTTGTTTTTATTAACAGTAAAAGTTTGTTTTCTTTTTTTGTTTTGTTCAAAGCGTTTTTATTCAGTCCCAAGGATTATGCTAATAAATGATTCTGAAGATGATTCTCACGCCATCTCACGTGTTCGTTTGAATTTAAAGGGATAGTTCGGACTTTTCGCAAGAATATCCTATTAAACCGCACGACACCAGGGCACTTAATACACATAGCCACACACACACACACACACACACTTTTCATACCTTTAACGGCAAATTAAATTCAAAACATACACACCCATCCCTACAGTGATGGGGAGAAAAATACACCCTTAAATGAAGTCATTCTCAAAACAACCCATGCACACACACGTTAAACCAGCGCGTTGTCGGTCTGCGAGTAAGAAACTTGTCGTGTTAGAGTTCATTCACAATTAACGCTCTCTCTCACACGCGAGCGTGGGTTAATACAGAGGGCACCTTGTTCATCTGAGAGAATTCCTTTTAAGAGCTGGTCTAAGACCAAGTTATTCACATCTCTGACCAACAGAGAATAAGCATAGAGGAAAGAATCCCAGATATCAGATCTTTCGAGCAACTCCCACCCTCACGATTGAAATATATAATTTTGCATCATTTGAATTCCAGGCTCTCGTGACTAACATGACGAAAAAATGTTGCCGTTTTTTGAAGTTAAGTGAATCGAGTGTTTGAGCTCACTCTATAAAATGAGTCTTTATTTTCTATTAAAAAATACCAAGAACCTTTTTTTTTTTTTTTAATAAATCAGTTTTCAAAAACGATTTTAAAGAATGACATTTATTCAACAAGACTATCATGCTTCACTAATAATTCAAAAAAGGACAGCTCTAAACAAGCACTGTATGTCTGAAATCATCCCCTATCCAGTACATGGTGCACTATTTTAGTAGTTTTGGCATTTTGTGGTCACTTATGAAAGCAGAGTGGACAATATCCAGTTGCACTTATAAAATCCCACAATGTACTGTACTAGGTTCATGTCCAAAAGAATACCCTAAACGCTCTTTACCTATAGTAGGGAGTAGGACACTGTTTCAAACCCAGCTACAGTGTTGATTATTGTATTCTTTTAAAAAGTAACACCTGATATTGACTCATTAAGTACAGTCCTTTATGAGTTCAGCTTTATCATCTCTACTGCTTTCACTCAATAAGAGAACACGTTTTTTGGACTTATATGAGTGAAGAGTGATGCAAGAAGGATCTTGTTTGATGATTTATAAGTTGGGACAAAATTTGGTAAAAGGTGTGTACAGGACATTTAAATTAATTTCAACGTCATACATGGGATTTCTCAAACACCATAAATAATGTAATCTAAAACAAATACAATCAAATAATGCATCCTGAAATAACAATGAATAGTGAAAATATTGAGCAATAGTGCTTGAGGCCAGTGTCGTTGGTTGATATTTGCACTTCCCCATGGTGTAGCTGCTTTTGACCTGGACACATGTTTATGAAGAAACAGCGAGAAGTGAGACATTTCTGCAATCGCACAAACCTGACCCTTTTCTTTCCCTGGGATTCTGAGCTGTGTTGTGGTGCCGCCTAGAGGAAGTGCACTTCAGTCACAGATTGTTGAGTACCTTGTTTTGGTTCATAAACTAAGTACCAAAGAGGGATTTGTGTGTGTGTGTATGAAGGCAATGCATAATAGCGAATAAAATAAGTAAAGAAGGCCTTCTGTAGCAAAAATTATGCACGAGCTTTACAAAATGTCCAAGATGTGGCTTTTGTTGTGATTTGATACCCAGGGTTATTCATGAAATTTGTTTAAAAAAAAAAAAAAAGAATAATTCTATTACTTAAACCTAAATGTAGAGTTATATTGCATTTTAGGGAGGCATCACCATCTTGTGAGCAAAAACACTGTCGTCTTCCGTGGTGTAGTGGGGGCAGTCTGTTTTTAACATCATCTTACACTGACGATGCGTTTTGTGTACATTTTTGTATGTATGATTTGAACAGCTTGGAATATCATAAGAAAGCTTCATTTTACACATTTTAATATAGATATAGTTCACTACAGCCTAGTAATAACTAAAAATAGTCACAAACACTGTAAGCTCATATGCATGCAGCCTGATTTAGAACAAGAGCATGCTGGCTGGCACGGACAACTCGAGCAAAACTTTATACTGAATTTTCAAAGAGGATAGAAATTAGGATCCATGACCAATTGTAACTGATCAATTGATCATCAGCTCAAAAATAAATTGATCACCAACTCATCCAGTGACGACTACACCTCTGGCTGTCGATACTTTACACTAAACACTTACAACATTTTAAAGAAAGAGTAAGACAGAAGCTGAAGGGATAATATCAACACATCGGTTTTCCTTACAAGCTGGGATGCAACTCCAAAATGCAATGCGGTGTGATGTAATGCACTTTCTCTAAACCTCGGTACAGTTAAAACCGCTACAGTCGGAACACAACTCGGCATCGTTTTCCTTTCGCTTAACTAGTGCTTGTTAATTAGCATGTTAGCCATTAGTTAGCTAAACAAGCTGTAAAATGCATATAACCATATTCTTACATATTTTTACAAATAATATGATGTAATTCAACACTGAAAACTCACGAAAAAAGATGAACATAATTGTAAATCTGCATTTGTAAACAAATGGGTGGTTTCTTTTCCCCAATGGACTGTTAATTAGCTGGTTAGTTGGATCAGATGTGTTAGAATAGGAAAACAACAAGACATGGGCAGAGGCGCCACTACAAATTTTTACACGTTAATGTACCGGGCCCTCACATGAGACAATTTTTGTTCCCTAAGGTCCCTTTAGGGCCACTGTCTATTCAGGGCCCTTTGAGCCATCACCTTCCTGCCTTTACTGCACCCCTGAACAGGGGTACTCCAGGAGCTGGGTTGGGAATCACTGACATACTTGTAATGGTGTGGAACACACTATTGATGACGGCCAGGGTCCTAGGCGCGAGCTAAATCGCTCTGGTTAGAACACAAGTAGCTACGCAGATTAGGACGCAGCCGGAGCTTGTATCCTAAATCAGGGTCGCTTAACTCCAGTCCTGGGGATCCAGTACAGTTTCAAGGTTTCCTACTCTCTTCACACTCAATCCAGCACATCAATTCATTTTTAAAGACAATGTGAAACAGAAATTCTAATGTATCTTTCTTCCGCAACGTGACGTACAGTGGGGTCCAAAAGTCAGAAACCACATTGAAAATCCAGCACCATGTTTCACTGTTGTTTTGATGCACTGTGGTATCAATCTCTCTTCTGTTAGTCTCCTCACATAAATCCTTCTGTTACTGCCATAAATCTAAACTTGGATTCATCAGTAAATAGAATCCAGTGATCCACTATGAAATGCTGGTATGTCTTATCCCATGCCAAGCGTTTGGCCTTGTTTCCCTTCCTGAGAAGTGGATTAGCGACTCCTACTCGTCCTTTGAGACCACTACTAGCTAGCCTTCTTTTGACACTACTTTTGCTGATCTCTCGTCTCTCGTTCTTT
>JAOUQW010000019.1:1479967-1490550 GCA_028565825.1 Olivaichthys viedmensis
TAACAGAAGGGTTTATGTAAGGAGATGAACAGAAGAGAGATTGATACCACAGTGCATCAAAACAACAGTGAAACATGGTGCTAGATTTTTAATGTGCTTTCAGGTGTTTGGACTCCACTGTATCGCTCACTGTCCCATAAATTAGTTTAATAATTACTTAGCTCTTTAAATTTACTCTCTCAATTTATTTTAATTCAAGATGGCTTCAGTGAGTAACAAGCAACTATAGCAAGTATGTTGTTGCCAAAGCTGAACATAAGGTAGTAGAGGTGTATTAATACAAACAATATCAAGGGTAAGTGTATCAACAGTAAAGATGAATCCCATAATAGCAAGAAAGTACTAACCACTAACATTAATAAGATATCAACGTATCAGAGAAATGTTGGGGTGGTGGCTGATATAGATGGATGGGGTAAGAGGAAATTACATCATAATAACTTTGCAAGATGTTTCTTCATATTGTAAGGCACAGCTATTATTATATTACAGTATGTAATATGTATTGTATGTTTATTTGTTTATCATTATATATTTCTTGATTCCGCTCCAAGAAAGACTCAATTTTTCAAATTCTGTCTTTCTCAGGTTGTTTGATTCTGGAGTTGGTCCACGCCATCCTTAATCTGAGCCCTGAGGGGGAGTCACAGGGCAGGTATGGCAACCCATGACAATGATGATGCTCTTCATGGCTAATTCAAGCCGTCTTTACGGGATTCAGCTCGCTTCCCTCTAAGTGCAATGGTTTCTGTACCCTACATAGTGCACTATGTCCAATAGGGAGACATTTTCTGCTCTACATGGGCTTTGCATAGGTTAATGCATTCACCATGCATTAGTTCAGACGTTTTGGTGCTTTGTGTGGGTGGATTGTTTTACGTCTGTCTAAAAGTACGCACTTTGGTGACCTCTGCCCCTTTTATGTGAACTCTGACCTCTGCAGCAACCCCAGTCTGCAGTCTCTATGTATCTACAGCCTGGCGAACACCGAAGCGGGCCAGGCTGTGGTGAACATCATGGGAGTGGGAGTGGACACCATCAACACGGTGCTAGCAGCTCAGCCCAGCAGGTGTGTGTGTGTGTGAGAGGATTTAAATTTTTCACTACACATCTATTTACCCACAGTCTTGTCCACTACCAACAACTGTTTTTATTTAATCAGTTATAAAAATAAAACTCCTGCGCCATTTTGCTTAGTTTATACGTATTTCAAAATTTTATCGTTTAAAACTGAGGAAATCCGTTTTTAGCTGTTTCAGAAACCATATAATCAGATGCCATTATTATTTTTTTCACCAAATATTTAATTCAAATGGTAAGACATGTTACACTCCTAACACGCACTGTAAATTGTACTCTTAACTAACACTTGATCTAGAATACATTAGTACTGTCCTAATAACTAATAGTACTAATAACACACCTTTTTGGACATGTATTAGTGAAGAATTGACCATTTACACACGTCCGAGTTCTACATAGTAGGGGAAAACATGACGGTAACGGCACAATTTACGAATCAGCGTGTTGATCCACCGGACATTCTACAAATATTTGACGTTCGGCACTTGTACGCACTCTGCCCAAACAAGAAATTACAGCGACAATCAGAAAAGTAAAAATTCCACGTTTTATATGCGCATACTAAATTGGTATAGCGCTTTTATTCGAAATCAGCAGCATTTGATGTACACGTTCAAGCAGCCTAAATTACGATTGCTATTCGCTCTAAACGCGCAGAATAGTAAAAGTGATGGTTTATATCTACATCCGCGTAAATTGGCATCACTTTGATTCCAAATCAATAGCGTTTGTGCATTATTAATGTAAACATGTTGCCTCAACTAATCATCAAAAGTCTAACTCATCCTTTGTTGCATTAGTCTGCCATTCAGCCTAAAGTGTTTCAGTGACGGTAGACAGCAGAGGTGCAGCTGATATTCAGACACATGTTTGTTGGGCACAAGTGAAGATGGAACTTTTTAATTTTTTTAAATGCGAACGTTGTATTGGGTTTTGATAACCGATGATGGTAAACTCTTGAACCGCACTGTACCTATTCAGTGTGTACCTTTTTTTTCTTTCTCTCTCTGTCTCTCTCTCAGCAGTGGGAGCTGTGAGGGTCCTGGTCAAGTGTTGATTCAGACAGTGAAGTTGGCCTTCTCAGTCACCAACAACGTCATCCGCCTCAAACCGCACTCGGACACGGTTTCTCCTCTGGAGCAGGCGCTCACACAGCATGGTGAGAACTCGCCCAGACGCACACATACACTTTTCATTTCATCTCATATCATATATAAAGCAGTGAGTAGAGATTTTTTCTAACAATAAATCGCAACAACATGTAACTTAAAGGAATAGTTTGGCCAAGAATTACATTTACGGATCAGCCAAGACATGTTTGGTGTCTGCAGCATGCCTCAGTGCTGCATGGAGAGCCATGCTGTTTTTAGCTATGCAATGTGCAGTAGCTAACAATAACTAACAATTGTTCATTATTACAGAGAACCTGTGTCCAAAACCACATAAGCAAGCAACAAGTTCTGTTGCGAGTGTGTGATTCAGACAAGCAGTTTGCATGATGCGAAACTGGAGCCTATAAGCTTTCCTTACTTGTTAGATACATTAGCCATGCTAGTTATTGTTAGCTATTGTACATTGCGTAGCTAAAAACAGCAGTAGCAGGCCATCTCTTCCTCGGAAAATGGTTCAAGATCACGCGGCACAAGCATCAGACTCGGGTGGGACCTGAAGGTTTGGAGGCGGACGTTAAAAGTGATTCAGATGATCGTTCCAGTTTGATTTGTGTATATATATATTTTTTAAAAGCTACTTTAGGAAACTGTTTGTGTGTAAATAGTATTACTTGGCCAAATAATGTCTTTTGAGGCGTGTGTGTGATTATTTAGGAATGCAGTTTGCACAGTGTTAAGCTGGTAGCTGCAAGCCTGTTAGCTACATTAACTTCAAAGCTCCAGTGCAAAATGTCAGACACCTAGCATGTCTTGGCTGATCAACTTTCAGTTTGTAAATGCAGTTTTTTGATGCATTTGTAATTCCATTCCATTGTACATCTTTCCCGTTACAGGTGGCCACGGCAACAATCTGATAGCAGTTTTGGCCAAGTACATTTACCACAAACACGATCCTGCGCTGCCGAGACTCGCGGTTCAGCTGCTGAAGAGACTTGCCTCGGTAAAATCCTTTTATTCATCCAGATGGTTTAAATACATCCGAGTTCATTTAATTCAACGGCGGCATTTTGTTCCTTGTTAGCGATGTTAGCCTTTTCTAGTTATGTTTTTCGGTTTAAACTCCATAAAATCCTAATTACAGAATTGTGCCAAACACATTTACTTACGAAGATCAATAATCTGTCATCCAATATAGTGCGATATTCAACACTCGCAGTATTTTTTATGATTGTGGACACTTTAAAATATTTTCAGGAATTTGTCAGGAATTTTCCAAGTTTCAATTTGGAAATATTTTAGTACCTTATTTTATCGTGGAATGTCTCAGTAAGTAGCGTCAAATTCAGCGATCTAGGTGCATCAGGCATCAACAAGACAGCAAATTCTCATTCTTTTGTGTGTGTGTGTTGTGCAGGTGGCTCCCATGTCGGTGTATGCCTGTTTGGGTAGCGATGCAGCGGCCATTAGAGATGCATTCCTTAGACACATGCAAAGCAAAACGGTGGACCTGCGCGTCAAAGTCACCATCCTGGAGTTCCTCACCGTTGCTGTGGAGACACAGCCGGGCCTCATCGAGCTCTTCCTCAACCTTGAGACCAAGGAGGGCAGCGAGGGGACAAAGGTCAAAAATCAACTAAGCATGGGGGCTTGACATCACAATTTTCAAAGAAATGTCGTAGATTTGAATAGATCTACTGGCTTTTTATGTTTGGTGT
Organism: Olivaichthys viedmensis; assembly: GCA_028565825.1. Taxonomy (NCBI): domain Eukaryota; kingdom Metazoa; phylum Chordata; class Actinopteri; order Siluriformes; family Diplomystidae; genus Olivaichthys; species Olivaichthys viedmensis. Next base: position 1,483,878 of record JAOUQW010000019.1, read on the forward strand.
AATACCCCTTTTCCACTGATATGGAACCGGTGCCAGTGCTTGTTCAGGGAACCTGCAAACCTTTTTTAAGTACCGGCCTGTGTGTCCACTAGTTTAAACACAGAATCATTGTGTCATTAGATGCATTAGTTTCTTAACAGTGCAAAAATAACAGCAATGGTTTCCTTTGAGTTGTTGTTAGGGTGATGGAATGACACCATCTCTGTTCCACCGTTTTTGGTGAAATAACTGAACTTATTTTGCCAGCCGTGAATCGGGCGCTTTTGCGATCAACAAGCGTTAAACTGTTCCAGATTAGTCACTGGTACCATGTCTGTGGAAAAGTGGTGTGTGTGTACTAGGTATGTGCCTATATTAAATGTTCATATCATTGCGTAACCTTCAGGAGTTCTCTCTGGGCGAGTGGAGCTGCCTGTCTGTGGTTCTGGAGCTCCTGGACTCTGATGTGCAGTGCCAGTCGTGGTGTCCCCCACTGCTGCAGAGGGCCGCTCTCGCCTTCCTACATGCGCTGTGGCAGGACCGCCGAGAGAGCGCACTGTCTGTACTGCGCAGCAGGTACACACACACACACACAGACTGATGATGCACTGTCTATGCTCCACTCGTGATAAGACACGTACAGATACACCAATGTAGGCGTACACACTAATTAAGAAGAATAATATTAAATAACTTCATATAGCATCTTGAAAACATGCTATATTATAATTACATTTTTTTATTTTTTTAAATTTTTTATTACTTTTGTCCCCAGGAAGAAGTTCTGGGACAATCTGACAGCACCGCTGTTTGGGACGTTCCCACCGCCATCCGAGACCACTGAGGTAAAATTGAACGTGCATATTAAAAATATTCGACTCGTAACACTTAAAACACTTAAAGCCCCTGCTAACTTATAATCATAATGACCTTCTTACTATTATCTATAGCTTATGTAGTAAACTCAATATCTGATATATAACTGAAAAAGAAAAGAACAACGTTTGTCTGAGATACTTATTACTTAGTATGGCTTCAGGGGCTCGCTGCTGCGTACGTGCCTACTCACCCCTTCTGATGGTATTTTGAAGGGTTCTGTAACGTAAGCCTATTAGCTAAATGACAGGACATCCACCAATCAAATTTATGATTTTCCCTCCGGGGGCGGGACTATCGCTGACTGTCCCTTCTCAGCGTTCTGAAGAAGGGGCTACGCGTTGTACGTAAAAATCTTAAACGTCACTGTCTGTGCACGTGCTCGCTTTTAAGGCAGGCTTCAGTCGGAAAATGCTGACAAGCAGGCAGCGCTCAGTTTGCGCAGTTTTATGAACTGAAAACCTTAAAAGAAGATTATGGACACGAAGGAAAAAACCTGGTTTGTCGTTGGATTCAAACTCGTGAAACGAGCCGGCGCGAGAATATGGTTACCGAGCAACCACACCACGCTAATGATAGCAAAATCACAGATAGACTTGAACCAGGCGTCTGATGTGTGTATCGGATCGTGACGCTGCTCACACTACATGACGTCCGATTACATTTTCTGACATGTCAGAAATTCGTCGTGACCTCCGACAGCTGGATCGAACGCATTAATCGGGCATCGTTTACCCTCTCACACTTTTTTATATATTTGTATTAGGGAAGGAACAGTATAAAAATGAATGCAGCACACTTTACGAGACACACTGCCTCTAGCAATTACATTAAACCAATATGGTGTACCTTCATACAAATATATCGTCACACCCCTAGTTGTGCTTTGTAGCATTAATTGTCTATCTGAAATAACAACATCCAATTAATTATTCAGTGTAAGTGCATCTCTGATAACTGTTAGTTGCATTTGTTGTTGCTGTTTATGTAGTTTTAATCTCTCCGCTACTTTTTTGTAGCCATGTGTTTTGGAGTCTTGTGCCTTTGTAATGAAGATCCTAGGCCTTGAGATCTACTATGTTGTGAGGTAAGATATTATTGCGTGTACTTAGTTTCACACAGAATGTTCACACACACTTCCTGGGTAAAACTATTAGGCTCATTGTAGCCGTATTCGTATGCCATTTTTCTCACACACACACGCACAGTTTGTAATGTGATGACTGTGTTGTCTGCCCACACACATAGAGATGTCAAAATTCTTACACACATACACACCTGATCTGTGTGAGCATTATTTGTTTTCAACTTTTATGTCCTTGTTATTCATTTATCTTTTAAAATGCCACACGCACTCAACGCTATACTAATTATTATTGTGTGCAACACAAATTATTTTTTTTGTGTGTGTGTGTGTGTTGCAGCGGCCAGCTGGAGGACTCTCTGAAAGCCGCACTGCAGCGCCTCAGCTCCCAGCGCCGCTATGAATTCTGGTCTCAGTACGTGCGGGAGCTGGTGTGTGTCGCCTGTGAGGATGAGGAGGGAGGAGTGAGGTCACTGCCGGAGACTCAGATGCTCATCTCAGCATGGAGGACCCTACTCATACTCACAACTAGCCACGTCAGTGCACTACACTCAGACGTACTCATAATCTCCACTAGCCACATGAGTGTACTACAGAGTACACTATACATACAGTACATTACCAGCCATGAGAGCACAGTATACTTACTGATTCATACTCCCCATCAGCCACGTTGGTATACTGATAAACACTAATACTACACTATACTGCTGATTGGCTATAGTTATGTTTACATGCAGCCTAATAATGATCCAACTCCATGACTTAATCAAAATGAAAATCATGTGTTTAGAATCAGGGGTGGACAAATCATGTTTTCTTTATAACTAAAGTGTGTGTGTGTGTGTGTGTGCGTACAGTCTGATGTAATGCACCTTAAGGAAGACTCTGTTAGGCTGAAGCTCTTAACGGATGTCTTGGAAGGAACCAAGGCAACAGTGAGTCTCTCTTTCTTCCTCTCTCTTTCTCTCTAACACACAAAGTAAAGTGTGTGTCTCACACATGCACACGCTTGCATACTCAACATGCGTTCACACTAGCAAGTGATGACTCAACAAGTGACTATCCGGCCACGTGTCTGGCCACGACACGGTGCCAAGATTTCGATTTGAATTTAGATATATATATATTTTTTTAATACAATTTAGTTTTGATGCGGAAAAGTGACGAATCCAAATGAACAGAGTCTCGCACAGTCTTGCACTATCTCAGATTAATGTGTGTGTCTTTCTGTCTCAGTTGCTGATGCCCCAGTCTGTGGTGTGTCTGCGTTTGGGCTCCATGATGGCCACCTTGTTGCTCATTATCCTCAAGCAATGGAAAAGGTGTGTGTGTGTGTGCTCTGTGTGTTTTGCAATTATATTTCATATATTGGGTGATGCTGGTGTTCTTACTATGCTTGAAGATATCTTTACTAAGCTTTTTAACATTCCCTTGCTCTCCTGCTCTCCATCTCAGTGTGTTGGTATCGGCTCCTGCTCTCCTTCCTCTTCTCTCTCTGATGTTAGAGAGCGTATTGCAGGCTGATCAGCAGCTGATGGAGAGAACCAAAGCCAAGCTCTTCTCAGCGCTCATATCAGCCCTGCACATTCAGGGCCTTAACGGTGAGTGAGTGTATGTATGAGGGTGAGAGAAATGGGATCAAGATCAAATTTAAAACCCAAATGGTAGTATTTGATTATGGTTTATTGATTATTAATTTAAACATCAAGATCCACTTTGCACGTACAGTATATTGTCTTTGTCATGTCCACAGTTCAGTTGCAATCGTTTGTTTGTAACGTACACATATTTAAAACCAATTTGAAGTAAATTGAGTTAGAGATTCTTTTTTTGTGTGTGTGTGTGATTATTGGTTCTCTGAGCAGGAGGAGAGATTACCCAGCTGCCCCAGCTTTTGTTGTGTGTATGTGACACAGTCCAGGATGAGGCTATGGCTTTGATTGACAGCACGCGTCACATGATCCAAAAAGGTGACGTCCAGGAGGACAGCATGGAGACGGACGCACCGCGCAGTGTCCAGAAAGACCAGCGAGACTCTGTAAGTGTGTGTCTGTGTGTCTGCGTTTGTGCGAGTGTGTCTGCGCGCGCAGGTTGCATGTGAGCGCGGGTCCCCGTCTGTCTGTCTGCGCGAGGGCGGGTCCCCGTCTGTCTGTGAGAGCGCGAGTCCCCCGTCTGGTCTGTCTGCGCGAGGGCGAGCCCCGTCTGTCTGCGCGAGCGCGGGTCTCCATCTGTGTGTGCATGTGTGTGTATGAGTTGGTGACAGAGAGGGAGTTGCTTATGTCAAGAGAACTGCAGAGAGAAAAAGTACAAGTATAGATTTTAAATTCTTCTTTTTTTTCTCTTTTCTCACTTTTCATTCACTTTTCTATCACCTTTTTTCTCTCACATGCGGTCTTTTCTCTTCATGCTCCTTTTCATTTCTCTCTTTCCCTCCGTTTCTTGCTCTGTGTCAGGTGTGTGTGTTAGCTCTGCACCTGTCTAAAGAGCTGTGCAGGGCAGATGAGGATGGTGAGCAGTGGCTGCAGGTGATGAGGAAGTTGCCTGTCCTGCCCTCGGTGCTCAGTGCCCTGGAGCTCAGTCTGCGCTCCAAAAACAACCTCTACTTCACTGAGGCAGCTCTCCATCTGCTGCTCACGCTGGCTAGAACTCCACAGGTACACACACACCCCACAACTTACTGTAGCAAGCACACACACGTTCAAAGTTGTTTGGTTGTATTCATCAACTGTCGTTATGGTGAATATTCTGAAAAGAAGCAACATGTTGTTATAGAGGCCAGTCACACTTGTCAGCTAAATCTTGCAAGCGGAAATACATTCATTTGCGTCGAGAACTCCGGTGCAAATCGATTTTAGCAGTGCGCATGAGCGTTTATATAAAACTTTCCAACCTGACTCGAAATTATTCCATGAAAAAGAGGCAGCGTGGTACACAGACAGTGTGTTAGTTAGCTTTATACTATCTTTTACTTTTGTGTGTGTAACTGTTTTTGCTTGTCGAGTCACCTAGCTTACTCTGAAGCAATGTTCATTTCATTCCTGTCTCTCTACTGAGAGCTAAAGTACTCATTTCCTTTTACAAAGCTGTCATAGTTCATGCACTTATTAACCTGTACTATGTGTTTATTCGATGTATCTCTTAATTCTATATCTTATATTATTGCTTTATCTAAGCACCAGTTTCACCAAGCTACATTCACTGCAACTAATGAAGCGATTCCTATTCTTTTTTGTGTTTGTTTTTGTTCATCCTCCTGTCCTGCAGGGGGCAGCAGCAGTAGCAGGTGCTGGCGTGATTCAGAGCATCTGCCTCCCTCTGCTCAGTGTGTATGAAGGCCCAGCTAATGGCGCCACACAGGTACCCCTTTGCGTTTCGATTGTATGATTATTAACACACCGTTGTCAGCTTTTTCTTGCCATATTCCCTGGGTTGAATTTTACGATCTGATGCAATTTACTTTTCAAATAACGTCGACGGAAGCTGTTAAGCGTAAGCAGGAGCGGTAAAATACTTAATGTTTCAAGAATAGAACATCTGATTTGCTGCGTTCAAACTGAGCTGTTTGTCACCAAAGTACTCCAGTCTTTCCATTCCAGTGGAACTTAGTGAGCTGATATCCCTCACACTTGAGCTGTGTCCCAAACTATGCCCTATTCACTATATAGTACACTACTTCCGTTTTGTGGTGTTGTCCGAAAGCATGGCGGAGGATATCCAGTGCACTCATTCAATCCCACAATGCACCGCAATAGGTAGTGTACGGACAATGTACCAAATTCAGTTCCCTATAATGGTGTTCTATGTAGTGCTCACGATTTTTCCATCGTAGGGAACAGTGAGTAGGGGACCATTTCGAACACAGCTATAGTTTGAAGAAAGTAGGGGAAGTGGACATGGACGTGTTGAAAACAGGGTAACGCGGTAACGAAATGCAGGGGCAAAACTTTATGCTCTTCACGTGTTTGAGTGGCTCTCTGGTTGCTTTTATCTCTCCGTCACGCTTTGCTTTCTCTCTCTTGTTCTTTCGCTCTCAGGCGTTTTCGCGTAAACCCGTGGACGCCCCCTGCTGGCCCGGTGTGTATCGGCTCTGCCTGTCTCTGATGGAGAGTCTGCTCAAGACGCTACGCTACAACTTCATCAACGAGGCGCTTGACTTTGTTGGCGTTCACCAGGAGCGCATCCTGCAGGTGTGTGCGTTTAGTGAGTGTGTGCACCGGTGCACTGGAAAACGCACAAAGCTTTTGTAGTGATGTCATGGATGAGAACCTACAGATACATGCAATGAAACCGGCATATATTACTGACACCTCCTACATACGACGTGACAATACAACATACTGTATCTGTCCTCTTTCTCTTCTCATATGTGCACTTATACTGACAGTTGCTATGGCACTCAGAACAGCCAATCAGATCAAACGCAGCGATCACATGCAAGCCTGCAGATCCCTCTCCAACTCGAACCATACAATACACTAGGCTACAATACCAGATTAATAATACAATAATTTGTTACATGCATTGATTTGCAATAAGGCTCTTGTACATTGCAATGCTGAACACACACACACACACTCGCTGATCTATGTAAGCTTACAGCCATTCAGACACGTGTATGCAGAGCCTCACGCGCCACCACACGCACACACACACTCACACACACAGTGCAGAACTGGAGTACGAGTCTCTCAAGGTACATATATACACACACACACACACACACACACACAC
>JAOUQW010000019.1:1493793-1516038 GCA_028565825.1 Olivaichthys viedmensis
CTGGGATATGCGAAGAATCAATTTCACTGTACTGTACTTGTATATGTGACAATAAAGGAGCATTCTATTCTATTCTAAATCACCATTCCTTACATGCATCTAAACAGGCAATTAATATAACAATCATCTTTAGATTTATTTGATATTCATTTGAACTAGTAAGGTCATTTGAACTATTATGATTTCTGTGATTACTGAGGAGATGCTTGATTTTAATCCAGCACGAATCTCTAGTGTTCAAAGTCAAGTCTGAAAAGTAAAATTACCAGAGCAAATTGGCTTTTGGCTGAACTCAAAGGTCCTTCTGTAAAAGCATTTGGTTTGAATGAAGTCTTCCTAATAGTCACATATACCTCCATTTAGCAACTGGAAGAGCAAGCATATGTGCCACCAAAATGGAGTTTGAGCTGGCAGAGACCATATTGTATCCTACGGTCTAAATTGTCCTACCACCAGCTACACCTAATTAAAGTCAAAGGAGACATAAAATACCTCTTGCATACCTCTTACCTCTACCTCTACCTCAATGCGATTTCTGACCTGACTGAATTGTGATCTACTTTAGCTAACACATTTATTAGGTTGTGCTGTTTTATCTCGCATTAGAAAAAGTAGTTTATTGCAAAACTTTAGATTCAGCTAGTTGCTCCACGGGTTAGAATTACAACATCCTCACTTTGGTGAGTCGGCTGTTTTGGAATGTTTTGCTGCATTTTTTGAGCCTGCTGTAGCAACGCTTCAAACTAGCTGCTGCTTAGCTTTACTAATGTCTTTACATGTCTAGGATGAACTCACAGTCTAGCCCTTCCCCGGCTTCAAAGAAGTCATGCATTCAGCCCCATCCTCAGGGCTGTGTTGCCACACAGTAGGTGTCATGTTTGTTCAGTCTAGGGTACCAGTCCAAAAAGAACATGTTGTTCAGCCCGAACACTGATATGCATTTCCTCCAGTGGAGCTGATCCCCACCACGTTGGAAAGGGTGTGTCAGGAGGGTTTGTCTCTTGTACTATGGCCGGGGAAATCATTTCAGAAAAATCAGTCTCCTAGCAGGAAAGCCGTGGAGCCTTTCCCTGCCCAGGGACCTTCTATCTCAGGAAGGGGGGCAGGGGGTTCACCCCCACCTGGGGCTGTGGTGCCTGCATGCTTACCTGCTGAATGGTCAAGCCTAAGATCCAAGAGCGTTCCCCCTATGTCATCCCCACGATTCAGAATTCTAGGGCATCCTCTTTGAGAGGCCTCTACTTCTACAAGTAGCAGGTACTTCAGCATTGGTGTTAGGGGAAAGACCTTTCCAATGTTCTATTGTGGATGTTTTAAAATACTTTAAAGAATTGTTGGAGCTGGGGATGCTCTTTCTTCCCAAATAAAAGTGTATCTGGCGGCAATATCCGCCTGTCATGTGGGCTTTGGGGGGGTGTTGCCAGGGGCTCACCCTCTTGCCATACGCCTTATGAGAGGCATGTACTGTCTAAGGCCTACTGCTAGACTAATAACCCCCTCATGGGATTTGCCCCTGACTCTGAAGGCAGTATGTGTTTCTCCATTTGAGCCTCTAGATTCAGTGGACATTAAATTTTTTGCATACAAGACTGCACTGCTCCTTGCTCTAGCCACAGCAAAGTGACGTATAGCAGCACCATGACGTATGGCAGCAAGGGGCTGTCACGACTGATCAGTGCGAGCGCATTCCATACAAGGGTTGGCTGCGCCTGAGGCCCTGTTCAAGGGAGTGTTAGTGGCAGATATTTGCACGGCAGCCTCATGGGCTTCCCCTAATAATTTTGTGTGTTTTTATTATTTATTTATTTTTTATGGCTTGGACATCACCCATCTGTGGCTCACTCCGTCCTCTCTACTGGGTCAAGGTTGCACTAGGACATCTATTCAAATATGGTATAGGCTAGGTTATTCTATTACGGGCTAAGGCGTTTACATCCAGGTTTTAACTGGTAATTTTGGGGAAATTACAGAGATTCCTTAATTTTAACATAAAATTGTTCCAGAAGTTCTTCAGGTAAAAAGAATCCCACTCAAATTGGGCTCTTAGTGTTTGCTGTGGAATTTTCTTGTATTATTCATTTATGCTATTCCCACTGTATTCACTTTTTTTCCCCTTTCTCGCTCTAGCTGTGGCTTTGTTTTTGGCCAACCAGTGGTACTCTGTGGAAGACATTCTCAAAACTTCCAACTCCATACGAGAAGGCCTTGTCAAGGTAGTACATCAGAGTTCTACTAGGGGGGTGGAATTTAATCTTTCCATTGCCTGCCCTCGGGTGATGATTTAATTGGCATTCTTTGGCTTCCTTTTTCCCCTGTTATTGGATTATTTAACAGGCGGAAGGTGGATGTGTTGTGTTTTTTTTTTATATAGATGAAATGATTTAGGCATGGTCATCACTAATTAACTGAATCTGGCATATTTTGTTTATGTATGCATTAGTGTAATATTTTAGTTGTACGAGATGAATATATGTGAGGTAGAACAGGTTGTCTGAGTTGTTCTGTTAAACTGGCCGTTTTATGTCATACAGTTTTGCATACGCAGGGATGTTTTATGGCGTACAGTTTTGCATATGCAGGTCTAGTTTCATTTTACCCTGGGACTGGTCATGAATCGCGAACACACACACACACACACACACATAAACACTTGTGTGGTTCTAAAAGCTGGAGAGGGCATAGCAATGTGTTACTATGCCAAAATGCGTATTATTCCAGACTCATGAAACAAATTAAATTTGCATGCTAAAAAGTGAAAACCAACCATGTACATTATGTAAACCATGTCGTTTACGGTGGTGTCTACTGCTGTTGTTAAAGGTGCAGTTTTTAATTTTTAAAAGTGCTTTTACACCTGTAATAATCATTTAATTTCAAAGATACCTTTGAAATTAGAAACTGGGGATTTGCTTTATTGCCCATGCAATGGATCTCGCAAGTTTGATTTCAGGTTTACACTTTTTCCAGCCACAACACTCGGATCAGCCCTTTTTCCTTAAAAGGCAACTTGAGACATACTCTAGGGCTTTAAAAATGACTTCTTTCTTAATTGTATTAACATTTATGTTAGCATTCATCAATGGCCGTACCAAAGATCTAAAAAAATGAAAGAAAACAAAAAAAGCTTGACTGGCACTCTTGTCATCATCTCGTTCCTCACATTATATAAAAGGAAATGCACAACTATTCTCATTTTCTTTTGCCTAGCTTTTGGAACTTTTGCAAATCATTTCGGTTTGCTGTATTTTTTGGTCTGTTGTATATTTGTTCATTGTTGATTTGTTTATCACAGGTGAGGTCTGTGGGTGAGAGGATCGTCCTGTACGCGTTGAATCGCATTGTTTACCGCACTAACGAGATGGGCACGGGAGAGATGCCCTTCCTGTGCCACGGAGAAAATGACTACGCAAAAATCCTCTGGAAGAATGGCGTGGCCGTGGGTTTCTACTCGGTCAAACCCAAAGGTCTGTTTGCCTTCCTGAAATCTGCAACTGTTTGTATTTTACACACCAAAGCCACACTGGTGCATTGTACAGGCTCTCTAGTGCAGGTGTGCTACCTTTCTGTGTTCAACCATGGTGTCTATCCCGATATAAAATGAACACAGGACGTTCTGAATAGAATGGATTTCTGTTTTATGAATGAAATTCAGATGACTTTTTTAGAAACAGGTGCGACTGAAATACGACATGTATTCTTATTCATTTCTTTTTATTGTGCCTCCTGCAGGTAGCATTTGTAATAACTATGTGAGGCAGTGCTACTTCCTCCCTGTCATGGAGTCCATATTTGTGAGGAAAGCTCACCGGGGAAAAGGCCATGCACTACAGATGCTGGAGGACTTTGTGGATTCTTTTAAAGAGGATGAGCTCGGTCTGAAGTACCCACTGTCCCCAGCAATAGCCAGTGGTAAGAAAGTGTTCTTGATTTAATTAGTTGGGGTTTTTTGGGTCTAGATTCATGCTTGGTTGCTATAAATTTGTTCACCAAGTTGGGGCAAGCCGAAATATTTTGTCAACAATAGGTTACAGTTCTGTAATAATGACAGTTTTGTTATACAGTTATATAATATAATGTAATAGACCTGTTATTTAATCAATTCACCAATGTGACCTGGACAGTGACTGGACCTTTATTCTCTGTTCCATGAACCCTCTGGAAACATGGCAAAAAAATACAAATAAACTGTTAGTAGTGTCTTTTTTTACATTACACACTGAACAGAATCATGTTATTCAAATAAAGCCAACTTTTACTATTCCAGAACCAAAGAGTTTGGAAGATTTGAGCAGTTTAGGGTCAAGGGCCTTGCTCTATATGTCATCCCAACAGTAGCAGCTTGGTGGTGCTGGGATTTGAACTTTCTGATCAGTAGCCCAAAGCCTTAACCTCTGAGCCACCACTGAGCGCGCACACACACACACACGCGCCTAACCAGCTCTCACAAAGTCTGCTAGCTGACCTTCAGCTCTGGTAACACTTGAAGGTTCAGTTTATTAAGCATGTAACTAATGTCAGTAACATTTAATGCCAATGTTATCTGACGTTAGCTATAATATTAGCTTTCTGCTGAGTCTGGTAGACCAAGACCAATCCTGTTTTGTACACTTACTTTTTATTACTCTCATTGCTCACCTAAAACATATGCAGCTAAAAGTTTCTCTCCTCCGGCTCATCATACTGAGGCTTCAAGTCTGCTCTCTTCTGTCAGCGCGTAATAGAACGTCGATAATGTTGCATATTCATCCTGGATGATGATTGGCTAGCTTATAGAACCTTATAATACCAAGTTTATCCAAGAGTTTGGAAATAGAACTTTTTATTTTTTCCAACTATTACACCAAAACTATTACGCTTTGCAAAAAAAAAAGTAAATAAAAAATAGGCCCCAGTGGAGAATTTTGTGGTTAACTTATTTTCAACCAAAATGCCAGATAATTATAATTGTGAGGTAATGACATGCCAGAACTACATAAACATGATACTGTATGTAACTTGATGTCGGTCATTTGACGTCTGCTTTTGCTTACAAAACGTACTAATTGTACTTTTAAATATCTTCTTGAAACATAAGTACAGAGTCTAATCGTGGGAGTGTTTAGCTACATCAGTGGTGGCAGTAGAGAGAGCTGGTGTAATGCCAAACATCTGAAACAAGTCCTGAAGTTCTGAGCTCTGAAACGTGTTCTGACATTCATGTCTGCATTTATGACATATGTTTATCGCACACTCACACACACCGTTTAGAGTTTGTGGTTTCTAAGTAATTAAACATGGTGCAGGGTTGGATGTGTAAGCATTTAGGTGATGCTATTTTTAAGTAAAAAATCAATCAATCAGTCAATCAATATGGGTCATTCTACACAAGTGGTGCAAATTCAGTGTGAAAAGTTTTCTTCATTTACATTTAAAATTGTTTTACCTTTGTATTGGACAGTAACTAAAATGTATAAATTGATTGTGTACAATTCAATCTTTTGATGCATGTTATTTTTTAGATAACTCCCTAAATTTTGTCCATACCGAAACAGGGCAGCAAACCAGGAATAAAAAGAGAACCAAATAGTGTTTTCAATTCTTGTTAACTGAAATTTATTGTCTCTATTTTGGGGATGGTTTTCTAATAATTTTTTTTATCCCCTGTTAGGCCTTAATTTATGTAACTAACTTGAAAATTGATAATCTTTTTGTTAAATAGCAAATGTTGACGATATAAAATTTTCATTCATGCAGTGATTCAATTACAAATGCCACATTTTATAACTTAAACATTTAAAGTGTGTGTTTCGGTCGTGGCCTTAACGTTTCTGTTGTGACCTAAATATTTTATAACCTGCTCCCTTTCAGACAAGTCTTTGATATACGTAAATCTTACCCATTGCTTTTGCCTTCAATTTCATTCCTTTCTTTCTGTGGATTTTTAAAATTATTATTATTGTCTCCTATTGGGTTCTTCCCGATTCTCTGCCTATATTCATGCAATCCTTCTGCTTCTAGACATATTTGACTCTTTTTAAGTGGCTTGCTACTCTCTGAATTGCTTTATCAGTGAAAAATTTTACATTAGGATGTTTTAATGATGCACACTGGTTTACAAAGAACCTGCACTGACAACTGATTGTTATTATTTTAATGTTTTGACTGTTTTGGTTGTGACAATTCAGGCTAATTTAGCACTTATCTTAAGATGTGTACATTGCAGAAATCTAGCAGTTATAGATTTTGAAAAAAGCAAGTCATGAAAGCAAATTCTTTCGAACATCCAGATGTTCTCATATTTGTAAACGTTAAAAGACGACATCTGGCCATGTGGTCCTGAAGGAGGAAAAGATTTAACACTTATTTTTGGTCACATGTTTAGGAGGGAGGCAAAATATTTATTTAGTGCAGAGGGATTTTTTTGTGTGTGTGTTTCCGATATTGACGATATTGAAAAATGGGGACGTCATATTTTTAGTTTTCAAAAATCATGAAAAAAAAAAAATTAAGACTGGATAAACAAATTTCAGTAGTAATTTAAAAAGCATACTAGGAAAAAGTATTTTTTTAAAAATGAGTATGTAATTTCAGTGGTTAGACGGGGGGTAACTCTCAATAGAGAAGAATATATAAACCCACATTTTAATCAAATTTTATACATTTATTGTTTAAAATATTCACATTGTGTTTGTTAAGTACTAAACTTGATGTATATACAAACACTAGTTTTTTGCAACTACAGTAGGGCCCTAAAGTCTAAGTTAAATAAATAAAAGCACTATCAAGAACTTTTATTTAATCAGTTACCAAAAACTAATACAGTTTATATTCAAATTGTTTCTCAAACAAGATTCCACCATTCTTCACTAATACAAGTGTAAAAAAGTGTGTACTTATTGAATGAATGAAGCAGTAGTGATTACACAATGCATGGAGGACTGTACTAATTGAGGCGATATCAGGTTTTAGTCGTAAAGAGATGCCAACAATTAACAGTGTTATGAGCGTACGTGTTGCCATTTGAATGAAAGATATTGCATCACAGTGTACAAACAAAAAGGCAAACGGGACATTCAGATATATTTCAATTTCACATGAAAACTTCTCAAACAGCTTAAAAATAAGTGGTTCGATAAAATCATGTATTATTTTTTGGGACTTTTGAACATACAAGACAGAAATAATGACCCCCTTATTTTTTGCAGTGGTTTCTGATGTGCACAAACCGTGTGTTGTATGAATATATAGACCATGACTCCCTCTCTGCAGTGTGTAGGCATTATCTGGACCGTTACCCGGCCGATGTGGACCTGCTCTGGGAGGTGGAGGGGGTTGGTGGCCCCTACCAGAGGACCAAAGTGGCCAACAAATTCGCCTCTCTGCAACGGAGCGGTAAACACATTGATAAAGTCCATCTATTCAGCCTCTGAGCTCCACTGTTGGGTTAAATATGTGCACTTTTTAGGGCCATGACACACTGGCAACTTTGTAGGGATACTGCGACTGTTGCCCAAAACATTTTCAACAAAACTTTTCTGACCAATCGGAGAAATAGAAAGAGAAAAAATACCACCATGCAATGTTCCTGGACTGAACCAAAAACTTTTTTTTTTGTCCTCTGGTAAATCGGTGTTTTAAGTCATAGAATTTATAGAAAAGTAATTTTGTCAAAAAAGGAATAGAATGTAAAAACTGTGATTTTTTTTTTTTTTTTTTACTTTTTTTGATGCGCATGAAATTCATTTAGTCATTTAACTAACATGCCAAGTTAGATTGTTAGAAAATGGCAAACACTAGTTGGTTAGCAAGCTAGCTCAGCTGACTAGTCCTAAGGAAGCATTCAATAAATGTTTCCATTTAGCTAATAACTTTAGCAGTCTCATCATTTTAATCCTCATAAAATATTCATAACTTGCCTTCACTGAAACTTATGATCATTAATTTATGAAGTTGACAGTTGATTAATTTGCTCAACTGTTTTCAAGTTGCCAGTGTATCATAGAGGCAGTTTTTTGTTCCTGACCCTGGGCACTGGATGTTTTTGTGGGTTTTTTTTGTGTCTGTTCTTAAACACCTGATTTAAAAAAAAAAATTAAAAAGGCCTTGATAATTAGCTAAAGAGTTGAAGGTTGGTGAAACACTGATTGCAGGCAGTCCCGCACTAGGTTTGAGAACTATAAGCATAGAAGGTAACAGTGTGGATCCCTGCTACTCCTCCATATGGACAGGAATGTGTAGCTTTAGGCATGTGTGATTGGACTGACTGGTCTTTTTAAGCTAATCTGAGAACAGCTGTCTGTGCCCAAATCTAAACCTTAACCACTATCAAAATGACCATCTGTACTGCATAACGAACATATGACCGTGTCATGTGACTGAATTGATTTATGATTTGATTACATTCATGGCTTACTTGTTAATGGTATCGCATGCTTTGTGATGAAGCCGATGATCATAAAGGTGGGCCTGGTGAGGACGATGGCCAGAACGGAGATATGGTGGAGGATGAGGCGGAGAGAACGGAGGAGACCTGTCTTGACATCACTGTATGTCTCTCTGTTTATTTGATCATTTTACATCAGTGACTGATGATAAGTATTAATACTAATGTATAACAGTAAATAAACATCGTCAACCTGTAGCTTGTTTACAGCCTCAGTGTTGGTAGCCAATGGAATGTAAAGGTTAATAAGCTGAGCTCTGAAGATGTACTGAGTTGTTGATGTGTAAAGTGTGATGTGCCCTCTATCGTAATCCCCATTTCTAGCATATTTCAGTCAATTGTTCATTCATGTTGCCATTTATGTAGATATGAACCTGTAAGATATTAGTTATTGAAATGAACGACAGAGACAACTCGTAATGTCCACTTGTTTTCCCACAGGAGGAAGTCATTGTTGTCAACAAGCATACTAAAGTAGTTGAAGGTATGTAGAGGGACTGCCGATATCAAATGAGTACATGTTTTTGCCATCCTTTAAATCTCTTTCTCTCTCTCTCTCTCTCTCTCTCTCTCTGCAGAGATGGATACACCGATCTCCACGCGCACTCGGAGCAGTGAGCACAGGCGGAGGAAGCGAGCGAGAGATGACGACGACGAGGAGGAGGCAAACGGGGCGGACAGCCGACCAGAGAAAATCAACAGGTCTTTAACTTGCATGGTTACAAAACAGAAAACACTTAACCAAGCAACCCCCATCCACCCCTCTCTCTGTCTGTCTTACAAGGTCTAGGTCTTTTTTTCTTTTCTTTTTTTTATCCATAATGCACGGATACGCATGTCTCCGCATAATGGCGAGCTAATCAGCAGAAGACTGAGTGCTGTTTATTTTTTATTTTTATATGGTTATTTGCCCTGAGGGTTCATTAGATTTCTAGTTTTTATTATAATTTCCAATTTAAAACCGCATACTGTTATTGTTAGATCGATTAGGCCTGTGCTATTAGTAATAATGTCAGTGTTTTATTTCCAAAGAGCATAGTCTCCTAAATCGATCCCAGCACCCATGGACTTTTTTCCCATGCTCTACTGTGTTCGACAGCACTGCCAATTTCAGTTATCATTTTTCAGATTAAGTGTGTTACTGGAGAAATTCACCATAGATTTTTTCGTCTACGATTGGAAATGGCAAATGAGTAAAGAGTTAATGATCACAGGTGAGGGAGAGCGAGGATTAGCTTGCTTGAATTGCATGTAACCATAATGTGAAGGCAAAGATCACCGTGGATCATCGCAGATCTGAATGGAGTGGATGTGTGATCACAGGGTGGATGTCCCTGCTGATGGCCTGGGAGACGAATGTGTCCCTGAGGCTCTACTGGTCACGGAGGAACCGGTGAGAAAGACACACACACACACACACACACACGTTCTAGTCTGCATATCTGTTCAAATTGGGTGTTTTTTTTAATACTAATAATGTCAGCAGGTCAAACCAACCAGGTGAGCAGTAGGAATTTGAAATGTATGAAAATGAAATGTTTTATTCTCATGGTGGTTAATTTTGGACTCTCATAATAAGCTACCACTAAGCAAGTGCAAAATCCCCTTCACGTCACGTCAATGTGGTAACTACATGTCAGCTTGTTGGGTAAGCTTTGCTCTTCAAACAGTCATTTAATTTACCTCTTTAGTATTTTTTCACATTTTTGTAGAGTCCTAGGGTACAGATAAAGTTTTTTTTTCTCTAGCTGGTAAAACACAACTTGCGCCTCACTGAAATATTTGTAGTAGAAATGTAGAAATGGTCCGCCATTTCTACTTGGCGTTAGCTTTTAACAGCAAAACTACGTGCCGTTAGTTCTCAGCATCTGTGCACAGACTGCAGTAGTCTACCTACACGGACAGCAAGACATTTACATTTGTTACTTTTATTTTTGAAAGAAATTTGGGAATTCCGAAGTAAAAATGTTTTTCTGAACATTCATTTCTAGTTTTGTAGCTATAAATATTCATATTTTGTCTGTGAAAATATGAGTACTTTTTAATTTGGGGTATTTAAATATCATATAACTATATTTTTGGGGTCTATTAGGATTTTACAGCTAGCTGGTGATTTGAGTGTCTGAGATTACACTCTTTACATGCATGCTTTTGCTTTATACGCTTTACAACCAGATCGTGTTTATTTCATTGCTGTGTGTTCTGCGTGTGTGTCTCTCCCTCCCTCTCTCTCTCTGTACTGGAGGTCGTGGAAGTGAACAGGAAGCAGGCTGAAGATCAGGAGGAGGTTAAAGAGGGAGCAGAAAAGGAGACTGAATCTATCCTCCAGAACGGCACTGCAAGAGAGGAGGAAGAGGCTGAGGCACGTGATGCTCCTGTACGAAAGGTTAGACATTTAAAACGCATAAAAAAAACCCAACTCTCACTTCATCACACATCACTTACTCAGAATCACTAATACACAAGTGTTGGCTGGAATGCAGGTTAAAATAAGAGTGTTGAGTGTTGTTATAAAATATGTTACAGATTTATACAGAGGGGTTAAAAAATCTGATTCCACCATGAAAAACTTTTTCACCAGCTATCAAATAACAACATATTATTTTACTATGTTGATACTCATTATTCAAGAAAACATTGTTTAACCCAGAGACAAATCTTTTATTTTTATTTTTTTTTTTACCTTGTCTGAAATTAAAATTGACGTTCACATTTGCTTCATTTATTTTTCAAATTGCTGTAATTCCAACACAATATATGTGCCTAACACATTAATTGTTGTCCTTTACATCATCCCTGTAAACTTTAATGAACTTATAGAAGTAAAGATGGATGGAATCTTGGTTGACAATAAGTTGATAAGATTGTGGTTGTTTTTGATAACTATTGGAAACAGTTCTTAGAAGAGGAGAAGCTACTTGATTTTTGAACTCTAATACAATCTCCTCTGCAGGATAGCACTGTCACTGTGGACACCACAGAGGAGCCAGCTGCAGAGATACAGGAAGAGGAAGCAGCTCCTGAAGCAGCTGAGGATAACCAGGAAATGGAAGTAGAACCTACAGCTGAGGTGCAACAAAAAGAGGAAGATGCTGCTGGAGCTGAGGAGGAAGGGGTTGCTGAAAATAAGCAGGAAGAAGAAGTAGATCCTGTGGCTGAAGCAACGCTAGAAGTAGCTCCTGTAGTTGAGAAAGGGAAGGGAGCTCCTGCAGCTGAGGAGGAACATGAGGTAGCTCCTGCAGCTGAGGAGGAACATGAGGTAGCTCCTGCAGCTGAGGAGGATCATGAGGTAGCTCCTGCAGCTGAGGAGGAACATGAGGTAGCGCCTGCAGCTGAGGAGGATCATGAGGTAGCTTCTGCAGCTGAGGAGGAACAGGAGGTAGCTTCTGCAGCTGAGGAGGAACAGGAAGTAGCTCCATCAGCTGAAGAGAAACAAGATGCATCTCCTGCAGCTGAAGGGAAACAAGATGCATCTCCTGCAGCTGAAGGGAAACAAGATGCATCTCCTGCAGCTGAAGAGAAACAAGATGCATCTCCTGCAGCTGAGGAGGAACAGGAAGTAGCTCCTACAGCTGAGAAACAGGAAGTAGCCTCTGCAGCTGAGGATAAACAGGAAGTAGCTCATGACATGGCTCCTGAAGTTGAGAACCAGGAAGAAACTCCTGCAGCTGAAGAACCACCTTCTCCAATTGCCACTCCTGCTGAGGGAGAACAAGGAAAAGAGGAGGATATGGAGGTAGTGAATGAAGAGAATGATCTCGATGAGGAAGTGACTGACACATCTGAGCAGTCTCCTAATGAAGAGAGCCAGCCTTCTGGAGAGAAAGAAAATGACACATTGATGGTGGAGGAGGAGGAGGAGGCAGTGCAAAAGGAGGATCAGATAAGTGAAGAGGAAGATAGAAAAAACCTGAACGAGGCTTCTGATCGTTCAAGGGTTCTTCGAGGACTCAGAACCAATGCGGTGCCTCCAACCTCCAAACGCACCTCCAAGAGACTGAGGAAGGCAGTGTTTGTACTGGAGGACGATGAAGAAGAACAGAGGGAGGCAAAAGTGGAAGATGAAAACAAGGGAACGAGCACAGAGGAAGAAAAGGTGACAACAGAGGAAGAGGTGGAGCACAGCTCAGAGGAGGAGGAGCAAGAAGATCCACCAATGATTGACAGGAGGGTGTTGAGGGGGAAACCCAAAGTGATCCAGACCACGCCGCGACCCAGAACCAAGCGACGTGGCAAGATGTGAACACGCTTCACATACACACTTGCTCACTGAATCACTTGGTTACTGTTGTTGTATTTCTCTGAACATTCACACATTTTTTTAAACACACAATAGTTATTTCAAGCAAAAGGTTCCAATACACCAAACAGCACAATACGGCCACTAATAAGGTTTAAGCTCGTCCGTGCGTGTGTGTATGTGTATATACAGTATATATAAATCCACACGTACACAGATGAGCTTAAACCTGATTGTGCAGAGTTTTATAGTGCTGGGTTTTTGTACTGGGGTCTGGGTTTATAATGGCTCACAATCTTCTAACTGTTGCTAAAGCTTTTTGTGAACTCACTTTTTATTACTTAAACAGAGAAGAAATAAAATGTCATATTTTGTATAAAATATTTCAGATCTTCCTATACTAACTCTTCACTATTACATCCAGTTTAGCCATCATGATTACTTTCTTGTACCACCGAGTTCCCTATAAGCCCCAGGAACCTGAGACCACAATGCTTTGCAAACAGAGTTGCGCTTGCACACTTAGGATTATGTTATAATGGACATTTTAACCATGACAGCATCATGTTTTGAGCTTTACCTTTTAATTGGTGTTTGCTGTTCAAATGTTGCGTATTTTAGTTTTGCAATGAAGGTGGTTAAATACTGCCTCGCCAATCATACTTTTTTTTTTTTTTTAGGTATGCTCTCAGAATGTCATAACTTTTTTCTCCCTGCATACAAACAAGTCGGACCCCTGAAAACTTTGCTAAATCCTAATTCTCATGCATGCAGTCAAGTGCAAAAGTTTGCATACCCTTGGAACAAAATAAAGACACAGAAATTGAATTCATAGCAACAAGACATTTGTGTTAGGTTTCACAGATGTTCCTTTATTATCACAAATGCTCAAATTAATATTTTATAATAATTTGTATGCCCACCCCTTTGCCTTTATAATGGCCTCCAACCTTTTTCGTATCCTCTGAGCAGATTTGATATCCTCCCAGTTGTAACAATCCCCCCTGCAGCCCTGATCTGATTTAATTTTGCCCCATGTCATAAACTGGGGGGACTTTGAGGGTCCCCAGACCTGTATTGTAGAAAGGCAAAACTCTTTTTCTGTTGATTTTTGCCGTATGTTTTGGATTATCTTGTTGCTGGGTTACACCCAGCTTCTTACTTCTTAGGGGTTTCAGAGGCATTGACTGGGGCCCTGTGTAGTGTACTATGAAGGGAGTAGGGGGTGTTTTGGATACAGCCAGTGAAATAAAGAACATTTTACACATTTTAGTTCATAGCAACAATCCAGCACTTGAGGGCGCGCATAGAGCAGAATTCTGACCCCAAATAATCCATATTACTCATAATAAAAATCACCAGTGACAAAAGTGGTTGCAGTGATGTCATATGATATGGCTGTTCTTGGAGTATATGATGCTCTTGTATTTTTATACAGTATATTAATGGCTGCCCTTTATGGGCTAAAACAGTTCTCTTAGTAAATTGTGTAACAATAAAACTGTTGAATTATTTTTTATCCCTTATATTCGTTAAAAGCCCATTTCTGGAAATGCTTTACGTCTGTGTTTATCTGAGCCTGTATCTCTTTTTATGTATCATACATAAAAATTCATACAGCTGTATGAAGTGAATAATGTTGTTTTGTTGTTTTTTTGTTCACTGTTTAGTTTCTCTGACTTGCGTTTGCCACATGAGGGCGCTCTAAGGTCAGCTAAGCCACTGCTGATGGATTTTCCCCACATACACACATTGATGGCACAGTAGAAGCTCTTTTTAGGTGCCACACTGCGTCTGTCTGAACCTTAGGGCGTATGGTGGGTTTACACTACCTCTCACATGGAAATGAGTGTGTGAAATCCGTGATGAGTGTTTGTTTTTGTTTGTGTTGTGGTTTTTTTTTTTTTACTGCACTTCTGATGGACAGACTCGTGTCACGCACTTTCTGCCTGTCCAACACACAATTCAGATATGCTGTGTTGTACAGTAAACATCTCAACCCTGATGCCCTATTATCTGAATCTGTTTTTCTGTGAATTTCTTCTATTTTCCGATTAATTTAACAATTACGGTAGAATTTTCAGTACCATTTTAATGATTTTGTTCAAGCTGTGATTTCCCCCCTTCCCAGTAGCCAATAAATAATTTTCTTGATATACTTTGGATTTTGCCATTTATTAAGGGTTTCTTTGAAATGGTCTATTCTATCTTCTGGCTCCCAAATCCTTCCTACCTTTTGATTATTCATCCTGTCGTTGTTTAATTTAAGTGTACATGATATCAAGTTAGTTTTTAATTAACCATGTTTATGTAAACATTGGGCTGCAAACGATCAATTAAAAACTAATCAATTACAAATAATTATGATTTATATGAATGGAAAATAAGGTTCAGTGTTTTATATCAGCGCCATATCAGCACAGGTCTTTGAACTGCATAAATGCGCACATATGGAGAGGAGGTGAAAGGATAATGTGGTGCCAGTTTTTGATGAGAAAAGGTGTGTGTGTGTGAGAGAGAGAGAAGCAGTTCTTTTTGTAATTGGAAACAAAAGCCCCCCAGCTGCTAGGTCTCTGCTCACTGGCACTAGTTCACTAGAATCAGTTTTATTTTATTTTTATTTTTTTAAAGCCAATTTTCTGTCATTCTCTTATTTATTTTTATTTTTTTTATTTTTTACTACTTAGCTATTTCTGTACAATTAAAAAAAATAAAAATACTTTGGCATATTTTATCTTCAGCACGAATGTGTTGTTTTTATGAGATTCCTTCTAATTTTATTTATTTGGATTTCTAGGTACTAAAGGGATCCTGTTTGTTTTGTTTTATATATTGTGTGCATTGTACATCGTGATGTGTGTGTGTGTGTGTGTGTGTATGGTTTCATGGGATTTTGTGTGTGTGTGTGTGTGCGCGCCCGCGCATGTTCTTCCCCTTATTTGAGTGCAAAAGTGTATACATTTGTAGTATCAGCTTGTGTGCTGCTCATCGTGTCTGTGTTGGGGTGTGTGTGTGTTTTGCAGTGCTGGCTGATTAAGCATGGCTCGGGTTTTTGTGTGTAATTAATGATGTGTCTCGTGTTCGCTCCCCTGGTAAAGGCTAATAGGATTTCCCTGCCCTGGGCTATGGCACTGAGAGGAGGTGCAAATGGAGGGGTGCATGAAGGAGGGAGGGAGGAGGAGAGAGGGATGTGGGGAGTCTTTTTGCCATGGTGAGGGAAGATGGCAGAGTCTGCTTGTGGAATGTGATGGGAGAATCTCACCTAAGAACAGGCAGCTTCTTGATGAGGTGGCGTGAAATGGAAAAATCTGGTGACAATTTTTAGTACAAAACAAAACGTATAAAATAAAAGTATATTTTTGTTGTCACTAAAATTCAAAACCTTATGAAGGCGGATTCCAATTTATTGTGTACGCACATCATAGCTGTCTGACAGTGTATGCACTCGCTCTTGTATGAGTGAGTGTGTTATATGATTCTAAAATCTCAGTTCTTGATTTTCATTGTTAGCCATTATACATGATATTGTGGCATCCTGTATTATAAAGGTGCTCACAGGATTAAAGGTGCAATCAGTATGCATAGGCTAATTAACATTTGAGTTTGATCAGTGTTGCCTTACTCCGATCATCTGCGCTAACGTTCAAAAGTTTGGAATCAATGTTTTCAGTGATATAAACTCCATTTAGTTTCAGATCCGTCTATAAAATGATTGTAATATGATTCTACTGTTTATGCACTTTAGGTTTCACATCATTTATAGAAAGCTGTAAAACATTGTGTCCAGAATGATGACTCCAAAATGACTATGAAAGTTGTGTTAATGTAAACATTAATACCCAGAATGCCTCTTTTTTTGGAAAGCAGTGATCAAATCTTGACGTGGAGACTTAAATAATATACTGGAATACTCTATGTATAGTCATTTCTCCTTTACATTTTTATCATTTAACTTAAATGACTTTTAAATAACCTTTTCAGAAAATACTTTAAATACCAAACAAAACCTCTCAAAATACCTTTTGGTGTGTGGTTTATATTTGATATATTAGATCTACTACATTGTAGAAGAGTTTAGTTAATAGAATAATGACTGGTCATAAAATATGACGACACGTGATTCCAAACTTTTGAACGCTAGTGTACCTACCTATACAATTTTCATTTATTTAAAATATTCTTTAGGGGTGCAAGTCATTTTGACACTTTTTTTTTGAGAGAGTATTATTATTTAAAAATGAAGTTATTATGAGAATGATTTTATTATTTAAATGGAAATTTTGAATCATTGTGTGTAATGTTTATTTTATAGAATATTTTGCCCATTTTCTTGAAGGGTGCCAATAATTCTGGAGTTGATATTTTTCTGAGATTTATGATGAAAGGCATTAAGATAATAAGGGATTAAGCAAATAAGTCCACTCGCACAAGCATATGGCAACTGATAATGAACACATATTGTGTATGCTCATTATCATGCCTAAAATTAGTTGGCTGTTTGGAGATGAACTGTATAGTATGTATCCCTTTGTAGTGTTTCTTATAATGATGAGTGAGGGAGCAATAAGTGACTTTATTGCTTGTCAGTTGCATTTTACTGGTTTGCTGCAGGTCACAGCAGCTGGTCTTGACATTAGAATTGGACTGTAGCCATGTTTAACCTGAATGTAAATAAGCAAGCTATTTCCCTGTGCATGGGCTGCTATGAGAATCTACTTCTAATACTATTATGCTACCAACAAGAAATGTTTTTAGATGCAAAGCACCTCATGGACCTTAGCAAGCTGAAGATTATCAGTAAAGAGGATGATGCTGTGTCACAGAGAACTAGGCCCCTATTTATTAATGGTGCGTAAAGTATGTGTACGAACATTTGCTTGGATTTGTGCGTATATTTACGCACTGCTTTGAATATGCATATACAAAAAGCACCAAGCAGTTGAAAATAAAGTTGCAAGTGTTACGCGTTAGCTAAGGAGGGCTTTTACGTAAGTGTTTCTTCATCGTATGTCTGGGTCTGCTAATCAGATTTATACTATTTTACTGCTTTTTGGTTAAATATAATTACTGGTAAATACAGACATGTTTTTAGTTACACTCAAAGCTCATAAAAGGCTACCATTCGGTCTGTTAATGAATGCAGCATGACTTATCAGACTTTGTTGGAGTATGTTGTGACATTCGGAGGGAGCACGTTTTCAGAGACCGGACAAATTTCTTTGCTAAAAGCTCAGAATGGCTTATCAATGAATACCAATTCCTGAAACCACTACTGATAAATTTGTCAAGTTGGAGAGGGAAATGAGGCACACAAATACCAGTGCATGTTACGAACCTGTGCGGTTACGAACAATTAGTATTTATTTAGCTTCATTACTTGTGCATACGCACATTTGATGAATACAATTTTTTGTTCATATAAAAAATACAAAATGTGTAACGGGTAAAAAAAATGTTTTATCTTTGAGTATGGGCAAGGTACAAAATAAAATAGCATTGTGTCTGGTGCAGGAAAAAAAACAAAAGGAAAAAAACATTTTAAACAGAAAATAATTGAGTTAGCAGTAGCCTACATGAATCAAAATGAATGAGTTGTAAGGAAAACCAGCCGTTCGCTGGTTTCACTGATCTGTTTTACTTTATATGATTGATTATGAGGTTATTTCTAAAACAGGATAGGGAATGTTTGATCAATATGTATGGATTTAAATCGAATTAAATCCTGACTTTATACTCCTAACTACCTGTAGTCGCTCATTTTGTCAGTCATGTTTGTTCATAATGTGACGTGTCAACTAGTAACTGAGTTCGACAAAGATGTAAACAAGTTTTACAATTAAAAACTCATAACTACGATAATTCCAACATGATATTAACACACTACTCTTATCTTCACCCCAAAGTAAGTAGGCTTCATCTTTGTTGAGGAAGCACACTGACAGTAACATTAATTCAAATAATAAGCTATTTTCCCAAGGCCACAGAGTTCAAAAGTGGCAAAAACGGAGGGACAAAGATTAGACAAATTAGCTGTAAGATGCTGATATAATAAATATTGATTAAAATATTTATGTTGCCCCCTCCCCCGGCTCTAAAAAACTTGGTTGAGCCCAGAGCGGGAAACAATAGGTTAAACGTTCTCCCATCAAGGACAGCATATTACTGTGATTTCCTATGAGTAATGGTACGCCTTTTGGTGTGTTTAGTACAGATTTTGAAATGTTACTGTATAAAAAAGACGTTTAATGCAAAGTGTTTGGTGTGCAGCAGCCTACAGCACAAGAGATTGTGTGGACTTTTGACTATCAATACATATCACGCCGTCTGAGGCTAGGACTAACATTAGTTATCAATACGTTAGCATTATCTGTAGTTATGGTAGCTAGCGTTAATAGTAGAAATTAAGGTAGCTTTAAATCTAGCTGACCGGCTGTAATATATTTTTTTCTCAACTCTCCCGTTCACAGAGCAGTCTCAAGAGGCGCGAGTGCCACGACATTAGGCTTTATTTTCACTTGAGAAGAGGGTTGGTTCTCTAACTGTGCTAGACCAACCATTAAAATGATTGCATATTTAGGTTGGAATTCTTGTGGTGAGATTAGTTTGCTACATTTTTGCAAATTTCTAAAAGCTGTTTAATGCCCCCAGACCCCCATAGAAGGTCCTGTTCAACCCCTCCAATGTTCAACCCAAAGTTACGCCCTTGCACGTGAGAGAGCAACACAGCAAGCAGTGGGTGTGCAAGGCTAGTGTTTTATTTAGCCTAAATGAGCCTGTTGTCTAGCCTACAATAAAAATAATAATACCAATAAAACTTGATTCTGTGTTTACATTGGCTGTTGGTCAATCGGTTTAAGCTTTCCCCCCCCCCCCATGTTTTTTTTTATTGTGTGATAAAACTGATAGGCCTGTTGAGCTAGCTACATGTCTTGATTGTGGGTGCGGGTTCAATCACGGGTTTTATATAAAAGTTTGGTCTGGGTTGTGGAATTGATCCATGGATATTGGGATGCGTTGCGGGGTTAGGGCAGCTGCAGGTTCCGAAAATTTGTCTTGTGCAGGAGTGGTGCTTTGCATCAGACAGTGTATGTCATTGATTAATTGTAAATTTAATTGACTTGCAGCTGTTCATAGAAATTGTACCTATTGTTTCTTTGTAAAGCAATTGACAGAAGATTCTGAGTATCTTTCTGCATCTCTGAAAAGGTGTCTCAACCACAAATATATGACTGTAACCTTTCTGAGTGTGGGCTTTTTTTACACGTTAATAAAATATTATCTTAAAGTCAGCCTCTGGGTCGATGATTGATGTCCTGTTAATAGAAGGTGTAAAATTATCCAGAGGATGGGGGAAAAAAAAAAGTCAAAACTCCTGCCTCCGCTTTCTCTATTACACACACATCACAGTTCTGTGAGAAAAGGAAGGTGAGCCATTTAATTAAGGAGAGAAATCACTGTCCATGTGATTTAATGTTTGTCCCATATTTTCTCTGGCCTTTTTTACCCTTGCCTTCTCATACACAGCCTCTTCCCAAACATAACAAATCCTTGTTGTGCTACGCTGGACATTCTCTTAATAAGAA
Organism: Olivaichthys viedmensis; assembly: GCA_028565825.1. NCBI lineage: Eukaryota > Metazoa > Chordata > Actinopteri > Siluriformes > Diplomystidae > Olivaichthys > Olivaichthys viedmensis. The sequence continues at coordinate 1,514,039 of JAOUQW010000019.1, forward strand.
ACAGATGCATTCCAGGTCTGAGGAGGAAAAGGACTTAGCTCAGCGAGAAACAGCAATCACCTTATGATGGATTCATCCAAATAACCAGAGCTTTTCAACCTCCAAATGCTTCTTTCTCTAAACCACAGTCAGAGTATGGCCAAAGCTGTGTAGAATAATAAGCATAATTAAAATAATAATTAAAGAAATAGAACAACAAACTGAGTAAGTTACTGTAGTGCAGTGTAATAATATAACATCTGTCAAACTGCACAAGAGGAGAGAAAACAGTTCAGGCTGTTAAAATGAGGTGCTAACACTTTTGACATCTCAAAACAAGACTGTCAAAATATTCCTCCACCAATCCTGTTTTATCATCATCATTGGTTTCTCAGTTCATGTTTCAGCTTTATAAAAGTCATCCAAAAAAAGAAGAAAAAAGATATTCAGAGCTCCAGTATTGGCCAGTGGTTAAGGCCCTGGGCTACTGATCAGGAGGTTGAGAGTTTGAATCCCAGCACCACCAGGCTGCCACTGTTGGGCCCTTAAGCAAGGCCCTTAACCCTCAACTGCTCAGCATAATTGTCTCTCTGGATAAAAGCATCTGCCAAATGAGTAAATGTATTGATTTCATTAAAAATTTACAGAGGGAACAGTCAATGAGTGTAAATTCTCTCTTAACCGATTACATTACGTCCACTAGACAATCGTCCTGTTAGTTTGTTCCTAGGAATTGTTTATGTATGCTTCAATTACAAATTTGGTGTGCGTGCATGTTTCTGTGGGCGCTCTCCATCAGCATGCCAACTGCACAACACCTCGTAGTCTTCTCATTAACACCACCGCTCCCTGACGCAGAGGTGACAAATTGAACATGGCTCTCTTGCTTGGATTAGCATATTAATCATAAAATCAGATGTATGTCAGAGAGAGCTAACTTTTCAAACTGCACTTTTAACACTCCCGCCAGAAGGAGGGAGCATATTACACCCGTTTTAGCATCATTACACTAGTCGTTTTGAATTGATGTCAGTATCCTTCCCTTTTTAAAGCTTAATAGCTTGGCACCTTAAAACATCTCTGAATTCCTGTTTTAAGTCGGATTTTAAGACCATCAAAAGCTCTTATTGAATGGCCCAAGGTTGAAAAAAAAAAAGTGGGGACTGAGTTTTTTTCGTTTGTTTTTTATGTTCGAAAAAAAATGTTTTTACTTAAACTATTCATAATACTAATACTTTCTTTTGTTTTAACTTTTGTACTTCATATATACTGTCTATTCATGTTATACCTTTTTAATTGTATACTTTGTTCTTCCTGTGTGACATACTGTAAATCACTTTGTGCTGCATTGCATATTAAATGTATGAAAAGTTATTGAAGTTGGTTTTAATATTAAACAACATGGAAGGTACAGCACAGCGATAAGCTTTCACATTGCTACTCTTCGCCACTGCTGGTGACAAACACTCACAATACACTTACAGCAAAGAGACACAGTGGTGCACCGGCACAACTGGCTGTAGAGGTAGACTCCAGTAAGCTTGATTTTCCAGTGACAGACATGCAACTGATTCAGCAGGCACAAAATTAAGGTGATAATGCAGTAAAAAAAAAAAAAAAAAACATTGAAATATTTATATACAAACTGGGTCACAAAGAAGATTACTGAGTTAGCTGGATTAGAGTGTTTATGATTGGACATGATCCCAGAGGTTTCCCTTCTTTGAAGCTGTTGTCTTAGCAAAAGGTCTGATAACATGTTCGTAAGCCCAAACCTGCTCAGGAGCAGCAGGCTTATTCAACGTAAATAAGATTAGATTACACATTTAGAAGTGTTATATGTATGTATATGTACAGTCGTGGCCAAACGTTTTGAGAATGACACAAATATTAATTTTTCACAAAGTCTGCTGCCTCAGTTTTTATGATGGCAATTTGCATATGCTCCAGAATGTTATGAAGAGTGATCAGATGAATTGCAATTAATTGCAAAGTCCCTCTTTGCCATGAAAATGAACTTA